>CM053504.1:31507412-31938872 GCA_028627145.1 Eidolon dupreanum | reverse complement strand
AATCCTCAGAAAATGGTGGGGATGTAAAATGGAACAGCCACAGTTTAGGAGTTTCTAAAAAGTTAAACGTATCTTTACCATATGACCCAGCAATTCCACTCCTAGGTATCTATCCAGAAGAAATGAAAACATGTCCACATGAAGACTTACAGTTACAGCAGCATTGTTTATAGCAGCATTGTTCTTAATAGCTCAAAACTGAAAATAATTCAAATGACCATTAACTGGGGAATGGACAGACCATGGTACATCCATAAAATGGAATGCTACTCAACAATAAAAATGAAGAAACTATTGATATGGCTACAGCCACGTAGCAACATGGTTGAACCTCATAAAAACATTAAGAGAAAGAAGTAAAATGCAAGACTATATTTGTGTGATTACATTTATTTTAAATTTCTTAGAAAAGGAAAACTATAGATATAGGAAGCAGATCAAGGTGATAGCAAGGAGTGACTACAACAAATAGGTACACAGAATTTTGGGGTGTGATGGAAATGTTTTTTTCCCCTCTCTTTAATGCCCCCCAACACACTTCCACTCCTGATCTATGGATGTTGCCATTTCCCCATAAGAACTGGATCTCTGAAGACAGGGTGTCTCCTCCACACTCTCATGGCGTGCGCCTGGGACCTGTGGCCTGGTGCACCAGGGGCCTGGCACACCCAGGTTATGGTTTGTGGCTCCACCTGGTACATGAACCCAGGACCTTCTTTGTGTAAAGCAGATGTGCTAACCACTACACAATGGACCCACCACCTGGAAATATTTTAAAACTGGATTGTGGTGATAATTGAAAAGTTTGTAAGTTTACTAAATATCATCAAACTACATACTTAAATTAGGTGCATTTTATGTCTTGGAAGTTGTACCTTGATAAAGCTGTTTTAAAAAATTAAGAGAATAGGTAAGCTGCTGGTACTGAGAATAAATCATCACCAGTTTTTAGTTATGGGCACCTCTGCATTGCTTTCTCATGAAACTTGTTTTGCATCAGAGAAGAACAAGATTAATTGTGATATATTGTGAATAAATTAAAAGTATGCTAGTATTTGAGGGGTAACATTTAAAATCTACCAGAGCAACATACAGCAGATATTATGCTACCTACAGCTGTGGTAAGGAAAATTCCCTTGACTCACATGGAATGATATATATCTAGGTAACCCCATTCTTTGTTTTAGAATAGTTTGAGACTTACAGTATGAAATCTTTATGGTGAGTATGATAGATAGTCTCCAAAAATGTGCCCCTTGAACTATGCCTTCCAGTGTAGGCCCTCCACCAGAATCTTGGCTGGCCCCATGATTTACTTTTGACTAATAGAATGCTTCAGAAATGATGGTAAGTCTAGGTCACACAGTATTGCAGTTTATGCTCTGGTTTCTTGGAGCATAAACACTGGGGGAAGGCAGCTACCATGTAGGCAGTCTAACTCCCTTCAGACTTCCATATGATGAGGAACCTCAAGCTAACCATGTGGAGAAAGAGAGTGGGGGAGAGAGAGAGGAAGTGGTGAGGAAGAGAAGGGGAGAAGAAGAGAGAAGGAGAGACACGAGATCACAGACAGAGCTAGTTAACCACAGATTTGTGTTTTAATACAGAACATTTTGGAGTGGTCTGTTACAGAGCAATAGATAACCCAAATGTGAACACGGTAAGGAAAGACTATAGGAATTATATTTTGATTTCTATGATTTAAGATATAATAAATTTATTAGCTAGACTGAGGAGCTTTAATAGTTATCTTAATTGCTAGCCATCTTTTTGGGAATCTTTGTGTAATACACAGACTTTTTCTTTTAAAAAAATTTCAGAGACTGCAGACAGAGTGGCATTGTAACAAAGGTGTTTCAGGTGAACTGTGAACCACCAGATATAGTCTCTTCAGAAGACAGTGTTGAAAATGTTCTGAAAGATTCTTCAAAGCAGGCAAGTACTGAAATTATAATACATTCAGGTGGTCACTGTATTCTTGGCTCCTTCTTTCTCAGAGGCTGCATCTTCCCTTTCATCACCAGTCATTCTACCCACAGTCAGGTTCTTGTAATTGAGGTCATTATCAACCATTGCAAAGTATCTTTACCAATTTCTCCCCTTCAGTTAGTCCTTCTTCCACCCTGCACTTTAGAAATTCCTATCCATCATCACTGCCCATTCTCCAGTGCCTTCAATGACTCCCCTTTATCTACTGAGGAAACAGAAACCTTCAGCTTGGCATCCCAAGTGATCAGTTTCTGTCCTCAGTCATTCTTTCTTGCTTTGTGACTCCCCTATATATACTCAGCCAAACTAAACTGTGTTTTCTATATTCTATCACTGCTCCCCTAGCACCCGGGCCTTCTCCTTTTACAAAATACTTTGAATATGTGATTACTTTTCTCCTTGTATATCTTACCCTTGCACTGGTAAGCTCCAAGAGTATGTCTGCCATACTCAGTGCCTTGCACAGGGGCAGGTAGGAGAGGGCAGTGAGTGTATATTTGTTGAATAGACACACCAGACTAGTAGACTCCCTCAGTTATGTTGAAATCTTCATCTCCAAATAGCTGCGAAGCCTCATACCTTTGGAGAGTGAACTAGACCTATCTAAAAAGGACATTTGAAACTTCAGTCCCTGGGTTTGTGGGCATCAGTGAGATAGATCCAAAGACCAGAGGATGGGCCAACTCATTGTAAAGCAATTAATGAAAAGGTCTCAGTCATGGAGGTCTTCTTGAGGGTTACAGAGGGAAGTTTTTGGGAAGTCCCTTCAGCCCAACAATGGATCAGAAGCCAGACAGGAGGCTGTGGTACCAGAAAAGTGGGTACAGGTGTAGTGTGAGGCTCAAGTATGATGAGGGCAGGCATCTACACTAGGCAGAGACAGCCTACATGTATCAGGCAGTACTCAGGCCTAATCAGGCTTACTAAGGGACTAAGTCCATGAAGAAGAAAGTCCAGAGAGAAGAGTATTTAAGGACTATGTGGGCAGGTAGTGTACATAAGTTTTATCTTGGTCTGACCCCACTCTGTCTTTGCTTGCTGGATCTGGTGGTCCCTCTGTTACTACTCAGACTCGCATGATGGCAGCATCCTGCCTACATGTTGTGCTACCTGCCTCTTGTTTTAGCTGCTTGAGCTGGTAGAGCCTACCAACCAGACATGCTGCCAAACAAGAAGCCTCAACACAAAGCCATGTGTTTCCAGAGTAAGATGAGATAGAGGTCACTTTGTAGAAACTACTGTTAGTCCTTTCAAGTACATGCTATGTCACTGCCTCTATCATGTAGCTTTTAATGTTCATATTCTAAGTGGGCATAATCAAGTGATTGACCTGTAATCTCTTTATTTCTAGGAATTGAAAAATGGATTTGTTGGATCAAAACTAAGGAAGAAATCTAAAAATGCTGAAAATAAACTGGATTGGAATATTAACCTTAGAAAGTTTCAAGGTATGACATGAGAGAATAAAGATATGATTTAGTATTCTAAACTCCCAGACAAATTTACTGCTTATTTTTTTTTGTCTACAGAGGGATAGAAATAAGAAATACTAGAACA
Organism: Eidolon dupreanum; assembly: GCA_028627145.1. Classification (NCBI taxonomy): domain Eukaryota; kingdom Metazoa; phylum Chordata; class Mammalia; order Chiroptera; family Pteropodidae; genus Eidolon; species Eidolon dupreanum. The sequence goes on along the minus strand of CM053504.1, from coordinate 31,935,326 downwards.
GGAGAGTAACTTATTATTTGAGTTTTAGTGCTAACTTAGCTAACACCTTAGCTTAAGACCACCCAACTAAGCAGTCCAACAAAGTCAGGTTTTATCAACTCATAGCAACAAGGGAGACCACACACCCATTGACCCATGAGGCCTGTCACCAAACAAAGGAAAAGACAGTTACAGGGTTGGGGGGAAAGGTGGAGTTTGGGTGAAATGTAAATGAAAGGAGAATTTTGATAGGCTCTAAGCATAACAGGGCTGTGTGTGAAGTGGTCACCATCAGGTATGGACAGGGAAGGAACCAGGGTTCTGTTTCCTTGGAAACTACAAAAGTAAATGTGACTGTTGTGCCCAGAAACCCTTCTCTAAAGCTCTGCACCAGGGCTGGAAGTTGAGTCTGCTTCTCTATATCAAAGTGACTTAGGTCCTCAGGCAAGAGTCAGATGTTTTGTTCTTAACTGATATGATTTAAAACAGGAAAGTTTCTGAAAATCTGATTTTAGAAAAAAAGTTTTCTAAGCAAGTAAGAATAGTCACTCAAAGGGGAGAGGTGGGTACTGTTATGACATTTTACTGCTGCAGTGTGTTATAGGGAGAAATAATATTTCCTGACCTTGCAGTTTGATGTATCTATTTTCCCCAGTCTGATGTGAAATGTTGTAGATTTTAACAGGGTAGATTTTAATTTTCTGTGTGGGCTAATTTTTTTCTTTCTCAGTGCTAATTCTTCTGACTGGGGGCTTCTTTATATAATTGCTACATTAGGGAAAGAATATGATCCATTATTAAAAGGGACAATGGTCCCTTATTAAAAGGTTTGCAGCTGTTAAGAAGTATTTAGATGATTACATATATAACTACAGATGTTCACAGAGCAATGTTTTTGATGTAATCGTAGACCTCGAGGTAGGTGAAAGATCCAAACCTAAAACATTGAAAGATCTTCGCTTCTCAGAGAGTCCCTTGGAAATTCCAGCTTACTGTGAAGAATCAGGTTCTAGACCACCTACCCGCCAGTCCAAGGTAACTTCAAAGGAAAATATTTAGAGTACAAAATACCTACTGTATTTTTAATGTTTCCCATGAAATACTTTAATGCAGTGTCTCCCAGCTGCATTATGAAATATGGCACATATTGCACTATGTGCCAGGCATTGTTTCAGAGCTGGAAATACCGAGTTGGACAAGGAATTTCCCTGTTCTCATGGAGCTTACATTTTATTGGGGTTGGGGGTAGACAGATAATCAATAAATAATCAGACAAAAATTTTAAATCATCGTAAGAGTCATGAAACAGATAAAACTAGGTAATGGAATAGAGCAGTGATTCTCAAAGTGTGAACTCTGCAAACCAACAGCATCAACATCACATGGGAGCTCATTAGAAATACAAAACTTCAGGCTCCACCCCAGACCTACTGAATTAGGAACTCTGGAGGTGGGCCCAGTAATTTGTTTAAATTGGTCCCTTCTTTTGATACACACCCAAGTTTGAGAACTCCTGAGATAAAGAATGAAGGAAGAGTAGTGTTCTGATTCAGGGTGATAAGAGAGGGATTCCTTGAAAAGGTGGCATTTGAATTGAGCCTTTAAGATAAACAGAAGCCAGCCCTGCAAAGCTCTTGGCAGCAGTAACAACAGGTACAGCAAAATTAGAAATTTCAAGGAGGTTAATGTGGCTGGAACGTGGTGAGCAAGTAGGAGATGAGGTGGGAGAAGTAGGCTGGGGCCAGAGCATAAAGAGCCGTGGCTCTCATACTTGGCTGCACATTAGAATCATCGAGGGACTTGAAACCAATTCAGAAATTCTGATTTAATTGGTCTGGTGTGGGGTTTGGGCATGATTTTATTCATTTATTTTAATTCACCCATAAGTAATTCTCATGGGCAGGCATGGTTGGGAATCACAGATGCTATGGGTGAATCCCATTGTAAGGAGTTGGAATTTTCTTCTAATTTTAAAGAGAATATGATCTCATATACATTTGGAAGGGTATATGATCTTATATACACTTAAAATTTTTCTCTTTGGCCACAGTATGGACATTAGGCTGTAGAGGAATAAGAGAATATCATTTAGGAGGTTTTTGTTCCTGGTAGATGACAGTGGCTTGTACCAAGGTTGTACAAGTGGTGATTATAGGAGGCAACGGGAATCTAGATGTATTTTAGAGGTAAAGCCAACAAATTTTTCTGAGGGATCACATGGATGGATGAGGGAAAAGGAAGAGTTAAGGATGACTCTCAAGGTTCTGGCCTGACCATCTGGAAGTGATGCCACCATTAACTGAGATGAGGAAGATGAGGGAGGAACAGGTGTTTGAGGGCTCATTAGATGTTCAAGTGAGGTATTAAATAGACTGTTGGTCATGCAAGTTCAAACCCAGGAGAGAGGTCAGGGCAGGTGATGTATATGTTTAGAAATATTCAGTATATAGATAGTATTTAAAGCTTGAGTCTGAATGGGATCACTTTTCCAGGGTGTACAGAAAATAAAGAGAAGATGGCACAAGACAAAATTCTTGACTTAGAGATTGAGCAGAGGAGGAAGAGCCTGCAAAGTGGGAAGAAAACCGCCCCCCCCAAAAATGTGGTGTCATAGAAGCCAGGAGAGGAATGGGTTTCAGAAGTAGGCAGTGATCATCTGTGTCGATGTTACTGGGATTCAAATTAGACAAGGACGGGGACTTGCCCATTTGATTTGACAAGATGGAGGTGATTGTGCCCCAAATAAAACTATATCAATACATTCTTACTATATAACATACGGAAAATGCCCTCATTCTAGTTGCCTACTACTATTATTATTATAGCAATTTGATTTTTTTCTTTTTTTTTATTATTAAGTTAGCAATTTGATTTTTCAATGTTTATAAAATCCAATTTAGGATTTTGGCATCTAAGAGCAACCCAGGAGCCCTTACTCTCTTCCTCCAATCTGAGCCCCAGGTAGAGCATACATAGAGTCACATTTTCTATTCAACCACAACTGCTTCTTGTGTTCCCATGATTCCAAGGCTACTCACATTTATCAAGTATAAAGGTCAAAATCATGGTTGCCAAACTTGGTTGCACATCAGAATCATCTGGGAGGAATTTAAACGCACGCGCGTGCACACACACACACACATACACACACATACACATATGTATTCCTAGCTACCTTAAGTGCAGTCCTCCTGCAATCCTCCTAGATAATCTGATCCCATAAGCCTGGATGGAGTCTATGGATGACTTTAATGATCAGCCTAGTCTGAGACTCGCTAGTTTTGAAGACCAACCCTCTTTATCCCTATGTCAGGCCTTTTTCTTCACTTCCAATCTCTAATGTGGTGTAATGCAGCCTGACATCCTGGGTTCTTACATTTGCCACCCACTGTATCTTCTGGCCAGAGGGCCACAGACCTAAAAAAGCCTTCTTGCAAACCCCACTAAACAAAAGGACAACCATTCCTACAATAGAACATTGCCCTTCCTAGTCTTCTGGAGTAAATGATTACCTAGTTACCAGACAGACTAATGAGCACACACAATGTCTGTGAGCAATGCTTGCTGGTGTTGCCCAAATAAGAATACTGCTTCTGAGGTTTAAAAAGTATCATTTTGAAGAATGAATGGTATATGACTAAACACAGTCATAACAATTTTCAAAAAAGCTGTCTCACACGACCTTAATTAATATATCTAGAAAGAATTACTTTTTCTGTTAGGGATATTTGGGTGACCTTACATACCTAGTTATTTAAGAATTGTTTCCAAGGAAAAGATAGAGTAAAACAATATGTAAAAATTTCAAGATTCAGCATCCAAAAAAACTGGGAACATGGGGACAAGTTGGGGGAATTTGACTGGAGTTTGGAGGGCCAAGGAGGCCAGAAAAGGACCACAAAACTTTATCTTCCACTATTTTTTTTTTCATATTGTTAAGAGATTCTTCTCAAGATTCCAGCCCAATCCCATTGGAAGTATACTTCAGCAAACATCAGAATTAATGATGCTGGTAGGTGTTACAACATCTTGATAACCATCGGGGAGACAAGATGTCTCTGAGCTAAGCATCTGGTCTAGGGGCACCAGCAGGGGCCAGGCAGCAGAGTAAATGCGTGAGACAGCCTGGGTGGAAGGTAAATGACAGTGACACCTGGCTTTAGTGTTAGGGCATAAGGTTTGGGGGTTCTCTTGCCAGGTTGAATGCCCCTGCTAACCTTTGACAAGAAGGCCTGCAGGCTCAGTGTTGCCACATCTGAGGAATTTACAAGAGAAGCCAGAAACCTGCATCTTTATGTGTTATAACCTGATTTTAAAATTTAGCAATCACTTCAAAATTTGTATATCTGGGCCAAATAAAACTCAGCGGCAGGCCAGTTTTGGCCAGTAGACCACCACTTTACAACTTCTGGTCTAGGCCATGTTGTATCTGACACAAAAGCAACTAAAAAACCTTGACTGATCCCCACTGCCTGCAGCGTAGTCTGGAGTCTTAAGCCCAGCCCACAGACATTGTCTAGACAGAGAGTCTACTGGGGTCAGATAGGCCTGAGTACATGAGATTGTACTCATACTGTTGATGTGACCTTAAGCATGTGACTTAGACTTTCTGAGCCTCAGCCTCCTCATCTCAAAAATGGGGAATAAGTGTCTGTTGATATGATGCACTAAGATGGACTCAATATTATTTCTCTGGTATTTGTACCAAAATATATGACTGAATCCAGTCACAAGGAAACATGAAACCAAACCAAATCAAAGGAGATTCTACAAATTAACTGACCAGTTACTTTTCAAAATTTCAATGTCGTGAAAGATAAAGACAGACTGAGGACCTAATCCAGATTAAAAGAGAAAAAAAGAGACATGACAACTAAATGCAAAATGTGATGCTAGACTGAATCCTAGACTGAGGGAAAAATATAGCTGTGAAGGACATCATCGACACAGTTAATAAAATTTGAATAAAGATCTGTGGGTTAAATAATAGTATTATATCACTATTGACTTTTCTGGTTTTGATAAGTGCACTGTTATGTAAGAGGACATCATTGTTTGTAGGAAATGCATGCTGAATTATTTAGAGATGGCATCATAACTGCAAGTTATTCTCCATGATTCAATGAGAGACAGAGAATGAAAGCACTTGGGGAAAAATGTTAATTGTTAATGTGAACAATTGGTCAGACCTGTTATACAAGAGTTATTTGTACAACCCTTGCAATTTTTCTGTAAGTTTGAAATTATCAAAAGAAAATGTTTTGAAAATTACCTACCTCATAAGGTCATTGTGAAAAGTCAAGGGGATAATGGCTACACAATGTCAGGCACATTTTATTACTATCAGACTCTTCAGTGTTAGCTTTTCCCCTTCACATTCCTTCTTCAACCTTTCTGTCTCATTCTTTTACCATTTGGACCTATAGACCACATCAAACCACCTCAGTCCCAGAATAGGCCATGGACTGTAATATTTATTTTTGAACCCCCTCTTTGTATCAAACACAGTGCCGGGTACAAAGTGGATGCTCAAATAAAAATATATCAGAGTGAGTTAAATGTGGATAATAGGAGACAGTTGCTGCATTTGTTCTTTTAGATGGGTCCTTTTGAGTTTCCTAGGGATATAATTTTTGAGAAAAATGGATGCTAACTTAGGGTTTTAAATTCTAAAATCTGGTCTGTCTGCTAGTAAATTCAGATATTGTTTCTTGTAAACTCATGTTTTTCATGAAATACACATATCTGATTATGGATTGCACTTAATTTTTTACTTGGGTACTAAGGTAAACATTACTTATGACATCCTGCCCCCCATCATGGTTTTTGAAGGATGGATGCTGGATATAAGACAAACATTAAAATGAATTGTTAATGAAATTTTATTGAATGGCAGCTTTTACCAGGATTTTATTATATTCTTAATTTTAGTTCCCTAGCTTTGCACACATAGCTGGCCAGAAGAATTTGACAAGCACAGAGATTATGAGAATTCAAAGAGAGACAGACTTTCTCAAGTAAGTATCTCATTTTCTTCATTATTTCTTAAATCTCCTAAGACACATTGTAGTCAAAAAGCATTAATGATGGGATATAACAGTGGTGTTTGCCCACTACAAACTGTTTTTTTTATTACGTTTTTACAGATTTTAAAGAAATAATTGGCATATAATAAACTGTACTTATTTAATAAGTTAAATTGACGTATGTATATAACCTTGAAACTATGATCACAGTCAAGAAAATGAGCAAATCTATCATCTCCCAAAGTTTCCTACATTGTACCCTTTTGAAATTCTTCTCTTGTATATCTCCTTATCCCTAGGCAACTGTTGATCTGCTTCTTGTCACTATAGCTTAGTTTGAATTTGATTCCATATGTAAATGGAATGATTCAGTATGTACTCTTTTTTTTGCCAGGCATCTTTCACTTAGTGTAATTATTTTGAGGTTTGCTCATGTTCTTGCATGTATCAAACATTTATTTCTTTTATTGCTGAATAGTATTCCATTGTATGACTATATTGCAATTTGTCTATCCAGTTACCTATTGATGGATATCAGGGTTGTTTCCAGTTTTTGGCTGATACAGATAAAGCTGCTGTGAACATTTGTACACAAGTCATCCTGTACACAGATACTTTCATTTCACTGAGGTAAATACCTAGCAGTGGAATGACAGGGTCATGTAATAGGTGTATGTTTAACTTAAAAGAAAAAAAAACTGTCACATAGATGTTATTATGCTGAGTGAAATAAGTCAGACAAAGATAAACACCATATGATTTCACTTATATGTGGAATCTAAGGAACAAAAAGAACAAACTAATCAAAAACAGACTCAAAATAGAGAGGACAATCTGGTGACGGACAGAGGATAGGGGAAGGGGGGATTAGGGGGCTGGGAAAATGGAGTGAAGGGTTAAAGAAGTACAAATTAGTAGTTGATAGATGGTCACAGGGGTGGGAAGCATAGCATAGGGAATGCAGTTAGCATTAATATATTGGCTAGGAGAGAGCCAGAGGAGAGAAAGAGCAATTGAGGGATCGTTTTATAAACTATATAAATGTCTAACCAATGTACTGTATACTTGAAACTAATAAACAAAAACTGTCAAACTGTTTTTTAAAAGATTGTACCATTTTACATTCCCACCAGCAATGTATGAGAGTTACAGTTCCTCTACATCCTAACCAACACTTTTATTTTTGTTTTTGTACATTCTAGTAAGATGGTAGTTGTGGTTTTAATTTGCATTTTTCTAGTGGCTAATGTTTTTGAACATCTTTTAATGTGCTTATTTGCTGTTCATACATCTTCTATGGGAAAGTGCTTGTTCAAAATTTTTGTCCTTCTTAAAAATTGGATTTTGTATCTTCTTATTATAGAATTATACGTATTTTCTTTTATTAGATATATGCCTTGCAAACATGTTTTCCCAGTCCTTGGCTTTTTATTTTCTTATGAAATTTTTTTTTCTAAAGAGCTAAAGTTTTTACTTTTGATGAAATCTAATGTATTTATTTTTCTTTTATATTTCCTACTTATTTTGACATATTTAAAAAATCTTTCCTAAACCTAAGACATATCTCATTCACTAAGATTTTCTTCTATGTTTTCTTCTCAAAGTTTTATCCCTTACATTTCGGTCTATGATCCATATTTGGTTAATTTCATATGTGGTGTGAGGCAAGGGTTCAGGTTCATGTTTTTGCATAAGAATATCTGTTTATTCCAGAAAAGATGATCCTTTCCCCATTGATTACATTTGGAATATTTAAAAGCAATTGATGATATTTGTATGTGAATCTGTTTCTGGACTCTATAATCTGGTCCATTGATGATTGTCTATATTTATTTACAACTACATAGCCTTGATTACTATATAGCTTTATAATAGATCTTGAAACCAAGTATTGTAAATTCTCCAACTTTGTTCTTAACTTACAAAAATGTTGTGGCTCTTTTAGGTCCTTTCCCTTTTCAAATAAATTTTAAAATCAGCTTGTCAATGTCTATAAAATGTCTGCTAGAATTTTAATTTGGGTTCCATTAAATTTATATATTTAAGGAAAATTGATGTAACAATTTTGAATCTTTAGAGTCTAGGAAAATGGTATATTTCATCATTATTTAGGTCTTCCTTAATGTCTTTCAGCAATGTGTAGTTTTCAGTGCACAGGCTTTACATACCTTTTGTCAAATCTATCCTTAAGTATTTCATATTTTTTGATGCTGTTATAAATTGTACTGCTTTTAAAATTTAAAGTTATGATTATTTATTGCTAGAATATAAAATACAATTGGTTTTTGAGCTGTGACAATATATCCTGGAATCTTACAAAATCCATTTATTCTTTCAGCTCTTTTGGTATATTCCATAGAATTATCTGTATAGATGATCAGGTCATCTGCAAATGACGACAGTTGTTTTACTCCATTTTCTAGATTGAGCCCTTTTTTTTTCTTGACCTATTACATTGGCTAGAACCTCCAGTAAATTTGTAATAGACATGGTAAGAGCAGACCTCCTTGCCTTATTCCTGATCCTAAGGAGAAAATATTCCATTTCTTGATATTAAAGATGATATTAGCTGTAGAATTTTTCTTGAGATATTGCTGTATAATTTTTTGTCTTATAATGTCTTTGTCTGGTTTTAGTATCAAGATAATTCTGGTTTCATAAAAAGAGTTGGAAAGTATTCTGCCTTATTCTATTTTCTGAAAGTTTGTGTAGAATTGGTATTATTTCTTTCTTACATGTTTGGTAGTATTCACTGGGGTTCAGAGTTTTCTTTTAAGGATGGTTTTAAAAAAACACAAACAATTTCTTTAATAGATATCTCTATTTAGGCTTATCTATTTCTTTCTGAATGAAACTTGAGTTTCATTTGAGATTCTTTTTCTAAATTCTTTAATGTGGAAGATGAAGCCATCTTATTGTAGCCTTTCTTCTTTTCTAATATAGTCATTTCCTCCTGAGTACTGCTTTAGTTGAAGCCCCCAAATTTGATACATTTTGTTTTAATTTTATTCAGTTTAAACTGTTTCTAACTATCCTTGTTCTTTTTGACCCATGGGCCATTTAGAAATATTATGTAAAATTTCCCAATATTTGGTGATTTTCTTTCTATTTTCTGATGCTTATTTAAAATTTAATTTGTATTTGGTCAGAGAGCATATATATTGTATGATTTGATTGATAAATGTTTCATGTGCATTTGAAAATAATTTGTTTTGCTAGGATGAGTGTTCTATAAATGTCAATTAGATTAAATTGGTTGAGAGTATTTAAAAGAGCTCTATGTTTATTGATTTTCTGTCTGTTTAATCAATTATTGAGAAAGTTATATTGAAATCTATGATTATAATTGTGAATTTGTCTATTTATTACATTTCTATCAATTTTTGTTTCATGTACTTGAAGTTCTATTATTAAGTGATAAATCTGTTGGATTTTTGTGACCTCTTGCTGAATTGACCCTTTTATACTTATAAGACAACTTGTTTAACCCTGGTAATATTCTTTTCTCAGAAATCTATTTTGTCTGCTATTAATGTAGTCACTCCTGTTAACTTAAGATTAGTGTTTGCATGATTAATCTTTCATCCTTTTGCTTTTAACCTATTTGTGTCTCCTTGTAAATTTAGTTTTTTAAAAACATCATGTAGTTAGGTTTTGCTTTGTTAAAAATAATATCTGACAATCTCTGCATTTTAATAGAGGTATTGAGTATTTAAATTTATTCTGATTATTGATATATTTGAATTTAAATCAACCATCATGTATTTGTTTTGTTTGTCATACCTATGCTTTGTTGCCTTTTTTCTTCTGCCTTCTTTTGGAGTAATTGGGTATGTTTTATGATTCTATTTTATTTTATCTTTTTTTGTTGGTTTATTAGCTATAACTTTTTAGTAGTTGCTCTAGGGTTTATAGTATGCATACCTTTTTAACTTATCACAGTTTATCTTCAAGTGGTATTGTACTACTTCATATATAGCACAGGAACCTTATGACAGATATTTCCAGTAACTGAATACCAATAGCCACTATGGCCTGTGGTCATATATTTTACTTTTACAAATATTATGAACCCCACAATACATTATTACTTTTATTTCATATAATCAATTATTTTTTAGATCCTTTATACTTTTTTATTGTGGTAAAATGTGCATAAGTAAAATTTACCATTTTAACCATTTTAAGTGTAAGATTTAATAGCATTAAGTACATTCACAATGTTGTACAACCATCACCACTATTCATTTCCAGAATGTTTTCATCAGTCTAAATAGAATGATGATTCCCCTTAAATAATAACTCCCCATTACCCTCTGCAGCCCCTGGTAACCTCTATTCTACTTTCTGTTTCTATGAATTTGCCTATTCTAATTACCTCATATAAGTGGAATCAGATAATACTTATAATTTTGCAACTGATTTATTTTACTTAGCTTAGTATTTTCAAGGTTCATTAATATTTTAGCATATATCAGAATTTTATTCTTTATTAAAGATAAGTAATATTCCATTGTATGTATATACCACGTCTTGTTTATCCATTTGTCTGTTGATGGATATTTGAGTTGTTTCCACCTTTTGACTATTGTGAATAATGCTGTTATGAACATTGGTGTACAATTATCTGTTTTGAGTCCCTGCCTTCAATGCATTTGTATATTGGCCTAAGAGTAGAATTTCTGAATTATGTGGTAATTCTATGTTTAGCTTTTTGAGGAACTGCTGAATTGTTTTTATAGCAGCTGCATCATTTTACATTTCACCAAAAATACACAAGAGTTTTAATTTTTTCACATCTTTGCCAATACATACTTTTCATTTTTCTGATGATAGCCATCCTAATGAGTATAAGTAGCATCTCATTGTGATTTTGATTTGCATTTTTCTAATGGCAAGTAACAGTGAACATCTTTTCATGTACTTCTTGGCCATTTGTATATCTTCTTTGGAGAAATGTCTATTCAGGTCTTTTGTCCATTTTTTGAATGGGTTGTTTGTTTTTGTTGTTGAATTATAGGAGTTCTTTATATATTCTGGATATTAATCCCTTATCAGATATATGATTTGGAAATATTTTCTCCCATTTGTAGGTTGTCTTTTCACTCCCATGATAGTATCCTTTGATATGCAAAGTTTTAACTTTTGATGGTCATTTATCTATTTTTTTCTTTTCTTGCCTGTGCTTTTGGTATCATATCCATGAGATTGTTGCCAAATCCAATGTCATGAAGCTTGTCCTTTATGTGTTCTTCTAAGAGATTTATAGATTTATCTCTTATATTTATGCCTTTGACCATTTGAGCTAATTTTTGTATATGGTGTAATGTAAGATTCCAACTTCATTCTTTTGCACATGGATGTCCAGATTTCCCAGTACCCGTGTTGGAAAGAGTGTCCTTTCCCATCGAATGATATTGGCACTCTTGTCAAAAATCATTTGGCCATAATTGCAAAGGTTTATCTCTAGGCTCTCTCTTCTATTCTAATGGTCCTTATGTCTGACCTTATGCCGGAACAATACTGCTTTTATTAGTTAGTTTTGCAGCAAATTTTGAAATCAGAAAGTATGACTCTTCCAATGTTGTTGTTCTTTTTAAAGACTATTTTGGCTATTCAGGGTTCCTTGAGATTCCATATGAATTTAGGATGAGTTTTTCTTTTTGCAAAAAAAAAAAATAATAATCATTGGGAGTTTTATAGGGATTGCATTGAATCTGTAAAATGCTTTGGGCAGTATTTTCATTTTAACAGTATTAAGTCTTTTGATTCATGAACACAGGATGTCTTTTATTTATGTCATCTTTAATTTATTTCAGAGAAGTTCTGTAGTTTTTATTGTACAAGTCTTTTACTCCTTGGTTAAATTTATTTCAATGTATGTTATTCTTTCTGATACTATTATAAATGGAATTGTTCATAGCAATATGTCACATTTTTGGTTTTTTTTTTTTTTTTTTTTGCCCTACCACTTTGCTGAATTCATTTATTACCTCTAACAGTTTACTTCTGCGTATTCTCTCAGATTTTCTACATATAAGATCATCATATTGGTGAACAGAGATAACTTAACTTCTTCCTTTTCTTTCTTTTCTTGCCTAATTGCTCTGGCTAAAACTTCCAATACTATATTGCATAGAAGTGGTTAAAGTTACTATCCTTGTCTTGTTCTTGATCTTAGGGGAAAAGCTTTCAGTCTTTTACCATTGAGTATGATGTTACTATTGAGTATGATGTGGTCTTTATCATGTTGAGGATGTTTCCTCTTGTTCCTAGTTTATGGAATTTTTGATTAATCATGAAAAGATGTTGAATTTTGTCAGTGCTTTCACTTTGGCTGATATCCAGAATCGGTAGGTGGGTGAGGACTAATTGATGGGATCCAGCTGCCTAAGAAATTGGGTCAGATGTTGCTGGGGCAAAGCCTTGGGTCTCTACCCAGGTGAGTAAAGGCAAAGGCAGGGCCTGCCTGACAGTGACCCTCTAGAATGTCACACAGACTGGTCACAAAGCTCAAGTAGGAAGTCAGAAAAATGCAATGCAGACATTACTGTAATTCCCAAGGTTCACTCTCACATGTCAAATCCAATGTGATAGGATGAGCCAGAGCCCCACTAAGAAGTGGAATCAAAGCTGCTGATAAACTTCAGCTGCAGTCAGGAAGTGAGATAGGCCTGGCCTACAGGTGAAGTGCACTGTTGGTTCCAGCTGTGAGGCCACTTTGTAATAAAATGACTAGAGAGGCATCTTCTATCTTGATCTTGTTCCATAGCCTTTGAGGGTATTCTTCTTATGGTTATTTTATTTGGGAGGTAGATGGGGTAAAGGGGGTCAAATATAGGGGTTAGGGGGAGGGTGAAGTGGGTAAAGGGGATCAAATATATGGTAGCTGAAGGAAACTAGACTTTGGGTGGTAAACACACAATATGCAGATGTTAAATGATAATGTATACCTGAAAATTATATGATTATATTAACCAATGTTACCCCCAATAAACTTAATTTAAAAAAAAATCAAGAGAATCTAAAAAAAAAGTTTGAACACTTTCAGATATTCACCATTTTAATGTCAACCCATCAGAACATGGCCAATCAGGAACCTCTTTTGTTGTAGGTGTGCTCACTGCCTTGCCACCCGTCCATCTGATCCCTTTGCTCGCTTCTGTCAAGAATGTGGCTCACCTGTCCCACCCATATATGGCTATCGTCTCCCACCCCCAGAAGGAGCTCAGGTGAGCAGCAGAATCCTTAAAATCTTTTAAAATTAGTTTATCTCGTCTTTATTTGCAGCAATAGCACAGTACCTGGTATACACAAACTACAAACATAAATACGTGTTGCAAAAAATTACCGGCAGATTAATTCTTACTATCCAGACTCCTATTTAGAAATTAAAAAAAAACTTATTTGCTATTTCTTTTGTGTGGCCTTGTAGAAGCACAGGCTCATAAAGAGACTAAAATCTTATTGTTGTAATGATGCATACTTGGATAAATATGTTTCCTACTCATATAATATTTCTGTTCATAACTTAGATACAGTAAGGAAATATATTCTAGAAATAAATGACAAGAAATACTAATTACAAGTCTGTATATCCATAAGATACATCATTCTGTCCAAAGAAGCTGTTTATATAGGCTATAGTTTGATCAGTGTATCTAAATTTAAAAGTTTTGGCTAAGATAGATAATAATTGATATTATCTTACCACTAAGTTTGTAGTTAGTTAGAAAGCATACTTGGCTTACCAAAAATCAAAGCTTTCACTAATATGTGTTCATCTTTTATGCACTTGATATATATATATTTTTAACTAGGGTTTACAAAATGAAATAAAAGGATCTGTGAAGTTGAGTGGGAAATGACCATACAAAAAAGACAGTCACTAAGAAAAAGTCACTAATTTAGTGAGTTCAAAGTCCAGAGTTTTAGAATTAGGTTATGACTTTAAGCAAGGGGTCAGATACTAAGTGGGCCCATTGTTATTTAATTTACTTCTATGATATATTTTGAATTCCTTGAAAAAGATAATACAGCAAATAAAATATGAACAGGTCCCACTGGTTTGAATTTTTCCTTTTTATATTCACTGGTACAATATCACAATTATTTTTACTGGCCTGAAAACAGACTGTCAGAACTTTGTTTTCACAGGCAGAAAGGATTATTAGAGATTATAAATATTTAAAATGATGAACTTTGAAACGTTTATACTGCCCCCCAATTATATTTATTAATATGTTATAATGTATAAACAGCTTTGTAATTTAAATTATTTATTGAGCACTTATTGTGTTCTGCACTGAGCTGAGTTTCTGAGATTCAAAGGGGTAGATACTGCTCCCAGGATCCTGGACCCAAGACACTCAGTCTCCTTAGAGAAATGCAGAAGTGTGCCTCTCAACTCCAGATCCACCTTTCATTGCCCTGCCTTGTGGTACCTTAAACATTTTTCCTTTACCATCTGGCTTGATGTTCATTTCTGTCAGTAGATGGACATTGTTGTGGAAAGACACTGCAGGAGAATGGGCTTGCCATCTTTCCATGGTCTGGTATGCCCTTCTCTCTTTTTGCTTTGATGGTGCTCAGCTAACCTGCAGGACACCAAGTTGTGCTGAACCCCAGTGAATTTCAGTGACATCCCATAAACAGCTCCCAGTAAGTCCCCAAGAGAGATCCCTAATAAGTTTCATAGGACCTCAGTGGGCAGTTTTTACTTGACAGCTCTGATGTGTGTCAGCTCCGTGAACCTGACTCTGCAGTGGGTGATGCCACTTTAGTAAGTGCCTCTTCCAAATTCGACCTTCTTTGGGTTCTCTGCCTCAGCCATAGAGGTAGAGACTGCTCCCTACTGGATATTCTTGTATTCTTTAGAGCTTGCTTTATTCATTGGTACTTAATCCTCTGTTACTAGTTACTAATTATTTATATTAAACTTTTCCTGTTCAAATTATGTTGTGGTTTCTGTCTCCTGACTGGACTCTTATACAGAATTGGTACCAAGAGTGACCCTAGGAAATAGACCTGAAAAGATAAGGTTTTAGAAGTGGTTTGGCCCTTATCTTTGCTAGAGAGCAGTGCTGAGCTCCTTGTTAATGGGAAACAAGATGCTAGTAATCCATAGCCTGAAATGGCATCACAACTAATCAAGCTGTCACATGTGGCTGATAGTGATGAAGTGCCAGCTGAAGCAAGCATCTTGAGTAGTTAGGTAGCTTCTGCCTTTGACTGTTATAACAGCAATGATGATTTCAAGGACTGTGGTGTGGGATGGATCCTTTTTGGTACATGGGAGCATTCACAGAAACCAATAAGCGCAGGACCTTTAGATCTTAGTCTGAGAGCCAGAGAGCTCCCATGACTGCCATAAAATAACCTATTCTTGTAGTTCCAGAATTATACTGCTGAAATCGAACTCAAAATTTAAGTTTATATGTTGGTGAGCTATAACATCAGCTGAATTCATGCTATCACCAAGTTTCTTACGTGATAGGACATAAAGTAGGAAGGAATGAGATTCTGAAACTTGGAATGGAGATCTCAAGCTGGACCCAGATAAAACCGATAATCTTGAATCCCTTGGAATGGAGATCTCAAGTTGGACACAGATAAAACTGATAATCTTGAACCCCTAAGTCGCTTTGAGCCCCCTTACCGGTGGATGTAGCTTGCCCTCCTGTTTGAGGATACTGGCTTTCTTTTGCTTGAAAGCTCTGTGATAACCTCACCTGGGGCTGATACCTTGAAAGGGGATGCTTATTCTCCTCAAGACCCACCACATGTACCCTTTGGTATTTCTACCATGCTGTAGAGGGAATAGATAGATGCACACTGTGACCCAAGAGAAAATAGCTTACACATGAAAAGAACACAATTTTGCTAACATATATTGGCAGAATCTTGATGAACAGGTTGGAAAAGTGGATTTTAAGTGAGGGCAGATTATAACTTTAAATTGGGCCAAACACATTGATATGCATGCACTATCCATAGAGTCTGGATTTAATGTGTTAGCTAATGCAACTGGAGGTGGCTCTAACTGCTTTTTTGGTTGACTGACTAAAACTTGGACCCAATAGTGGCCTGTGTTTAGCAAGACTGAGATATGAGAACTTCCCTAGCATTATGTGAAGGAAGTTAGGAATGTTAGAGTAGTTTTATCATGTGTGCCCTGTACTCCCCAAATCTGACCTACATTTCACAAGAAGGCCCAGAGGAGACATCCATCACTAAGGCATTCAGGGATTAATTAGTGAAAGAAGCACCTGTATCCTTGAAAAGTTCTGTGTCTGCTTTCCTGTGTAGGCCAGACGTAATAATGGAGAGGATGCTGCCATTGAGATGAGCCCCCTGATTTCACTGGGGCCAATAGGATTCCAGAGTAGCAGAGGTCAAGTAGCAGCACTTAACTGCTACAGACTAGATGGATACATCTACTGTACAGGGTAGCAGTGACATATCAGTAATCAGAATCTGATCATGTTGTTCCTAGAAATGAAATCAATGTATTTCTTGCTTGGTCTATATAATAATATTTTTTAAAACACCACTAGCTCTTGTAGTCAAAAACCAGACTTGAGTCACATAGTAGAACATCCAAGTCTGTTACCCAGTTTCCAGACTTAAGTCAATTCACAAACCCAGAGCACCTTAATTGAAGGAGACCAAATCTCCTTGAGTGTGGACCCAGCAAGTAGAGGGACAGATAGGTGCACACTGTGACATTGCAAGTACATATCATAAATCTTTCTCAAAGCCTTTGCATAGGGACTTGTTGCCGTCACTAGAGTGACTATGCACTGGTGAAAAGGAAATGCCCAAACCTTTGGGGGATTACTAGATATTGGCTCTGAACTGATGCTAATTCTTGAAGACCCAAAATACCACTGTGGTCCACCAGTAAAAACTGGGGCTTAGAGTGATCAGGTGATAGATGGAGTCTTACTTGAAGTGTGACTCATCATTTTTGCTTCATGTATTCTGGAGATTTGTTGTTATGTTCATATAAATTTACAATTGCTGTATCTTCCTGATTTATTGATCGTTTTATCATCACAAGATGCCTCTTTGTCTCTAGAGATATTTCTTGTTTTAAAGTCCTTTTTTTCCTGGTATTTCTTAAGGTTGCTATTTGCATTATATATCTTTTGCTGTATTTTACTTTCAACCTATTTGTATTTTTGAGTCTAGAGCATATCTCTAGTAGGCATCATATAGTTTGGTTATTTTTTTATCCACTCTGACCGTCTCTGCCTTTCGAGTGTGTTTAGTCGATTCACATTAAATGTCATTATTGTTATGGTTGAATTTACATATGCCATTTTGCTGTTTGTTTTCTGTTTGTCTCATGTCTTTTCTGTTTCTCTGGCCATTCTTTGCTGCCTTTTTTGTGTTAAATAATTTTTAGTATGCCACTTGAATTTCTATGTTGTTTTTACTATTTTAAAAATTATTTTCTAAAGGTGCTCTAGGGATCATAATATGCACCTCAATTTCTCACAGTTTATTTCAGAATACCTTAATTTAAATCCAATAAAATACATATCGAATAGATTACATCTGTATATGTTATAAACTGAAAGTACAGTGTTAAACAATCTTATGTCATTTCAAGATGAGAAAAAATGTTTATGGAATCATTTGTATTGGACTATAAGCTCACTGATTGTTTCTCCTGTTATCTCTGATCTACTGTTGAATCCCTCTGGTAATTTTTTTTTTCCATTTTAATTAATTTACTTTTCAACTCCAGGTTTTGACTTGTCCTTTTAGAATAATTTCTATTCTCTTTATTGAGATTCCTTATTTTTCAGATCATTGTTATTATACTTCCTTTAATTTTTCAAACATGGTTACCTTTAGTTCTTTGAACTTTTTTGTAATAGCTGTTTTGAAATCTTTTCCTGCTAAGTCTAACATATGGGGATACTCAAAAACAATTTATATTAACTGTTTTTTTCCCTGAGTATGGGTCATACTTTCTTGGGTTTTTTTTTTTTATATCTCAAAATTTTTAAAAATTTGGGCATTTTAGGTAATATATTGCAAATACTCTTGATTTTGACTTTTTCTCCTACTGTTATTTTTTGTTTTGTTTATTTTGTTTTTTTGCTTGGATTAAATCTTTCATGACTGTCTCTCCTGAAATTTCTGGCCACTAATATTGGGACTTTTTTTTTTTACTTTTTATTTGTAAGCCTGGCATCACCCTCGGGTGTGCATTACTTAGTGTTCGACTGAAGATTGGCCAGAAGATGTGCTCAAATACCTTTACCAGTAAGACTTCCACTCTCTGCTGATAGACCTATTTGTGAGCTAGGTAGGACATTCAACTTCAGGTTGTTTTCAAGGGTGCCACAGCTTTTACTTTATGCTGAGATTTCTTATATCTTCATGTACAGCCAGGAATGTGTGGGTGGCCTGAACCATTCTGGTTTATGCCGTACATGCACATAGCCTCCAGTCAGCCTAGGGTAGGTGAAGAGCTTATCAAGCCTCCTATAGTTGACTGACTCCCTGTTAAATTCCTGGCTATTCGCTGGTCCATTGATTGCCCTAAGCAGTGCCACAGTCTCATGATAGTGGAGCCACTGAGATTGTCACCTTAGAAATGCTTCAAATCAAGTGAGCCCTGTTCATCAGCAGTCATAAAGCTTCTAGTTTTCACAGCTTGCCTTTCCCTGGTGGAGTACCATGCCGTTAAAGCTAGAGGAGGATGGGAATGGTCCCATACAAGAGCCACACAGATTTGTAATGTTCTTATTTGAAGTTCAGTACTTCTCAATTTGTTGTCCATCTTTGGTTGACTTTCAGAGTCTGAATTGATTGGTTTTTGACAGGTTTATCTAACTTTATAATTGCTATTTGGAGAGAGGATTTGTCAACTTCCTCCATCATGCTACGAGATATTTTTTCTTTTCTTTTTCTTTTTTACATATCTGTTTTCTACAATAAACATGTTTTTACTCTTCATAGGAAAAATAAGAATAAAGGTAATTTTGTTTACAAAAGCAAATTAAACCTTACATTCTAAGGTCTACTTATACCTTCAGCTGTTGCACCCCAAGGTGAACTTGACTTCTTTCTTTGTGCAGATAGGCTTATGTATAGAATGTGGAAGCTTGGTGCCCATGAACACTCCTATCTGTGTGGTGTGTGAGGCTCCTCTTACTCTACAGTTGCAACCACAGGCCAGCCTCTGCTTGAAGGTAATGAAAAGTGATTTCATAAAAACATGAATAAAATATATAGAAAGTAACATTTAAACAATTAAATGTCTTCTTCAACTGATGGAATTGGCTAACAACTAATGAGCTAATATCTGTGAACAAAATCCACTCTAATTTTTGGAAAGGCTGCTGACCAAGAGTTTAACTTGCTAGTTGAAATACATAGAAATGTCCTGACAATGGATTTGGAGGACAAATTGCACTATAGCTAACTTAGGCAATTCTTTACTTATATATTTAAATTTGATCACTGCAATTAATTGACTCTTAATCCTGTCCTTAAAGTGGCTTCATGCTTTTATTTGCTTTATTTGATTATGGGTTCCTATTATGTAGTAAAGAATAATTAGAAGTAGTCACATGAATGATTAAGTTAAGTATCATTGCATACATTCAAAAAATTTGCTAGACAAATTATATACTACGAAAAATTTGGGGGGAGAATCATTGAACGTACAACTGTACCTTTTTTCCATTTTTCAAGCTACAGTCCCATTCACCTCCTCTCTAATCTCAAATACAGATCACTAGAGAGTAAAATAGATTTAACAGAGAATTTGGGTGATTAAAAAAGCAAGAATTTTTAGTAAGAAGGGAAAATCATGCACTTAATGTAAAATTAGAACTATAACAACCCTAAAATGACCATGTGGATTCTATATGAACAAACACATTGAATTTTATAAAAGATAAGTCCACTTTGCCTTCCACCTCTAAGCTCTCCTTCACTGTTCAAGGTTCCAAAGTATCTCAGGCTATGAAGCCTTCAGAAATGAGATTTTGAAGAATTGGCTGGGCCAAAGTCAGGTAGATACAAATTTACAAATGTTTTTGTTAGATGACCATTTTCAATCTTAAGAAACTTTAAAAGCCACCAAACAGCCCTGGAAGCTTGTCTGCAGGCTTCTTACACATAACAGAGAAATCACCTTTTGGCTGTTTTGTTAATCACAGCAGAACCTATTCTTACTAATACTTACCCAGAATGTTTGAAAATTAAATCATCCAAACTCTTTGAACTATTCAAAATAGGAAGAATAGGGGTAAGTGTTGGTTGTGAGCCCAGGTTGCTATATATCACGCCACCCACGGTATTTGAAATCCAGAGTTCTTCCCATTTTGTGGAAAGGCAGGGAGATAGAAGATATATGTAAGTAATTGTTTTCTTAATTGTGGATCCTATATTGAAGATAAATACAAGACTTCTTTAGTGATTGGTAACATTAAATCCCTTTTTAAAGTAGAATTTTTATGAGCAAGAAATGATCACTTGCAATTTATTTCTATTCTATTGATGGGCGAAAGTCAGAAATATACCTTATAATGAAGAAACCAACTAAGAAATCAAAGATGAAATTGAGAAAATCAGTCCTGTTTAACTTTTGATGATGAGTTTTCAAAGGAAATTATGAATTTTGAATTTACTGAATAAACAAGCTTTATGTTAGCTAAATATTCCTAGAATTGGTTCAGGTTCCATAAATGGCTCTCTGAAACATTAATTTTCTCAAGATCATAGTAAATAATGATTTAGGGTATTGCCTCTATCATTTTCTCCAGAAATGAGACTCTCATGATCATTTCTATTGGCACCATGTTTTCCCCTTGTTGTTTGTTTTAGCACTGGATTGTTATGATTTACCACCACTCTTAATGAAGACATATCTTCAACAAGTGTGTATTTTATACTATCAATAATGAAGCACTTAATTGTGTGACTTTTATCAAAACATTTTTATTTATTTTGATACTACCTCTTCTTTTTTTGGTTGGAAACTTAACCATATACACAGTATATTCTGTTCCCTAAGAATTTATTGGAAGAAGCCTAAACTCCCAGAAGTGCCAAGATGGCATAAGGAGTAGTGTGAGCATGAGAAAGTTTCTGGACCCCCACTTTATGGTCCCTTAAAGAGGAAAGATTGAGGGGAGAAAGCTGAGGAAGAAGTGAGGTCTCTAGGCAGGCCTTCTATAGTCACAGGTACTTGGGCATTGCCCCAGGCAGCTGGCATCCCTCACCATGGTGCAGCCATGAACATTCCTTCGTGTTCACCAAATTTCTCTGGGCTCTACCTTGCACCTCCAGGGCAAGACCTTAGGTACTGAGGAGCTTTTTGAAAGGTACCTTTTGATGTGATATTTCCTAGCATACTGCTTTCTGGATCACTCTCTAGGGCTCTGCACACTGCATTCTCTGGGCTCTGAACCCTAGACCTACTGCCCCAGTGCCTGCTCCAGTGACCTGTACCTCTGCTAATCATGGTAGAGGTGAAAGGTCATGATGGTGGGGTGGCACAGAGGAGGAATTCATTAACTCTTAACAGGAGCTAGAGCCATGGATAGTTTTGAAGAGATATTGTATAGGCACAAACATTTGCCAGATGAGAAGGTGGTGGGCCAAAGAGAAGTGGCTCATGGGCATATGTTGTGTGTGAGGTGGAGGAGAAAGGAACTTTCCAGGAAGGTGCACAGAGACTAAAAACTGCAGGATGTACTTCAAAACTTTGCAAGCAGTTTAGTTTTGCAGAGCTACAGAATTGCCGGGAGCTGTGGGTTGTGGGAAATGGTGATTTCTCTACTGTCCACAGCTCAAATTTTTTTCTGTTGGGCTTTGGAGGGTTGAAAGCAGGGACAGGTTTTAATCACACTTGATTTTTAGAGACTTTTATCACCATAACATCTGATTCTGGAGAGAAATGCCTCATTTTGATAACTAGACTATCAGTATTATTGCTTCTACTCACAAAAGAAGACCTCTTTGGAACCTTGGGCTGGAATTCTTCATCCCAGTGAATTTCGCAGATCTTACCAGGATGATAGATTTTTGGAACACATTCTCTCAAGAATACTTGTCAATACTTGTCAATGAATTTTGCTCTATCAGATTTTTTTTTTTCCTACCAAGATAAGAAGATACAGTAGCAGAAATATCTCCTTTTATCCTCTGGCAAAGGTGTCTATGTTTCAAAATAAGAGGATTTTACACTTTTTAAAAAATTTCCAAATTTTTTAACAAGTGAAATGTTCCACAAATAAAGATGTGCATAATTTCCCCACCCACCTCTATTTCTCCTGCTCCTCCAAAATAGCTAATCATAGCAGTTTAGTAGGTGTCCTTCTATGTATTTTTCTAGATGAACAGAACCACATTCATATATATATTCACAAAATTTAGATTTGTTTTATTTTTAAACAAATGCATCCCATTGGCTATTATCTAAAGTTGAAAACTAATATTAGCATCTCCCTTGTCACCAGAACAGAGAAATTTTCCTTTAGTAAGAGATCTTCAGTTTCCTTTGGACTTTAGCCACTTATAGTATTACCTCCAGGACTCTAGTCATATTTGGGGTTTCTCAGATCTGAGAGGCGTAGGTCTGGGATCCTTTCGAACTCATTACTCTGAAAAAAATCTGATAACTCAGCATCTGAGGCACAGTTACCTCCTATGAGACCCCAGCCTCCTGCACATGATTTGGCTTAAGCCAGTGGTAACCACAGATCTGCATCAAGCAGAGCTGTAGTTTGGCAGCTTATAAAGTCAACTTTGAAACTAAGTTCCCAATGACCTGCTAATTTGTTTCCAGCATTCTTCATTTCATTGTGTCAATTAAAGCTTATCACTTGGGAGACTGGAAAATTGCTATCATCTTCCAACTAGTTTGTAAGGAAAAGTTTTACACCAGGACTAAGTTGTCTTCACTAAATTGCCTGGAACCATTCAACTAGATATATTACAAATGCTGTGGATGAGATGGCAGTTGAGAGTAGTGACTTTTTTTTTAAAGCTCTTGTCATAGATGTTTAGCATCCTCATTAAGGCAGTCTGATGGTGGCCTCGGTCCCAAATCATCCCTGTGAACATATATGAATCTGTGAGTATTGTGATTGTAATATAAAATTATTTCTATCTCTGGGTCATGGTTGTTGCTCTTCGAGGAAGTGAGCCAAGGCATGGTGTCAAGAAGCCATCAGAAAAACCACTAGAGAAACCTGTTGACCAAGGTTGAACCTGATGCAGTAAGATAAACCACTACTATGACTGCTTTAGTATCTTAGAAGGAAGAAGACAGGGAAAGCTATTCATAGGGTTTTAGTGTTGCATTTGGGTGATTTTTAAAGAGAATTTGACAAGAGTAAACTCTAATGTAAACTTTGGGCTTTGAATGATAATGATGTATAGATGTAGGTTCACTGGTTATAACAAATGTGCCACACTGGTGTGGAGCATCAACAGTGGGGAAGGTTGTGTGTGGTGGAGGACAGGGAGTATATTGGAACTCTCTGTCCCATATACTCCCCATATAATTTCTGCTGACTTGATAGGAACCTGAAACTGCTCTGCAAAATAAAGTTTATTAATTAAAAAAAAAAACATTTAAAAAGAGTTTTGCAAGGCAGGGTTGGGATTGGGCAGTTATGGTATGCTGGTTTAAAATTTTTTGTTTACTTATTTTAATAAAAACTTCATATATTAAGGTGATGTTTTGATATACATATACGCAGTAAAATGATTACTAGTCAAGCTAATTAACATATCCATCTTTGTACTGGAAATTTGCTAAAAGTAGATTTCAGGGCTCTCAGCACACACACACACACACACACACACACACACACACACAGTAACTACGTGGGGACATACTGATTTTGGATTGTGGGCCTTGCAAGTTGAGGGTCTTGGTTAAGCTGTTGGACCTAATAAAGAAGCAATCTTACTTGGATTTCAGTCTTTTCTTTCTAGAGCGTTTCCTGCAGCAAACAGCTAGATTCTTTTTGTTTAATCTCAGTATTTTTTAACACAGGGACAGGAAATTTGTTTCGCTTCTCAGTGGGTTTCACCAGATCATTTCTGAGGTAACATCTTCAGAAAGATCACAACCCTACATCTCACAGAAAAGCTTTGGCAATTGCAGATTATGCTGTGGAAACTTTGAGCCACTCTGAAGAAGCTAAAACCAGCGAGTGTCAGGACTCAGTGTGTGATTCTCTGCTATTTTGAAAAGTAGTCTGCATCTGCACTTTAGGAGTTCTCTGGATTGGGAACTGTGATTTCCTAAGTTGACTCAGCTTCCTAGGAAGACCTTGGAGTCTTCTGTTGAAGTGGAGCTAACCAAATTTAGAAAGGCCAGGCTTCACAGGCCTACCTGATGGCATTAGAACTGAAACCTCAGGGGCTTTTTTTTTTTCTTGATTGTATTCTTTATCTGTACCAGCTTTAAAACACACTACATGAGTTTCAGGACACCTGGAGAACACAGGTACCTGAAGTGAAAAACACTTAAGTGGCACTGGTCATTAACAAATGAAGGCCATAGCATCCTGATAAGTGTAGAGGTGACTAAACTTCTGATAACAACTCTAGTTAGGCTATTTTCACCATCATTTCTTTCTTTCCTTCCTTCCTTCCTTCCTTCCTTCCTTCCTTCCTTCCTTCCTTCCTTCCTTCCTTCCTTCCTTCCTTCCTTCCTTCCTTCTTTCCTTCCTTTTTTCATATTGTTAATTATCCCTGGGTTCCTGACTTGGAAGGTTGCACTTACTATTGATTTTCTAAGGCAGTCTTTCTACTTTGCCATTCTTAAGTGAGAAACTGTAGAACAAACCTGAGTTTGTATTTAATGTAAAGCCTCATGGGGTAAACCCCAGTCCAAGAACTAGGTTACTTGTAAACTCATAGATAAGCTTTTGCTGGCCTTAGGCCTTTCTTTTCTTTGTTTAAGCCAAGAGATGGAGAGCCTACTATCACATTTTTCACATTAAAAAAAATAGTAACTCATGCATAATCAGTGCAAAATATTCAATTTGCCTTCCAAAGGCCAAACGAATACTCTTTTTCAGATTATTCATTTGGCATTTTGTTTCTTTTAAAATTATGTTCATTTGTATAATACTTTATGTTGTAATAATTCCTAAATCAATCTAATTTCAGAGTTTGGTTGCTGAAATAGTGTCTATAGCTGGCTGATTAACTGAAAAGACTACTTGATGATTTTTTACACAGTTCTTTGCTCATAGGAACATGTGTTTTTTATTCTCTGTTTTGTTTTCAAGAAGGTAATCTGCTGTACCTGTGGCACAGGAAATCCTGCTCACCTGAAATACTGTGTCACCTGTGAGGGGGCCCTGCCTTCATCACAAGAGGTAGGTTGACTATGTGTGCCAGTCCTATATTAAATGGCTGCTAAATGTTCAATGTTAATGGTAATGAATAAATATAATCTGCAGAGCAGGGAGGAAGTTAGAGGGGAAAGAGAGAGCAAAAGAAACCTCTCATGGTAAACTGAAAGCAACATTTATAAATGTGGAGAGGACTTTATATGTTCACCAATGCAAAATTGTTTTCAAAGTCTAACTTCAAGGGGATTCAATAAAATTGGTGATTTCTTGCAATTTCGTTTAGTAACTTTGCCTAGAAG
Organism: Eidolon dupreanum; assembly: GCA_028627145.1. NCBI lineage: Eukaryota > Metazoa > Chordata > Mammalia > Chiroptera > Pteropodidae > Eidolon > Eidolon dupreanum. Next base: position 31,909,673 of record CM053504.1, on the reverse strand, counting down.
GCTGGCAGCAGCCAGTGGGGAAGTGGACCTATTCGCATTTCGTTTACAGTCAGGTATGTTTTCAATGACACTGCCATGCTGGTTTGCGAAACCGAGAACACTGGGTTTCCTACCATCCTATATTGAGTGTTTAAAGTGAAGGACTAGGAGTATGTGTAACCTAAATAATGTAAATGGGTTCAGTTTAGATGATCTGTTTTATGTGTATAAAATGTTTCTGAGAAAGAGGAGGCTTTAAAAATTATAGGTGACTTTTGCCCTGGTCTAATGACACCAAAAAGGAGTCAGCATTTACTAGCCAACTTAGAAGGAAAAAAAATTGCTACTTTGGGATACACACACACACACACACGTATGTAAATATATATATTTGACCATTTGAGGGGTGTTATTCTCATCTCAAAGAGATTCTTTGGGAAAGTGGACATATGGGTGATAATTACTCTGGTCAACATTGGTAGTATCAAATGGGGGTGTATTGGTTCCTGGGGTTGTTGAAGCAAAGCACCACAAACTGAGTGTCTTAAACAGCAGAAACTTGTCATCTCACAGTTCTGGAGGCCAGAAGTCCAAAATCAAGGTGTTGCCCAGGCCACGCTCTCTCTGGAGCACTGGGAATGTACTGTTCCATGCCTCTGTTCTGGTAGCCTCAAACTTCCCTTGGCCTGTAGATGCATCACTCCAGTCACATGGATAACTTCTCCCTGTGTGTCTTCGCATTGTTTTCTGTCTGTGTGTGTCTATCTCTGTGTCCAGATTTCTCTTTTTTTTTTTTTATAAAAACACTAGTCATATTGGATTAAGGCCAACCATAATGACCTCATTTCACCTGTTTATCTGTGTGAAGATTCTGTTTCCAAATAAGGTCATAATCTTATATTAGGGATTAGGACTTCGACATATCTCTTTGGAGGAGATACAATTCACCCCATAACAGGGGAGTTGGACAAGAAATTGTTTAAGGTTGTATCTAATTACTGATGGTCTGAGACTAGTTGATTTAAAGGAACTCTTTTTTGTTCCAGTCTTTATTGAGGTATAATTTATATGCAATAAAATCACCTATTTTAATTATACAGGTTAATGAATGCTGGTAATCATATACAGTCATTTTAACCACCACCACAATAAAAATATAGAATGATTCCATTACCTTAAAAATTTTTCTCATACCCCTTTTGAGCTCCTCCCCTGATCACTATCCAGAAAACTCTGATCTCTTTTGACACTGTGGTTATACCTTTTATGGAAGTATGTAAATTTTTTTGTTTGTTTGATTTCTTTCACTTCACAGTTTTTTCGAAGTTTATTCATGTTGTTTCATGTATTAATTTTTTTCATTTGAATCATTGAGTACTATTCTACAGAATGGATGTAATACAACTAATTGATCTATTTACTAGTTAATGGGCACTTGTATCATTTCCAGTTTTAGGCTATTATGAATAATGCTGCTGTGAACATTCACTTACAAGTCTGTATGGACATAGTTTTCATTTCTCTTGGGCAAATACCTAGGAGTAGCATTGCTTGGTACTAGGTTCATGTTTAATTTTATAAGATAATGCCATAGTTTTCTAAAATAGTAGCACTATTTTGCATTCCTACCAGAAATATATGAAGGTTACAGTTTCTTTACATTGTCACCAACATTTGGTATTATCAGGCATTTTATTCATGATATTCACTTTTTTACTATTTTAATCTGTATGTGATTTGTAATGTTATTTCCTCTTTTATTTCTTTTATTCCTGATATCCATAATTTGTGTTCTCTCTCTGCCTTACTCTCAATCTCTCTCTTCAGCTAGATAGTTAAAAATTTTATTAAACCTAGCTTCCAGTTCATTGATTTTATTTATTTTCTTGGTTTTCCTTTTTTGAGTTTTGCTCTTTATTATTTCCTTCTCTTTGCTTTGGGTTTAATTTAATAAGATTTTTCTATTTTCTTAAGGTAAGAACTCAGATTTTTGATTTAAATTTTTTTTTTTCTAAAAGAAATTAAAGTTATCTCTAAGAATTTCTTTAGGAACATCCCAGAAATTTATATAAATTGTATTTTTATGATAATTCAGTTCAATTTTATTATATTTTTATCATAATTTTTGTTCTAATTAACCTGTTACTTCTTTGATCTATGATTTATAAATCGGTTATTTAATTTCCAAATATATATTGTTTCTCTTGTTATCTTATTGTTACTGATTTACAATTTAATTTCAGTATAGTCAGAGAACATACTCTGTATGATTTCAGTTATTTTAAGTTAATGACAATTGTTTTATGGCTAGTATATAGTCTAATCTGAAAACATACTAGGTACACTTGAAAAGAATATGTGTTCTGTCATTATGGTTATAGTATTTTATAAATATCAATAAGGTCAAAGTATCATATTACACAGATTTTATATGTCTTCACTGATCATTGTCTAATTGTCTAGCAAATGCTGAGAAAGGGGTATGAAAACCTCCAGCTATGATTTTGGAATTGTTTATTTCTTTAGTTCTGTCACTTTTCACATTATGTATTTTGTTAGGTACATAAACATTTTCGATTGTTATGTCTTCCAGATGAATTTAACTTGTTTCATTATGAAATACCCCCTCTTTATCTCTCATACATTTTCCCTAAAACCTGTTTTATCTTGTACTGATAGAACCATAATTGTTTATTATTTATTTATTATTTAAATTGAATATTTTTTCTATATATTTACTTTAGCCTATATAGTTGGGTCTTGTCTGTGGCTTACAAGTTGCTTTTTTTTTTCTGTTTTAAAAAATACATTGTGACAATCTCTTTTAAGTGGAATGTTTAGTCTATCAAAATTTATTGTAATTATTGATATAGTTGGGTTTTGATCTACCATTTTATTATTTAATTTTTACTTTTCCCATCTGTTTTGTTTCCTTTGTTCCTACTTTCCTACCTTTAGGTTTTCTGGATACTTTTTAAAGTACATTTTAATTTTCCTATTGGCTTTTTAGTGGTATTTTTTGGCATTATTTTTTAGTTACTTGCCCTAGTGATTAAAATACACATCTTAAACTTTTTAGTATAATTAGTTATTATTGTATCACATCAGGTGAAATACAGAAATCTTGCAACCATGTAGATTTATATTTTTTTACCCCCATCTTTTGTGTTACATTTATATACATTATAAACCCTATGAGAATGTTGTGATTTCTGCTTTAAATAATTATATGGTTTATAAAGAAATTAAGAATAAAAAGCAAAAAGATAAAAACTAGTTTTTTTTTTAATCTACACAGATACTTACCGTTTCTGATATTCTTTACCCTTATCTGAGAATCCAGGTTTCTCTCCAGTATCATTTCCCTTCAAACAGAATTCTCTTTATCATTTCTTATACTGCAGGTCCACTGGTAGTGAAATGTCTAAGCTTTCTTCCCCCCCCCCCCAAAAAAAAAGGCCTTATTCACCTTTATTCTCAAAGGGTTTTTTTGATGGATATATGATTCTGGGTTGACAGTTACTTTCTTTCAGAACTTTAAGGATTTCTATTCTTGCCATGGTTTCTGAGTAGAAGGGTGATGTTAATCAGATTGACATTACCACCTATGTAGTATGTTATTTTTCTCTTGCTGCTTTTAAAATTTACTTTTTTATCCTTGGCTTTCAAAGATTTGGCTACAATGTACCTCAGTGTGAGCTTCTCTGCAATTATTCTGATTAGTGTTCATTGACCATCTTAAAACTGTAAGTTTCTGTCTTTCATCAAATATGAGAATTTTAAAGCCATGATTTCTTTAATGGTTTTTCTGCTCTACTCACCTTCTACTTTACCTCTTTATTGTATGTACATAACTGTTAAATTGTTTGATATAATCTAATATATCCCTAAGGTTCTGTTCATTAAAATTTTTTCCTCTTTATATTGTATAATTTATATTGCTCTATCTTCAAGTTCACCCCCTTTTTCATCTCCTTTTACCATTCAGTGCATCCAGTAAATATTTTATTGCAAATATTTTATATTTCTGTTCTAAAATTTTCATTTGTTTCTCTTTTTACTGTTTCTACTTCTCACCTGAGACTTCTTTTTATTCATAGTGGGAAGAATATATGCCTTAAAATTCTGGTTGCTAATTTCAACATCTGAGTCATCTCCAAGTTGGACTCCATTGATTTTCATTTCAATTTCATTTCATTTCATTTCAATTCTAGGCAGTGCATTCCCAAAATCAGTCATGTATATTATTGCCTGCTCAATCAAAACAAAATAAAACAAACAAAGCAACAAACACAGAAACCCAGCACTCATCAGAGAATAGTATCAATCCAGAAGACCCACAACTTAACATTTATAATGCCAGGATACAATCTAAAATTCCTTAAGATACTAAGAAAACAAGAAAATTGTTTTTTGGTGGGAGGGAGAGGAGCAGGAAGTCTGGTCTCTATTCAGATATTTCATCTTTGGCTGACCTGCTTTGAGTGTTCTGTGCATATATTCATGGGTCAATAGATGTGAGTACACAGAATTTGGGAATCCTCTCTTGTCTCTTCTTTCTGGGAGTTCCCTACCTCTGCAGTAGCCAAATATTACCCAGCTTTAGTCTTCTCCTTCTCCTAGCCAGAACTACTTCCCTTTTCCCACCACTTCACATGCGCTTCGTGGACTGAGCTTACCTAGCCCCAGGCAAAAGGGAACTAACTTTGTATAACCCCTTTGCTCCTGCTTGTGTACTTGCTTCAAGAGGCTCTCTGCTTCTGTTCCTTTATTATGAGTAGATTTTGTAGTTGTTTTCTGTATGGGGGGGGGGCGGTGTTAGGTATGATCTTATTCCATCATAACCAGAGCAAAAATCTGAATAGCTTTTTTAAAAGATGATTTCTGTTACATAATATGTATTTCTTTTTCAGAACTGAGATTAAAAATATGCTAATGAGCTGGCAAATTTAATAAGAAAACCCATCTATTCCCAAATCAAATCTATTGTGATTCTAGGGTAGTCTTTTGTTGGTTGTTAATTGTTTATCTTTCTGATTTAACCTAGCTTCAGACTTTATAATTTTCCAAGGCATTAGGGAGAAAAAAATAGTGAGATTGGGAAAACTTAAAAAAAGAAAACTGTGGAACTCGAGAATTCTTGGAATGCTCTTCCTGATAGATTTAAGTAAATTGACAAGCAAAAGATTATTTTCTCAGATATTTTGGGCTTCTTATAGAAATAGTAAAATTATTTAAATTGATTTTATTAATTGTCAGTTATGTAGTTGTTTCTGGGTCTCACCTATCAACAAAACAATTTCAGGAAAAATTACAAAATTAAATTTGTTTTCAAAATTGTATTTTTATCTGAATGGTATATCAGAGTTTAGATGTCACAGTAAGAGTATTTATCATTGAAATGCCATTGAAGTAACAATGCATTTTCAATCTGAAGCTTTATGTCTTTTCTTTGTTTAGCAGCAGTAATATGAATAGAGTAAGATTACTGTTCTTTCTTTAAAGCAATGTTATACTAAAAAATCCACTTAAACAGTAGATGCATTTATATTTATATTTATATTTATATTTAGAAACCCAGGTTAGCAAGTTTTATCAAAACTCTGTTTTAACAGTAGGATAAATTGAAATTTAAGTTGAAGCAAAACTGTGCAAGGGGTTTCTCTTTTGATTTATCCCCAGGAGTTACTTCTAGTTGCACAGACATGGGGTAAGGTTAAGTATACATAAACAAAGACCTTTCTTCTCAGTCTCTGGGTGTTGTGGGCTGATGTGGCCTTTTTCTGGAGAGATATCTGTTCTAGGATAACAGAAGGGTACCTGAAGTAAAGCAGAATACAGCTGGGCAAAGAAAGGTAACTAAAATATTGGTCTTTGAAGAAAAATTGTCCTTAGAAAACATTTTCCCTAGTATGGGTATTCTTAGTATTATACATGGAATGTATGGTGTTATATATATTCAGTTATCAGCTGAATCAATTATTCATTCAATCAGTCAGTCAGTAACTACTTGAATGACTCCCACGTGCCAGGGTACCAGGTACTGTGCTAATGGGAAAATAAAGTGAAATGATAGTCTTTTTCCTTAAAGAAATCAGGATCTGGTAGAAAACAAGATGAGAAGGGAAAAAAGCTGACATATGGAGCTTGACCCTGTGCTAAGCATTCCTACATACTTAATTGCCATTAGCCATCTGAAATCCCGTTACAGACCTGTGAGAAAACTGGTGTATTGAAGAGGATGCATGGAATCATGGATAAACATCATAGCCCGAGTTCAAATTTTGCATCTTACCCTCTCTGTGCCTCAGTTTCCCTCTCTTTGAAACATGATTTACACCCACCTTACAAGTTTATTGTATGGTTTAATGTGAAGGTATGGGGCATTGCTCAGAATGGTGCCTGCACATAGTAGGTGATTGTATAGCAATGATGAATACTATCATCCCATTCATTTGATGAGAAAATCTCTTACTCGGCAATAGCAGGAACAAAGATTCTAATCCAAGTTTACCTAACAAAGTATCAGAAATTCTCACAAAACAATTCTATCTCCTTCCCAAAATAAAATAATTATTTTCATGTGTTGGGAGTGGAAAATAAATTCACAGTTCCATGTGGAATTCAGAACCCCAGAGCATAGAAGATGAACCTCAATCATGACAACTTAAGTAGCTCAGCTCTCCTCATAGTCTTTACTAATATTGTTATAGTAAGTCAACAGTAGGCTTGCTATTTTTGGTATTAAGGATACTGAGGAATATCAAGATGTTTGAGGCACCAGTTTCATCAACTTTCTGTAAAGGAATGTGTGCTCTTTGTAGTAGTTTATTAATTAGTGAAGATCATAATAGTTTTCTTCTTTGGAGCAGGAATACCTTATTTCCAGGGCTTATGTTGATTTTGGGCTTTTTTCTTTTCTGGATTGGGAGAGGGATTGGAGAATAAGGTATTGATCTGCCTGTAAATGCTGTTGTGTTCACCAGTCCATGTGCAGTGGAAATAAAGCTCCTCCTGGGCCCACTCAGAAAGGGGAGACCATTTCCTGCTCCAAATGTGGTTGCTGGGATCGCCAAGGGGCTTGCTTCTGTGACGGATGTGGAGCCACGGTGGGTATTTAAAAGCAGCCTCTTTGTGCTGAGCATCTCACCACCACTCTAGAGAGAGCCAGGCTCCTCCTCTTCCACAGCAGAAATCACCTGTTGGGATTTGAGTGCTTAACACCTATTTACCTAAGAATCTAGAGACTGAATTAATTAAATCTCTTAAATTGAGAATGGTCTCTCATTGCTGTCTTGATTCGCACTTCTTTAAGGTTAAACTTTTTCATTCATTTATTGATTATTGGTATTTATTCTTTTATGAATGGTCTGCCTACCTTTTTTATAAAACACTCAAAATTATTTATTTGAATAAGTGTTACATGTAAATAATATAAAAGGTTTAGTATGAAAGGTTAGTCTTTCTTCTTATCCCAGTCCCACAGCTCCCCTCCCCAGAAGCAATCATCATTATCTAGTTTCTGAGGTATTCTTTTAGCCATTCAGTGCATTAATAAGTAAACTGGTAGTTTAATATGAACACCGATCCAGTTCTTTTCACCTAGCGATGTATCTTGTTAGTAACCTCCTCATTCTTTTTAGTGGCTTCGTAATATTCCACTGTCTGTATGTATCATGATATATTTAAGCCATTCCCTATTGCTGGAAATTTAGGTTGTTTCCAGTTATTTTCTCTAAACCACAATCCTGCAGAGAATAGTCATGAATATACTTCTTTTGTGTACTTGTCTACCTGTAAGATAAATTCTAGAAGGTAGAATTGCAGAGTCAGAGTGGTATGAGCATATGTTATTTTGATGGCTGGAGATCATACAGTGTGGGAATAATTTATGTAGGAAAATTATATCTCTAATATTCATGAAAATATAAAAATGTTTTTTGTCCTCTAGCCTGGCATTCCTGCTTGTTACTCTCTTTGCCCTAAATGTGGGGCCAGCAATCACCCATCTGCCCGATTCTGTGGCTCCTGTGGTCTTTACATGAAGTCCTCAGCAAAACTTTGTGTGGATAACAGACTGGCTTTAGCTACTGGAGAACCTGGTCTTTTTGCTGAGGTAAGACCTCCACTGTACTAAGAACAGGCACCTGAAAGGAGGTTGTAACTGAATTTTTGTACTCTACCCTGTGAATCAACACAGGGAAAGAGAGCTGAAATAATTAGACCTTTTCCATGGCCTTTCAACTAGGTGTGTAAATAAAATAAATTAATTTAGGTTTTAGACACTCAAGTGATTTCTTCAGAAATCAAATATCTATGCATTTATCTATAATAGATTGAGGTCTAATTGCATTTGCAAGGCCATAGATGTAATGTTATAGGGAGACGTGGATTTAAAATAATGGGAGAGAAAGTACTTTTCATCTCTTGAATTTCTTATGTAGAACACCAATAACTTTCCCCCTAGCTTTTTATATTTTAGAAAATTTTCATCGATTATATAAAATTGCTTTTGCCATTTATAACAACTGGACAATCTCACAATTATTTTCAGAAGAATTTAATCGCTCACCAGCTTCGCGTTAACCTTTTATGAGTTTCTCTAAGCAAAATAAAGACTTTTTCAGGCTTCTTTTTCTCTCTTCATTAGAAGAATTTGAAGAGTGATAATTATTGGAAAGAATGCACATACACTCAGTAACTCTGAGTTCATTTTTAGGAAGCTCATAACCTTCTTAACCCAGATTGGGTTATAGGTCCTGGGACTGCCAGTAATCTACATGGCAACTTTGTACAAATGTGTTCTTTCCTCAAAACACTTGAATGCCATCTACTGGAAATTGATTATAATATATTAATTTTGATAGAAAGACATTTTCTCCCATCTACTAGAAAAATTATCTTAATGAACATGCACGTGTAACATGTCCACCAGGTGAATGGTATTTCTTTAGGTGCAGTGCTTTCAGCCAGCGCACAACTTACACAGCCTTTCATGGTAGTCCTCTCAGGTCCTCAGGTCCAGATGCAGCAGAGCATTTCACGGAAAATGTTGGCGCTCAGTAGTTGGGTGTAGATGGGTAGTAGTGTCTATGCCTTTTTTGGATTGTAGAACTGAGAGGATAGATATCTTCCAGGCCTTGTGACAGAGAACATCAGCTGATCTGCTGAGTTTGAGACAGTAAATGACCAAGGGGATGGGGCTGGGAGTTGCTAAGATAGAAGCAAAGAAGAGGAGGCAAGAGCCGAAAAGCCCTTTTTAGTTCAAAGTACAGTTTTTGGGATACTTTTACTTATGATTACAATTTTTTTTTGTGAGTAATATGAAGAATTAATTAAATTATATTCTAATATTTTGTGTTTTTGCCTCACTTGTAGCCCCGATCTGCCTGGCAGTCCCTAAATGTTCCTGTGTCCAAACCTGATGTTGGGACTACGAAGGATGTAGGTACACAGACCACAGGTCTGTTTTACCCATCTGGCAAGCTACTAGCAAAAAAGGAACTGGAAATAACTTCTCTAAAGCAGAGGCAGGAGAAAATGAGTGACCATAAACCTCTCCTCACAGCCATCAGCCCAGGAAGAGGTGAGGAGAAAGATATGCTTTCTTGTCAGGAGGGAAGTCATTCTTTCTGTGAAAGAAAATTTCACTTGTCTTCCTTTACATTTATTTTTATATATAGGAAATAAGTTCTTTTATTTTTCTTTTTTCAAGTAATTTTCATTTGTATGAATAATAGCTCTTCCTTAAACTTTTATTACTCTGATATTTTGAATCAAAGCCCTATTTTCTAGTTTGAAAATCATAAAGTACATCTGGATTTCTACTATTTTGGCAGAAATGTTGTTAGTCTGTGTTGTTATTGTTATCTGCTATTATCTTTTTTTTAGTGTGGTAAAATTCACATAACAATTCACCATTTTTACCATTTTGAAAACATACAGTTTAGCAATATTTAGTACATTAACAATGTATTATACAGCCATCGCCATGCTCTATACCAGAACATTTTTATCACCTGAAAAGTAAAATCCATTCTCTGTAAGCAGTCACTCCCCATGTTTTTTTTTCCTAAGTGGTTGGCAACCGTGAATCTATTTTCTATCTTTATGGATTTAACTGTTTTGGACATTTCATGTAAATGGAAGCACATAACATATTGTCTTTTGTGACTTGTTTCTTTCATTTAGTATAATGTTTGAACATTCATCATGTTTTAGCATGTTTAGTACTTTTTTTATAGCTGAATAATATTCTATTGTACAGATTTATGACATTTTATTGATCCATTTATCAGTTGATGGACATTTGAGTTTTATTCACCTTTTGGTATTATGAATGATACTGCTGTGAACATTCATGTATATGTTTTTATTGTGGATATGTGTTTTCATTTCTCTTGGGTACACAAATATTGCAACTGCACTATGGGTCAAACAATGTACACATGTGTCAAATAGTAACATTATGTCTAACTTTTGTGGGACTTCCAGAGTGTTTTCCAAAGTGAATGTACTATTTTACATTCTGACCATCAGTGTTTGAGGGTTCTGATTTCTTCACATCTTTGCCAGCATTTTTTTTTTCATCATAGCCATCCTATTAGGTGTGAACTGGTATTTTATTATGGTTTTAATTAGCATTTTCCTGATGACTAATGATATTAAGCATCTTTTTTTGTGCTTGTTGACCATTTGTATATTTTCTTTAGAGAAATGTCTATTCAGATCCTTCGTCCATTTTTAAGTTTGTTTATCTTTTTGTGTTGAGATTTAAGAGTTTTTTTTCATATATTCTGGATATTAGACTGTTATCAGATACATAGTTTGCAGATATTTTCTACCTTTCTGTAGGTTGTCTTTTAACTTTTGATAGTGTCCTATGGAGCACAAAAGTTTAAAATTTTGATTAAGTCAAATTATATCTATTTTTTGTTGTTGTTGCTTGGGGTTTCAGTGTCATGTTTAAGAACCCATTGCCAAATCTAGGTCACAAATATTTACCCCTATCTTTTCTTCTAAGATTTTTATAGTCTTAGCTTTTATATTTAGGTCTCGAGGCTATTTTGAATTAATTTTTGTATATGGTGTGCAACCACATTATTTTGCATGCAGCTATCCAATTGTGCCAGTACCATTTGTTGGAGAGATGATTATATCTGTGTTAATGGTCTTGGTGTCCTTGTCAAATATCAGTTGGCCACAGATATGTTGGGTTTATTTCTTGATATTCAATTTAATTGTGCTGATCTATATATCTATTTCTATGCCACAGCCATGCTGTTTTGTTCACTATTACTTTGTAGTGGGTTTTGAAATTGAGAAGTGTGAGTTCTCCAACTTTATTTTTCTTTTTCAAGATTGTTTTGACTATTCTGGGTCCTCAAATTTCTATATGAATTTTAGGATCAGCTTTCTAGTTTTCACAAAGAGGCCAACTGGAATTCTGATTGGAATTGCATAGAATCTATAGATCAGTATGGTGAGTATTACCATCTCGACAATAGTTTAAGTCTTCCAATTCATGAACGTGGGATATATTTTCAATTATTTAAATCTTCTTTAATTTCCTTTAATAGTGTTTTGTAGGTTGTAGAGTATAAGTTTTGTACCTCTTTTGTTAACTTTATTCCTAAGTATTTTGTTGTTTTTGATGCTCTTGTCAATATAAGCATTTTCCCAATTTTATTTTTGGATTGTTCATTGCAAGTCATTGCAAGTTTATTTTGCATATTGATTTTGTATTCTACAACTTTGCTGAACAAAGTTATTGGTTCTAATTGTTGCTTAATAGATTCCCTAGGATTTTCTATGTATAGAACATGTCATCTGTGAATGTAGTTCTACTTACTTTCTTGTCTGGATGTCTTTTATTTCATTTTCTTACCTGATTATCCTGGTTAGAATCTCCAGTACAACCTTACGTAGAAGTGGTAAGAGCAGGAATCCTTTTCTTGTTCCTGATATTAGGGGAAAACACCCAGTCTTTAACCATTAGTATATTAGCTATGTTTTTCATAGACGCCCTTTCTCTGTTGGAGGAAATCCCCTTCCATTTCTAATTTTTGAGTACTTTTTTTAATCATGAAAAGATTTGGGATTTTGTCAGATGCTTTATCTACATCTATTTAGATGATCATTAACTGATTTACATTAATTGATTTTCAGATGGTAAACCAACCTTTTGTTCCTGGGATAAATCCTACTTGGTTTTGGTACATAGCTCTTTTAATCAGTTTTGGGGTCCAGTTTGCTAGTATTTTGTTGAAGATTTCTGTGTTTATATTCGTAAGAGGTATTGGTCTTCAGTTTTCTTGTTTTGTGATGTCTTTGTCGGGTTTTAGTATCAACATAATATTGGCCTATAGTCTTCTCTTCTCTTTTATTTATTTATTTTTTTGAAAGTGCTTACGAAGAACTGATTTTTAACACTTTCTTAAATATTTAATAGAATTCACCTGTGAAGCCACCTGAGTCTGGACTTTGTCTAATGGGTAATTTTGATTACTAATGCAATCTCTTTACTTTTTTTTTCACTTGTGAATATTTAATGAACTTTACTCCATGTGATTTCAAGCTACCAGGACACAGTCCCCCCGCAATACCCTTAATCTTCTCTTCAGCTCGTCTGTTGAAGAATTTAATCTTCATGATGACAGGCTGCTTTGGGAGCTTTCCCTTCCCCAGAACTTTGTAGTAGCCTGATCATACCTCATCAATGATAGGAGCAGCTCCACTCGTGTATTTGGCAGCATTTACTCACGTCTGCTTACTGACCAAGGTCCAAGTTTATCAAGGTTGACAAATGGGCAGAAGCTCTGGTTCCTCTTTAAGTGGTAATACTTCATACTAACTTTCCCAAAGTAATTTGGGTGTTATTTGTTGAAGCTGATGTTGTGGTGATGCACCAGCATTACTTTGGCTTCCTGTGTGCTTCCAGTGCTTGCCAATGTGGCCGTGGGCATGGATTACGTGGCCCCGAAGTTTTCAGGTCTTCCTCAGTCTGGATGGTATGTTGGCAGTGAAGACAAAAGAGCCATCTCTTTAAAGTTTCTAATTTTTGTCAAGTCAGTTTTCTAGTTTATGTATTTGTCTATTTCATCTGAGTAATCTAATTTATTAGTGTATGATTATTTGTAGTATTCCTTCATAATCTTTTCTCAGTAAGGTTGGTGGTAATATCCCCTATTTATTTCTGATTCTAGTAATTTGAATCACGTCTCTTTTTCTTGGTCAGTCCAGATAAAGATTTGTTGATTTGATTGAACTTTTCAAAAAGTAAATATTTGGTTTTGTTGATTTTCTCTATTATTTTTCTATTCTGTATTTTGTTAATTACCACTCTAATCTTCATTATTTCCTTCTTTTTTCTTGCTTTAGGTTGAGTTAGCTCTTCTTTTTCTAGTTTCTGAAGGTCAAAGTTTCAGGTCTTGATTTGAGATCTTTCTTCTTTTTCTAATGTTGGCATTTACAACTCTAAATTTCCCTGTGAGCATGCTTTCACAGTATCCCATAAGTTTTGGTATGTTATATTTTCATTTTCTTTCAACAGTGTGTTAATTTCCAAATATTTTTGTTTTCCCCAAATTTTTATTTGTTATTGATTACTAGGTTTATTTTATTGTGAGAAGAAACATACTTTGTATGATTTCAATCCTTTTAAATTAATTGAGACTTGATATGGTCTAACAAATGGTTTGTCCTGGGGAATGTTTCTTGTGCACTTGAGGAGAATATTTATTCTACTGTTTTGGGATGAATGTTTTATAGATGTTTTATTTCTTGTTTATCTTGTGCCTAGTGTTTCTATCCATTTTGAAAATGAAGTATTAATGTGGCCAGCTATTATCATTAAATTGTCTATTTTTCTCATTTCCATCAGTTTTTGCTTCATATATTTTGGTTATCTGTTGTTAGGTGCTTGCATATATGTTTATAATTATTATACCTTCCTGACCTTTTTATCATTTTAAATATCCCTCTTTTTATCTAGTAATATTTTATTTGGTCTTAAAATCTATTTTGTCTGGTATTAGTACAGCCATTTCAGCTTTCTTATGGTTGCTGTTTGCATGATATATATTTTTCCATCTTTTAACTTTCAGTCTAATTGTATCTTTTAATCTAAAGAATATCTTCCATAAATAGTATATAGTTGGATCTTGATTTAAATTTGGTTCGACAATATCTGTTGTTCGACTGGATTGTTTAATCCATTCACATAATATTATTGATAAAGTTGGATTTATGTTTTCTATTTTGCTTTTTGTTTTCCAAATGTTTCTAAGTATCTTTTCTTCCTTTATTCCCCCTTTGCTTTCTTTTGTTTGACATGTTTTTAATGTAATACTTTAATTTCTTTAATGATTTTCCCTATATATTTTCAGTTATTACCTTAGTGGCTGCTCTAGGTCTTACCTTATACATCTTATCAGAATATGCTTCAGATTTATAGTAACTTAATTCCAATGAGATATAGAAATGCTACTCCTATATAATTCTATTTTCTCTTCCTGATTTTTATGGTATTATTTATACATACATAGTATATTATGTTACAACCTTTCCCCAAAACACTCTTATATTTATTACTTTATATAACCTTATGTCTTTTAAAGAGAATGAAAGAAATAAAAACTATCATATATTTATGGCTTTTGTTATATGAGTTTTCTTTTTTTCTCATTTCTAATTCTTTTCATTTATTCCTGTGGATTTAAGTTATCCTCTGGAGTTATTTCCTTAACCCAATATAACTTTTCTTTCAGCCACCTCCTTTGTGCTGTTATTGGCCAATAAATTACATTTCTATATGTTAGAGGCCAAATATTATAATTATATACATATTGTTTTAAACAGTTTTTTAAAAATTTGTTTAGAGAAGAAATGAAAAAGAAATATGTATTTGTAAAGTCTTTTATAATTACATAGTTACCTTCACCAGTACTCTTTTTGTGTGTGTGTGTGTGTGTGTGTGTGTGTGTGTGTGTGTTCACATTACTGTCCAGAGTCATTTGCTTTCAGCCTGAAAATTTTTCTTTAGTATTTCTTTTAAGGTAGGTGTGCCAGCAATGATTTCTCTCAGTTTTTGTTTTTCTGATAATGTCTTTATTTTGCCTTCATTTTTTAAAGATAGCTCTCATGGGGACAATGACATGTTTGTCTCAGAGTGTGACTCCTGCTTCAGAGGCTGGGCACTCAGTAGAGGGTGGTGCAGCTGTTGGCTCTGGTATTTTTGACTTGAATTTTATAGAACGGGACTTTTGCTTTACAAATAAGCCAGGATGAGGGTGATCTGCACTCCGGTAATCTCAGTGTACCAGACCCAAAGTAGAGTCTACATCTCATGGATGTTGGCTGGGAAGAAAATGGGAGCCCCCACTCTCGACCACACTTACCCAAAACTTGGTCTCTGCAACAGTTAGTTGGGGGTAGAATGAGAAATACTGAAGTTCTTTCCCTCTTGAGAAGACATTCTAGCTCTCCAGCTGGCAGCTGGGAGTAGAGGGAGCCCTGTGTTCTTGCCTTCACCTATCTGGAGTGAAGTTTTCATCATGCTCAGCTGAGAGAGGGGAGGTCAGGAGTGGGTCATGATTCAAACATCTCAGACTCTCCCTGTTCTGAGTTTTAGTACATTTTCTTCATTAAATGTTTCTTTATTTGCTATATGTCCTTAGAACCATTTCCAGAAACTTTAAATTGTTATTTGTTTTGTAGTTTCACTGGGGAGTGGGTCCACTGAGCTCAGGCTGCTGTACTGGAAGTTGATCATTCCCAGCTCTTCTCTTGCCCCTGGATTTCTCAACTGGAAACCAGAACTCAGTCCACAGACTGATTAAGCTCTTCTGGGCATTAGTGTGATATCAGTCCTATGGTAGATTATTTGCAGAGATGGCCAGAATGATTCCTCCTATCCCTGTATGCACATGGGACTCCTCTTCTCAAGAGGAAGAAGCTCTTTCTCTTCCTTAGGAATCTGGACTGGTCTTGTGACTTACTTTAACCAATAAAAAGTCATAGAAGAGACACCATCACAGTACTGGGCTTAAACCTTAAGAGGTCTGGAAGCTTCCTCTTACTCTCTAGGAAGACAGTGCTATGTAAAGAAGTTCAAGATAGATTACTGAAGGACAGATGTCACACAGAGGAACACAGAAATGACCCAGATAACAGCCAACACAAAGATACCAGGCATTTGAGCAGGTGCAGACAGCAATCATGAAGAGAGAGGGTCAGCCAACCCAGCCAGTCTCCAGCAGTTTGTCCCATCCTAGCTGAGGCTTTAGCAATGTGGCTGAGATAATCTTGGATTCCCCAGCCCCAGATGAGAGAGCTCAGCTGACACCATGTGGAGCCACACCTGCCAAGCACTGACCACATTCTTGACCCATAGACATGTGAGCAATAAAGTGGTTGATGTTTTAAACCACTAAGTTCTGGGGTGTTTTGCTTGGCAGCTGTAGATAATAGAACTAGGTCCTCAGTTTCCTATAGCAGAAGGCAGTCCCTTAGCACCCCCTCTTTTAGCCTGAGCTGGAAGGGAGCAGACCTCATTCCCCACAGGAGGGCTTATGGTCTTGCAATACCATTTCCAAAGGCACAAAATCCTCTCTCGATGTTGAGAGTTGAGATTTGATCGTGGAGTTGTACATCTATTGTATTATAGATGCTCAGACAGAACTTTGTGCTTAACGTATTCCTGCATGTGTATTTATTTGTGTATTCTCTTTGTCCACTGTAATGAAAGTTACTTGAGGGCAAGAACTTTTTTCACTCTTATATACCAGCCCTAGCATAGTGCATGGCACATAGTAGGTGCTCAATATGTATTTGAGGGATGAATGCCTATTTTGCATGAAACTGTGCTAGGCCCAGGATTATCTGTAGTGCTCTCTCAGTTACTTATTATAGTGGACTTTTGTTATGCACCACACCAGATCCTCTCAGCCCACCCAATTTCAGTGCAGAGGTGGTGGTCATGCATCATTGCTAGTATCCTTCACATTTGAACATGCCACAACATCTCTTTGTTGCCTCAGACTTTCTCCAGAGTAGCAGAAAACTTCCTGTCCATGGGCTGGTGCAACTCAGAAGTGCTAGGGTGTTCACACTACTCCAGCGCTTGTGTTTCCCAGGGTCACCTTCATAAGAAACTACCTGTTCCCAGGTTTTGCTGTCAGGGGAACCCAAACCAAGACACTTAAATTCTCTTATTTAATGTCACAATGACATATGAGGTAAGAGGTATTTAGCCCCATTTTATAGGTAAGGAAAGTAAGGATTAATGAGATTTAAGTGTCTGGCTCAAGTTTACTAAGCTAAAAAATGGTAAATTTAGGATTTAAATGCAGGCTTGTATAATCTCCAAATCATGTGTTCTTTCCAGGAAACCACGCTGGGTGACCTTGCAGAAGCCACCTGATTCTCTCACTTTAGTGTCCTTATTGGCAGGATCCAGTGCAGGCTTGCAGACTCAAGTGCCAACAGGGCAGAACCAGGAATTAAAGGAAGACAGCTGGGTCTACACGTTTTGGCCTGCTGGAGGCCTGTGCCCCGTCCAAAGTGGGCAGCTGCCCTCTGCCTCAGACATCTGCCACCTGCACATGAGAAACCAGAAAGCTAGACTCATGTGAAATCTCCCAAGTTTTAAATGGTAGCAACTAATTCAAGTGTGTTTTAACACCCTATGTAGACTGGAAAGAGGCACAAGGGAACTTTTAAGAGTAACGAAAATGTTCTACATCTTGATTGCGATTTATACACTTGTGTGTTTTATTAATGTTATATTTCAATATGGTTAGTTTTAAAAGAATTTTAAAAGAATAAGAGAAAAAGACCCCATGTGCAGCAATCATAATATTTCTTTTGAGATTCTAGAATATCCTAGGATTAATTATGTGTAAAAAAGAAGCTAGAAACAAAAGTGAGATATTCTAGTACATAACTGAGGTCTAGTAAGTAAAAACCATCACAAAGTTCGGTAAAGAAGAACAGCTTCTCTGAGAACTCATGATCCACACCAGCATTTTCTTTCTTAGCCTCAGAATTATTAATGTAGATGAGTTTCTCTTCTTCTTTAGGATACTGGAGAAAACAGTTGGATCACATCTCTGCTCACCTCAGGTCTTACACTCAGAACAACCCTGAATTCCGGGCCTTGATTGCTGAACCCAGGATGGGAAAGGTTGGTGGACTCTGAATGGAACTCCTACTCCACGGCATTCCATGGGTCAGGCTGAAGTTAACCCCAGTGGGCTTCACTTGAAATGGCACTGAGCTTGTCTTCTTTCCCTTTCTTGTCCTGCTTTCCACACTTCCTTACTGTCTTCCCCTGCAGGCGCTGCTTTAATAAATCACTTACACATGAGCCTCGTCTCAGGGTCTGCTCCTGGACACCTGACCTAAGACAGTAAATTGTAAACATCTCATGCTTTTAGATGTCACATGCTATGGAAATTCTGATGGTCAGAGCTAAAAGACCCAGAATAGTTTAATCTAGTCATATTGTACACTTAAATCCTATACTGTATTAACACCAATAGTAATCATAAGATTTAACCGTTTACCAGTGCAGTCAATATCTGCATTGTGTTCATCATCTCTAGTCCTCAAAACAAAACTGCAAGGTCGGAGTATTATTATTGTGGCAGTTTTTAAAGCATGGCCACAGGTTCTTTAACAGTCTTCCCTTCAAAGGATGGAGTCTGTGTCCCCTCACCTTGAATCTGGGTGGGCTTGTGACTTTGGACTAACAGAGTATGTTGAAAATGATGCTGTGGGACTCCCAAGATATGGTTGTGTAGGGCATGTGGCTTCCTTTTGCTTTGCATGCTTACCTCCAATACTCCTTTCTGGAGCCTAGCTGTCCTGCTGTGAGAAGCCCAAGCCACATGGAGTGGCCACATGTAGTTGCATTTGTGTGCAGCTCCAGATGAACCCAGTCCTTGAGTCATCTGGTTCAGGAGTTAGGCAAATCACCGATGAGACTTTAGGTCATTCCAGTCGCCAAATAAAGTCATCTCTAGTCATTTGAGTCTTCCCAGCTGAGGCCTTAGCCATGTGGAACATGACAAGCCATCCCCGCTGGGCCCCACTGGAATCTCTGAACATGATTAAATGGAGGTTGTTTAATGAAACTGAGTTTGGATTTATTTTACATTGCAGTAGAATGAACCTCATTTGACACCAGGAAAACTGGCTCAGAGAGGTTTCATGACCTGCCTAGCACTATACTGCTAGGTCTCAGAGGATTCAGGATTTGAAGTAGGTCTATCAGATCCCAAGCCCCATGTCCTTTCTCTGCCATTAGAAAGAGACACCTCTGTGAGAAGACCTGTTCCTCTGCCATTAGACTAGAAGGAACCTTTAAAACCCAGCCTGTCCACTCTTCTGCCACTAAATAGGCCAACATTGACGTTATTTCATTGTCAAGTAATGCTCAGTTTTCTTTGATAATCTGTCTTGGTGGTTTATTAATTTTTTTGGCCCAATCCAGGAATCTGGATGGCCTGTGGGGCAAATGGCCTGTGGGGCAAATCTGGACTGCCACCCAGTTTTGTAAATAATATTGGATCATAGCTATACTTATTCATTTACATTTTCTGTAGCTGCTTTTGTGCTCCAAAGGCAATATTCAGTATTCATGACATAGACTCCTTGGCCCACAAAAGCTAAAACATTTACTAAATGATCCTTAAAGGATTTGCTGATCCCTAGTTTGATCTAAGTCCCTCCTTCTGGTTACAGAAAAAGCTGCTCAACTATGATACTTGACCCTTGATTGCCAAGGCCTGGCCCCCAGGCCACCTATTCCCAGGTGATAACATCCAGACATGTGGTTTGATTAAACTTAGTGTTTTTTATAGAGAGTATAAGTTTGTGTTTTGCTTTTTTTCCATTCTGTCAGTCTTTAATGGGGGTATTTGCTAATTACATTTATAATTGATGAAATTATAGATATCCGTGGATTTGTGCTCTATTTTGCTATTTATGTTCTGTTTTATCTAGTTTTTGTCTCTCTGTTTCTCTTTTTCTGCCTTCTTTTGTGTTAATTAAATATTTGATTAAATTTATGGTTTGACATCTCAGAATTTCTTTGCTGTTGCTCAGGGCACTGAGTTCCATACCCATAGTTTTGAATTCTCTCTAATTCTTTTTTAAAAGCTTATCTCTGCTACTGTCCATGAAGATGGCTATGAAGTTAGCATCAGGCTGAATTTTGTTCAAGTCTCAAACAAGGTAAGTGAAACCTTGAGAAGTTATTTATTGGAGAATTGGCTGAACTAGTAAATTTATAACTTAATGTTTCTCTGTTATCTTCAAAAGGGAAACGTTTCAAATATTATGAAACTTGACTATAGGCCAGCTATTTCATAGAATTAGATAAATAACTGAAGTAAGCCTCAGAGAGCTTTAGGCATATAATGATACAGTAAAAATGGGAATTATCACCCACCTGATTGGTCTTACAGTTCTCAGGTTTACTCACTGACCTCTGATGGCAGGTCTGTGATACAACATACTTGGGAAAATACTGACAAAAATGTTTGCTGATATATACCTTGACCTATTTGCATATAAAAAAGAAACCAAACTTTATAGCCATGTCTCTCTTGATCTGCCCTCTTTATGGTGACTGGGCCATTATCACAGTCTGTAAGCGTGTAACAGTCATTGATTGATACTGGAAGATTTAGTGTCATTGCACAAGTCAGAATGTACAAAAGAATAATCAGTGGATTGAGAAGATGGGTAAAGAAGGCAAAGCAAAGGAGAACTAGCATTTATTAGGCCCTGGCCATGTGCCCAGTAGGGTGCTAATATCTTAAAATTAGGATAGCTACATGACCCTGGCTAAATCAAAGGGAGACAGTGTATATCTAATAGAATCATGCATGTGAAAGTGCTTTAAAAAAAGTCAAGCCCTAAATGCTATGTTTTAGGTTGTGTGACTAGAGCAGAGCTTATGTCAGGGAGGTACTTCAGCAGAAGGGGCTTGAGGGACACTAGAAAAGGCAGGGGAGGAGGCAAGTGAGCAGGTGGTTGCAAGTAATGTCTAGCTTTAGTTAGCCTGATCCATGAGGAGCTCTGGAGTGTGCACGACACCACACAGTTGTCCCCAGCTGAGGCATGGAGGGGAGGGACATAACCTCTAGGGCCAAGCAGCATCCACCGACTGAGGGCAGTTGGCTGGAGAAGGTGGTCAGCTGTGAGCTGTTAGTAGCCAACACAGCAGCTGGGATGGAGAACTGGGCGGGCACCAATAGCATCTACAACGTGAGTAATTATCTCCAGGTTTACTCTGTGTTTTCTCTTAGCCTTTGTGTTCTAGTGTTCAGGAAGTAGCAGGTGGTTTCCTATGGCAGGAACAAGCAGCCACATGAGGACAGGGCAGGATGTCATGCTGTGAAATCAGTCCAAGTAGATACAGAAATCCAGGTCTGGCCTATGTATCATCTATCCTCATTTCATAAACATCTGTTTTACCTTATTTTACTTTCAGAACATCCCTTTGAGGTAGGTCATAATATTTCTAATTTATAGATGAGTAAACTGAGACTCAGAAAAGTTAAGTAACTTACCTCTTCCAAGATCCCTAATCTAGTAAGTGACAGAACCAGGATTCAAACTCTGCAGCTTGAGCCTCCCCATTATGCTACCCAAATTCCAAGACATATAAAGGTTTTAAGTAGGTGAATGACACAGTTACTTACAAATTGTGTAGAGGTGACTAGGGCAGCCACATGGAAGCCAGGCTGGCGGGAACCTGTTGGGAGGATGTTGTGATGATCCCAGTGTATGAAGAGGGACTGTGGCTGTAGTGACTGAGGGGAGAGGCCAGACTGAAGAGCTGTTTAAGAGGCAAAATGGATAGAACATCGTGATGAGGTGAAGGAATCATGGGAAGGATGTCCGAGTTTTAGGGTTGACTGTCTTTGAGGACGGAGCCATCATTAACAAAATGAGGAGCAGGTTGGGAGAGCTTTCTTTCTGTTGAAACATAGCAGCCTCATCATTTATGGTGCTTGATTTTTTTTCATTGGCCAGAACCTTTACCTCAACAAAGCAGTGAATTTCAGTGACCACTTTCTGAGCAGTGTCACCGAGGGTGGTATTGGGCTGTTCGGCAGCAGGTCCAGCTTGGGTGAGTTGTACTCTTCCACTGATTTTAAAGCCATTGACCAGGAACACACTGATTTGGCAAGGAGGGCAGAATTGCTTAACGTTTGCCCAACCACACATCCTTCATGATCTAGCCAGTTTATTCCTCTGGCTTCCCTAAAGGCTGGGATGAGACTTTTAAAGTCTTTCACAGGCTTGAGGAGATAAATTGAGGTGGGAATGCTCTTTTGGGCCTAAAAACTGTAATCACTTCTATTCCCCTCCTTCCCGCCCACCTTTTGATCCTGGACTGAGAGGAATGGCTCCAGGAGTCCTTCTTGCCAGGTTCAATCAAATAGAAATTTCTACAAAAGTTGTTTTATCCTTTTGACCTCTTCAGGGGCATGGCAATCAACTCTAGCTCTTTTCATGTGGGGAAAGAAAGGAAGGCATTATTTTGGTCCTTGACTTTTTGTCATTCCAGTGAGTGACTGCAGCCAGGTGACCTCAGATGCCACTGAAAAAGTCAAGAGAATGAAGAATTTCCAGACCAAAACATTTCAAGAAAAGGAGCAGCTTACAGTATGTGTATCCGTTGGCCTTTACAGCTGTCTTCTTCATCCTATGTAGTGTTTTCCTGTGAGATTTTTATAATGGAAGAAATTTTTTTTAAATAACGTATTTTTTTTTTGGAATCCTTTTAAATATCTCGAGATTATTAATTAGAATTATCTTACAGTTCTCGTCAGTTTGCTGAAGCACCTCTCTTTTCTCTGTGGTCAATTTTATGTGTCCATCTTTCCCTTTCTTTTTTTTGGTTTGTCTCAGATGTGGTGATCCTTGGTTATCAGGTCACCTTGACAAACAAAGGGCTAGTTTGATTATCACAGGTACCTGGCATGGGTGCCCAGCATAGGTATTTAGGCCTGGGGTCACTGTGTGGGTGAATGCACATGCTTGGGGCAGACTTCCCTGGAGAGTGTATGGGCAGGGGGCAGGAGAAAGCCTTGGGTCCCCTAAGTTGCCAGTGTAAGAAGGCCTTTGCTCTGGTGGTGAGGGTGGTGCTGTGAAGTGCTCTCATCTTTTCATTCCTAGAAGAAGCTGTCTTTCCAAATGCTTCCCTGTGGGCGCTGCCCTTCTTGGGCCCCAGTGCTCCCAGGGGAAGCCCTTGTTAGGTAAACCATGAACTCTCTGGAAAATAGTTATCAGTGTTTAAGCAGAGGGCAGAAACAGAGAGGGTGAATAGCTATCTCAGCTATTCACAGTATTCATGAATTCAGCCTGCACTCAACTTCTGCCCTCCTTGCTAATTAACTTTGGGCTTCTGCAGGTCTCCCTGGAGAGAACACACTCATACCTCTGGTGTCTCCAGTTGGATTTTCTTTGCTTTGATTTCTCTGTCATTCAGATTTCCTATATTTTCATTCCCTGGGATCCCTTATGATTTCTGATCCACCCTTTCAGTTCCCCACAGCTGGTAGAGTTTTGTTTTTTAAAAATTACAGATTATAAACAATTCCAATGGGAGCTTTGCTGAAAGAGAGAGTACATGCCTTTGCTCTGTCCACCATCTTGCCTTTTAGTCAGCCCTTTGGCTTCAGTGGGAAGAACAGGTGTGCTTAGCAACAAGCTCAGAGCCCAGGTCTCCTGGCCCTTGCTAGAGACAGGCACAGTGTCAGTTCTTCCCTCCAGCTTTAGCTAAGCCAGGCCCTCAAGGCTTCCTCAGGGGCGCACATACCACCCACCTGGCTTGCATTGTGGTTTCTCTGGAAGCAGGGACTCTGCTCCTCATCTTGTGTCAGAAACACTAATAAATTTGGGAAGAAAACCTGAGAATTGTTTTAACTTTTACTGCTCAGGATTCCTTGCACTCTCCACCTTCTCCTAGTTTGAAATATTGTTGATAGGTATAAGTATAGATTTCCATAAACTTAATAACAATTTTACCCTTTTAGAGACTCTACTTGTTTATTCTGTATGTGACCTGAATCCCCCATTGGTATATGCCTTTATTTTCTCATTTGCATTTAGGATATAAGTAACAAAAACTATATCATCTGTTCACTCATTCAGTGATTATTTTGTAGCACACACACACCAGGCGCAATTCTAGGTGTTGAAAATAAACAAAAGGCATAGAGGTGTCAGACCTCATGAAGTTGACATTCTAATGCATTCTAGTACATTTTTCCATGAGGAATGGAATTCAGTATAAACAAGTGCCCTCCAGGATGGTGGGTTTACTGATTAGAGCACCTGTTCCAAACTACTCACCCTGAGGACACATCTTCTGAAAGGCTCAGAGGCCTTGGCCAGTGTCCCCATCCTCATGGCTTCCCAGAGAGCTAGGGAAGGATAGGAATTAATTTATTCTATAAACAGAGAAATAGTGGTCCTGGGACCAACCCACAGTCACCCCTGGGATCCAGTGGCAGAAACATTCTAAAAATAATTTCTCCTGTTTTCCGGACTGCTTCCTGTAGTCTTCCAGTAACCGGCATTTGAAATCCTTTGTATATAAAGAAAGGTATATAAAGATAAATTTCATTGTATTTTGAAAATGTAAAAGATAATAAAATCTTCATTTTTGGTGATAGATGAGAGCTTTTTTTTTAAGCAAGAGGTTGACTTTACTGGTTCACCCACACTTCAGGTTAGCATGTTCTCTGACTTTGAACACTTTCTGAAGTGTGTAAAGTAAGTTTTAGGATTCACCTGGTTGCTTTTCCTACAAATATTCATAATAAAACTAATGTGGGGTTTCTGAGTTTTGGTGCAGTTTCTCATTGTATCCCTGTCCTTATTAATATAAAGCAATGTGAGTGTGGTTCTTCTCCAAGACAAGGTTTCAAAGACCAGCAGGATTTATATTAGATGTGTTTATTTATGCTGCTGGCTGTTGAAGAAGCCCCCCGCCACACACACACACAGAGTCATATTCATGCTCATCTGTCTCTGGGACTCAGAACTTAACCTTGGAGAAGAAACATTTGCCTTGATAGTTGAGCCTGGTCAAATTGGACTCGACAGTAAAAATATTTTGCAGCAGTGGAGATGACCACATTCTGTAATCCTGCAGCTTGAAAACAGACTCCTGCTGAAGGAAGTCGGACCAACAGGGGATGGAAGGGTCTCTGTGATTGAACAGCTGCTTGATGACGTAAGTGTAGCAAAAGAACAAGTCTCTGAGGATTTTGGCCTGGCATTCTGCCTCTGTCTCTTTCAGGTGGAAGTTTTGTTCAATATTGTGATCACTGCAGTGTCATTTAATTAAAAACTATTTGGAAATGAGTTAAATGACTAGTAAGAAGCTTTACATGAATTGTTATTTGTTGCTAGTTTTTATAGCAAAGAAAATAGGCAGAAAAGTACACATGAGCCAAAATAATATGCATGAAGATGGACTGAATTCCGGTCTGTGGCCCCATGTTACCTTCATGTTTCCTAAAGAAATGAGGTTATCTGAGATGCTTGCCTCTCCTGGTGTAGTAACAGAAGTTTTATTGCCTGAGTGACGTGGCAGCTTTGTCCAATATACATTGGTCTTGGAATTCCTGATTCTCTTCTGTTTGGCTTTAAAACAGTTTAGGTCCATCAAGTATGTTTGTTACTAAATAGAATAATAATTGGATGCTGCTGAGTGAAGGGTTTTGTAGCAGGCTTGTTCTTTTCCATACGCTGCAGGGAGCAAATCCCAACTGCAGTGATAATGAAGACCGACCCGTTGTCACCGTGGCTGTGATCAATAAGCACCATGAAGTGATCCCAGTTCTTGTGCAAAGAGGAGCAGACATCGACCAGCAGTGGGGACCGTAAGTGAGACACAATGAAAGGAGAGTTCTGGTGCCATGTCTCAGCCAGCCAGTACGTCAGGGGCTCTGCTGCAGCAGAATCAGTCTGTATGCAAGTTTTGTTCAATTTGATTCACTTAACCATTTGAACCCACTGTGGCCTTAATAAGAGACTCAACTGCTTCTGTTTTCCAAATCTGGGCAAAACAAAGTTTTTAAAATGGACTGTTGGATTGGCTAAATTTTAGTAGCTTTTATAAATGATGATATATTTTGTTAACTCAAGAATTTATGCTATTGTGGAGCTGACAGATCCGTAGCGCTTGACACATTAAGCAATGTTTTCATCATGATCTCAACTATTACGGCCCATAAGAGAAGAGAGCCCCATGAAAATATACCCATGAAGTTAATGCAGAATGAAAACAATACAGTTGTTTCCAGATATTAACACTACTGGGGAGGAGACTGGTGCATCAAGTTTACTGCATAATCTCCTGATGCCTTCGTTTTCCCAGCTGTGAAGCAGGATGGAGCGATACCAGGTCCTGTGGGATGGTTTTGGTGCTCTCCTGCCTCTTGACCTGTCCCAACCTTGTGATTCTATTGTTTCTTGCAAATAGTAGGAAACATGGGGTGGAAAATTCCTTGAGTATGGGTCCTTCATGTTAACTTATATTTTTCTGACCAAGTTGTTGAACTAGAAGTCTCTATATTGCAGGTATCTGACACTATAATGCCTCCTGAATTATTACTAAGACAGGATCGAGGCCCAGGTCAGTGAATCATACTGCTGAGTATTTCAAGCCAGCACAGGGGACAAATATTAAATAGTTTTGCTTCTGTTTTTCTCTGTTTTGAATTTCCTTTAGTGTTTTTATTCAAAATACATAACTTTTAATTTTTCAGTGTGCATTTTTATAAGTTTCTGCCCAATAAGACAGCTATATCATAGACATGATCCCCTTTTTTGGTTTTATTTATAGCAGAATGTTTGGCATGTTGGTGTAAATATTTGATGGCTGAAATTTACTTTCTCAAGTTTTTTTAGTGTTCACATTCATCATACTTTGTCAACTTCTTTATTTAACCCACATGTTAACTTGTTTTGTGTTAAGGTATACTTTCAATTTGTATAATTCAGACAAGCTTTTCCTATAGCATTTAAATATGTTTTTGGTTGATACAGAAACCTCTTGAGCACATTTTGAATTAATGCTTACATATGATGAGTCCTGGCTTCATGAAAAGCCTAGTTAAGAGGATGAAACTACTATGGACGTAGAACAGATTAACTGGTTTTCTTCGCTGTTCCTCAGTTTTCAATTTTGCTTCATCACCATTCTGTAAATTGACATTTATCTGGATGTGACCTCATTGAATTCCTACTGAGTTTTACCCTGTGGTTAGGCCATCTCCCTGAGGTGTGTGCTAGCCCTTTGTCACCCCACAGCATTACCATGGTTACTATTCTCAGAATTTAGTTCACTTGGGGGTGTGGGAGGAATGCCAGACCGGAGACCCTCCCCCTAAATAGAGCACAGAGATCTCTTCTTTATTTTTCGGTTTATGCCCGCCCCCCCCCACCCCGCCAAAAAAAGGGGAAGAGTAGATTTTCCCATTGAGAACCAAATTCTGCTAAGTCTGGTTTATATTTGTTTGACGTTTTTAGGCCTAAGTTAACTTGTCCTCTGCCCCACGGCTGGGCTTCTGTAGATCTAGGAACATGACCTCAAGGTTCCATCCGTCCTACTGCTCTTCAGGCACAAGAAATCCAGAGATCTTGCTTTCCTGTAAAAGAGGCTCAGTGAATTGTCCCTTAGCATACCAGGATTAAAGTCTCTTTCCCACCCCAGGCATGTTTGGCTAATGGAAAGAAGCAGCCTAGGTGGTCCCAATGTGAGATGGGTTCCATTAAGTAGTTTGGCAGGTAGCAGAAAGCTTTTCCCTAGTGTTTCCGTTTCCCATGTTTGTATCATTTCTATCAGAATAAACTCATATCAAACGAAAAGGAAATAGCTAAGAAGTACACATCCTCCATGAAAGCAGACACCTCTTACTAGCAGACTTCAGAAACACAGACTCAAGATCTCACTGGAAGAGGGACACAGAGAAGTGTGGTTTGCTTTTGGACAATAGCTGCCTTTCTTCACTGGAGTTTAATCTCTTAGTTTCATTCTAGTAGCCAGATGAGAAAAATGCAACCATTAGTCTACTTCTTAGAGATTCAGCTGTGGAGATTTATTCTATTAGGTAATTCAAGATTTACAAAGAGAGAATGTACCTTAATTCACCATGATGCTTAGATTTAAAACAGTTTATATTATTTGTGCATTAATAGTAAAATTTATTTAAAATACAAATTCCAGGAACACCACAGTATACCTGCCGTATAAAACATGTTCTCAAAGGCCTGATGAGATAACACCAGTTACTCAGAAAAACACTCACTGAGTATCACCTCTACTCTGAAACATGGAGTTCTGATAAGAAGGTGTATTCCATGTAGTACACTCACTGTATTTGAGCTACATTGTTTGATGAGCAATGTACAAAATTAGAGTTGGCAGAGTCACAAATAATTTTCCAAAAATGTACTGTAAATAGAATGCACACTCTGCTTTAGGTTTAGGGAGAGTTGTGAAGGAATAAGATCATAAGTCTACTCAGGAGATGCGGCAACCCTGTGAATATATCTAAGTTCAAATGGTAAATGCCTTATAAAGACCCACATACTTTGAGGAAGGAAGTGACAAACAAGCCATATGCCACTAGAGAGGAAGGAAAGATAAAAGATAAGGAGGAAATTAACAGAAAGAGGGCATATAGACTCTTCTGTAGTGACAGAGGACAGTTTAGATGCAGGAGAGAGCACAATGTATAGAAAATGGACATTCCTCTTGCCAGGTCTTTTCATCTGTAAAATGGGGATAATAATACTTATGTCACAGAATTGGTTGGAGGAGAAAGTGAGATCATGTATTTATAGTTCCTATTGAAGAGCCTAATAATTGGACATCAATAAATGGTAACAGTCATGATACTGTGATTAAGAAAAAGATAACCAGGCTTCGAATGGAAAATATTGGCTACACGATAATTGACATAGGATATGAGAATGAGTGGGACCTTAAATAACAGAAACCCAGGGTGAAAGATGTTAGAAATGGCTAATAGAATTTAAATTAATTTAAGTTCTATATTCTGTTACCATTGATAGATGTCACTAAGTCTTCCTAAGTCTGTTTTCATATTAAAAAAAAAAAAAGAGTATGATGTATTCTTTTAATGTATCAAATGCTAAGAAGATGAACTTGATAAATGCTTCTCATAATTTAATGTACATATGAATCACCCAAGGATCTTGTCAAAATGCTCATTTAATAGATTTGGAGGGAGAGGCTGAGATTCTCCATTCCTAACATGTTCTCAGGAAATGCCAATGGTCCAGGTACCACAGTTTGAGTAGCAAGGATTTAGAGACTGCTCTTAATATACATTGAGCTTTTAAGAGACAATCTAACATGGCCCTTGGTAAGGAGATGGCCTCACATAGCTGTCAGATACAGGGGATATAGGTCAGTTATGCCGATCTAATAAACTAATAATAATAATGTCATCATCACCACCAACAATAATATGAGGGCTGACTCCAAATCTTAGTTGCTTGAAGGAACTATCTATATGGAACCAATGGGCAAACCTTTGGAAATTCATGAAAATTGTCATAAGGCACATTGCTTTAACATTTTCATTTATTGCCTCTGGGGGAATATGAGGAGAAACTAGCTAATCATACTGTTTAGATTTGCTTGATACCAGGAGCCTTGGCCAAATAAGTTATTTCAGTAGCTGTAATTATGTGAATAGTGAGATTTAAAACTAGATAAAATCTAAAAAGGGTAGGATGGTTTAATGCTGTTGCAATGAAAATCAGTAAAAGTACTAAGTTTCTCATTTACTTTGGAAAATGGAAAGCCATCTATTTAAGTAGACAGTTCAGATTCTGGTGCTCAAATCAGGCAGGGAGTACCCTGCCACAATTGAATGGGGAGGTTCATAGTCATATTTACCTAAAATTCTTGCCACTTATATGGGTTTCAATCTTGGAGGCAACACCGCTTCCCTTAATTTGTTTGTCTGTTCATTCTTTTCATTAATGTATTCGTTTTGCTAGTGGTTATTGAGCACCTACTATGTACCAGTCACCATTCTAGGTGATGGAGATACTACAGGGATTAAGACAACGTTTCTTCTCTCATGGAACTTACAGTTTAGTGGAAGAGACAGACAATAAACAAGTAAGCAAATAAATCAGTAATTTCAGAGAATGAGAAGTGCTACAAAGAAAATAAAGCCAGGTAGGAGAATAGGGCGTATGGCTGGGAAAGGTCCCACCCCTACCCCTAGGACAGAATTAGTCGGAAATAGACTTGCTTTAGATGCAGAACAGTGTTGGAGAAGTTTGCTCACCAGCTTCATTTATTTTTGATCTAGTCAAACGGGAGTGCCTTCTTTATGATTAGTCTGTTAGAGAGATTTTTAAAATTGTACTTGTTTATTAAAAACAATTCTTATATACCAAATAATTTTTTAAATTTTATCAAAACAAGATGTGCACATGATTGAAAAATCAAATCCTATATAAGGGCTTAGCAGTCCTCCTTTACCCTCACTTCTTATCCCCATTCCTTGTCCCTAGGGACAACTACATTTAAGTATTTTGAAGTTCTCCCAGAGAGTCAGCTACATATCTATCACTAAATAATACACTTAAACTGATACTTCCTAATTTGCTTAGACATTATCTGTTGATTCTTCCTGTGATAGATGATCTGGCTCGCTCACCCCATCTGATCGTTTCCATCCCCACCTTCATGTTTTGATCATTCTATTATTGTTTTTGGTTCTTTTATTAATTACTGTTTTAAGTATAAATAATATGCCTAAACACCTATACTTTGACCATCTCTCAATATTTCTTGACTGCCTTATATATAAGTGCGTATAACCTTATATTAGTACTCCCAACCTTTACCTCGACCTCTCCTTCCCCTTCCTTCTCACAACTTGTATTAGTATATACTTACTTTTTACAAGGCCTATCACACTTATATTAAAAACAGATTTAAAACAGTTTCTATTATTTGTTCCAGTAGTTGAAAAGCACAGAGAACAAATTGTATTATAATAGCTACATAAATATTGTGCACTGCAGAACCAAGTGGTATGCTATGACTACATTTTTTTGTTTGTGGGTTCAGGATAATGACCCCTAGGCTACTCACAGTAGAATTGTCTCATCAGAAATGTGAAATGGATTCTCCTTACACACCGTCAGTTATTCAGGATCGTGTCAGGTCTTATTTTCTTTTACAAACAATTGTATAATTTTTGTGTCTTTGATTTTTCTGGACTTTCTGATTGCCTTTGTTATTTCTGGTTTGAAAAAGAACATGCCTCTACTACATCCATAGTTCTATCTGATTTCTTACTTTTTCAGTGCCATTCTTAGAGACAGTCTTCTTAGAGTATACTTCTTATTCATGTTTTGCCTGACAGCTTTCCAGTTCTGCCGCACAGAGGTCATTATGGGATTTTTTTTCTTTTTTAAGAACCAGTGTTTATTCTTTTTAAAAATGCTCAAGAGACTTTAAAAAGGTCCAAAGCTCTAGAACAGTGGTCCTTTGGCAATGGGGATGGGTGCTCCTATGAGACCCTAATGCCTGATGATCTGAGCTGGAGCTGAGGCAGTGATGCTAGCACTGGGGAACAGCTGAAGATACAGATGAAGTTTCACTCACTGGCCTGCTGCTCACCTCCTGCTGTGTGGCCCAGTTCCTAACAGGCCACAGACTGGGTTGATGGCCCCGGGATTGGGGACCTCTACCCTAGAGATATCCAGATTTCGGATTAGATTATAGGCAGGTGCTGACTATTGGTTTTTCAGTTGCTAAAGCCTAAATTTCAATGTGTTCAATTCTACACCTCCATGATTCTTTTAGTTGGGGAACAGTAAACTCCTCTCAATTTTGGCGTACATCAGTTTATCATGCTAACAATGATAAGAAAAATAGTGGTAGTAGCAATCATCATTTCAAGAGGAAACGTTTTATGATCCAGGGAGAAAGCTGACACAATTCCAAAAATCAAAATTATTAATCCAGTAAAAAAAGAAAAAAAATGGTTTGCAGAATCTATGTGAACACTGTCTTGGACTGTTCTGCTAACTGTAAACTCAAGATGCTGAGATCATAAATGAGTCTTACCTAGTGTTAAATGCAGTTCTTGAACAATTGGGAAAGTCTAACTCCTTTGAAGATGAGATGCCTCATGGAATTTCTTTTTATTGGAAACCTTCTGTAGTTATCGTTCACATTTTCCTCTTTCTTGGTTTTGACCCTCGTCAGGTTAGAGGGTGGCCTCAGGTGGCTTCTTTAGAAAAGGTATGTAGAAAAACTTTCTAAGCCCTCGAATGGTATAAAAGTAACTTTATTTTTTTGTCACTCTTGAGTAATACTTTGATATTCATTCCTGTGATCAAAATAATTTTTCTCCAGTCTTAGAAAGCCTGCTCTTTCGATTTTTAGTTTCCATCATTGCCCATGAAAATTCTACAGCAAGTTCTTGTTCATTCGTGACTTGTTTGTTCTTCTTGGAAGTATTTATACTTAATGTTCTGAAATTTCACAATGGTGTTTTTGATGTGCTGTCTTTCATTCACTCAGTTGGCCCTTTTAGTTTAAAAAGTCATGTCTCCCTTCAGTTCAGGGAAAATTTCTTCTATTATCTCTTTTAAACTTTCTCCCCTCCATTTTTTTCCTATTCTCTTGAATTTCTATAAGTTTGGTGGTAACTCTCTTGAATTGCTCTTCTTTATTTTTCTTTTTTCTATTTTTTCATATTATTCATCTCCCTTTTCTCTCTGTTTTAAGAGATTTTAACTCTCCTATTGTCTACTTTTCATTTCAACAATTATATTTTTACTTTCTAAGAGCTACTTTTTATTCTGATTGTATCTTCTTCATAGCCTCATGTTTTTGTCTGATGTTGTCTTCGGTCATCATCTTCAGTCAAACCAATTAGGTTTTCATCTTGTTTTAAATTTCTTATGTTTGTATGTCTCAGTTTTTCTCTTTGATACTGAGGGTTTTTCTCAGATGCCATCCACTGGTCCCTCTCTGTGCCAAACCTGACCAAGCAAAGTGTATAAACAGTCTGCCATGTAAAAAAATGTGCTCCGTATGACCTCTCAGGCTTGCCTTCTGTGTTCTAAGACTGGTGTTTGCTTCCTATCATGCAAACTAAACTCGCTGAAACCAAGGTCATTTTTCCAATACAAGAATAGGAGCCTCTGCCCTGAAAGGTTATTATCATATAGACAATGCCCAAGAGGGCTAAGCCAAGGTGAGACTATGTCCAATATGCTCCATAAACTCTGGCAGGAAATTTACTAAAATACTATTTATTAGCATTTTTAAAATCAAATACAAACCAGGTCATTGTAGGGTTTCTCACCTTTAAAAAATGACTGTGTTTATAGACTTTTTGGTTTCTATCTACCATCCAAGCTCACCCATCATCATAGTGTCCTAGGGGAGGAGGCAGAGGGGAGATTCAAGAGACTGTCTCAGTTAGTTAAGTAGGTCATTAGGTGAAAACAAGGCCCCTTTTGTCATATGCTCAATGATGCTAACTAAAGATTTACCCAGAATGATTTTTTTTTTCTCAAACAGGCTTCAGAATACAGCTCTTCATGAAGCAACTCTGCTCGGCCTGGCAGGAAGGGAGTGTGTCAGTGCTTTACTACGGTATGTTCTCTGGTCGCTAGGGGAGACTTCTGAGGGCTACAGTGATTCCCCTGCTGATTTCAGAGGGCCCTGAACAGTTCACCCTGTGAATGGGGGCCACCATCCCACATGGCTACCAGGCACTAAGTCGCACCCCCTTAAACACACTTGGTTGTAGGACTTTGATGCAGTGGGAACCAATGGCCACGATTAGCAACTGAACATTTGAAATCACAGAGTCATTCAAAAGCTTTTAGGGTAGAGGCACCCTTGAGAGGAGGAGTTATTGTGCTCTCTTGGGGACAGGCTTGGGAAGGGAGAGCCAGGAGGCTCCAGGACTTAACTCCATGTCTGGGAAGAACCAGGCCTTCAGGTCCAGTGCTCACATCCTTCAGTACACTCCTGTTCCTTTTGCAGATGCAATGCAAACATTCAGAAGAAGAACACAAGAGGCCAGACAGCCCATGACCTGGCTCTGACAGTTGGGGATGACCTCATCACCTCACTCTTTGCTGCTCAGCTTGGCCTGGATGACTGTTAGACCTGAGGGCCTCCGCAGGGCTTCACTTAAAGAAATCATCCAGCTCTGGCTGTTCTTTGTTCATTTCTTTCTGAAATGTATATTTGAGGTTTGGGAATTGATGTTGAGAGGAACTCATAAGATTTTTTTTTTTAATTATATGACAGTGTAAGCCACCAATGCCAGATGGGCATTTCCAATATGCCCTGGATGATGATGAACTTAATGTGTGTTTTTAATGATTTATTGCTGCTTATTTAAGAATTTTCTTTTAAGTTTATTTTTTAATAGATAATAATTGCACATGATCAAAGCTTAAAAGTATAAAGTATTATGTAGTGAAAAATCTTCCTCCCACTTCTGTCCCACAGCCACCTACTTCACCTCCTCTGAGGCCACCAATGACACCAGTGTCATCTGTGTCTTTCCAGAAATGGTATAGGATTTTACAAGCACATATATATACTACATGCATATGTAAATATATAGAATATACATAAATATAAATATAAATAACACATATATTTTCTTTTCTCTCTTTTAAGACAAATAGTAGCAAACCACACCTGTTCTGCATCTTGTTCTTTTGCTTGATATATCTTGTAGGTAGTATATAAAGATTGAGTTTATGTAAAAGTTTTTTTTCTCATTATCAATATTTCTATATGGTTTGTTCTTTGGTGACAAATAAGCTTTGAATAAACCATTTGCAGGAATGTGTAATTTTGACTCATTTCTTTCTTCAGATTATCATTTCAATCTTTGGGTGATTGAATTGTGAAGCCCCTAAATTGTTTCTGTTAATGTATATAACTGGAATATTCATTAATATGGAATAATTAATTTAGCACAATAAACATCAGATTTTGTTGAGGTGGTTGCTATCATCCCTTTATTTCCCATGAGTGAATGACTGTCTATAAGGAGGGCAGGTACAGAGTCTGGAATCTAAGCCCCCAGTGGAGTCATGGACCAGCACCGGCTCCCCCGTTCAGAATCTTGGCAATCTGTGCTGAGGCGGGCGGAGATGCTGCAAGGGGAACCAGTGTCTGAGGAGACCTGTGGAGTGTGATCAGTTGATTTGGTGTCTGGGTGGGTTCACACCATATCAGCTTCGCTCAGCCTTGGACAATCTTTCCCAGAGTTCTCTTCCCTTATGGCTCAGTTCAGGGTTGGCTACAAGAGACACTGCACAAGATTTGAAATTTAGAAGGTGGAATGAAACAACAGCCGTCACACCCAGAAGGGGGTTTAAGTCACTAGACTGTTCTGTGGCTCACACTCCACAGGCTCCAGAATCGAGGCTTGAGGAGCATGGTGTGGAGTTGCAGATGATCTCCATAGACCTCTGGGAGCAGGGAAGGCCCCAAGGATCAATGGCTTCCCGAAACAATCCTGTCAGAGCTCTTGAGGGAAACTTTCATACCCTGAGTGCAGGAACCACATCTTTACCATTCTTTGGGTTTCCATACTTGCTGGTGGAGGGTGGTGGAGGGTCCTGCCCTCCATCTCCTAAAGGCAAAACACGCACCTGACATCTCACAATAAGGCTCTTTCCATTTACTACAGCCCATGGCCAGCACAAATCACCCTAGAAATTTACTCCTTCAGAATCAAACCTCATTTAAACATGAGCAATTAATTAAATATTTAAGATGCAAGAATGCAGGTTCAAATCCAAGAACATTCTGATGAAATCCAACAAGGTAACATAAAACATACAAACATTGAACTATGTGTTTTCAGGAAAATTAAATACACATATTTCAGACAGGACCTTTCAAATTTCGAATTTCATATAATTTCTTGTCCTTTATGAAGCTCTACTTTTCCTAATGACACTATCGGGGCTCAATAAGGGAGCAGAACTACTATAAGTGATAAAGATTCATTAAAAAGAAGGATTCATTAAAGAAATTGGACCATGTGCAGCTGTGGGAATGAGTGAGGCTGGTTGTGGCTGGAACCACCATAGCTCAGCAGGGTTGCAGTAGGGAAGAAAAGATGGGCATGAGGTGGGGATGAGTAAGGACAAAATAGACCCCATGGGGACACATCTCCCTCCTTTTTCCTTATGGTTGCAGGTGAATTGCAAGAGACATTGGCACTCTTCATCACAGAGCTTGTCCCAGGCTGAGACCACTTGGGATGGAAGGGGATGTGTGTTTATTGGATATGAACACTTGTGAAAGGGAGGAAGGGACTGTGCAGAGGGAGAGGTCAGTGATGCAGGCCCAGCAAACCCTCAGCCACCCCTGGGGAAAGGGGCTGGAGAAGAGGATTGCCCATAAGTGTCCCACAGTGCCTTGACAGCTATAGCTCAGTCACTAGGTGAGAGAGCTACCCTAAGAAAAATGTGACCTCGGATGAGGCAACTCCATGAGACTGACCCTGAAGTTACTAATGGCCAGAGGTGGTCTGTTGCCCTGCCCATTACCTGCTCTCCCTGTAGCCAGGCAGCTAGCCCTGCCTTGGGTGGGGGTGGGGGGGGTGATATCTGGGTTGTGCATCTTTATGAATTCCCTGGAGTTACACAGGCTCCTGACCCAGCCACCAGAAGCTGCCCACACTCACCAGACAGCCAGCATCCAGGAGGCAGGAGGGCAGCAGGAGGCTGACCTTTGAGCCCCTACCATGGAGGCTCAGTTCAGGCCCTGTGGTTGGTATTCAGGGTGCCAGATGCTATAGCCTGATCCTCAAGGGGGTGATAAACAGTCAAATACCTAGTGGCTGCTGGCTTAGACCACTGTGTCCTCCCTGCATCTGCACCCACTGCCATCTCCTCTCAAGGCCCACTTGCCTCTCTTTGTGGCTGCATTCCATGCCCCACAGGGCTCCACTCCCTCCTTACCATCGAGGTGAGTAAGTTCCCATTTGTTTATGGGCCAATTAAGTTCTGTATATTTTTCTTATTGATTTGGAGTTCTTTACATCCTCTAGCAGCTAGGTATCTTCTAGGGTCTAGAGTAGTGCTATGTAATAGAATTATAATTCGAGCCACATATATAATTATAAATTTTCTAGTAGTCAATGTTAGTTTCTACTGCTTCCTAAGTTACTATCAGGAATCAAAACTACATGTTAATGATTTTTCAGCAACCATTGAAATAAACTTATTTTTTTCCATTAGTGATTTACATTGATAGTATGTTTTTGAATCAGGCTTCCATTGCTGGGATGAATACAGCATGTTCTTCCTAAATTCCATTACTGGATTTCATTTCAATCTGTTTAGAGTTATTATGTCTTTTTTTTTTTAATTAAAAAGCTACTTTTAATACTTTGGGGTAAGACCCACAGGAATAAAAAACACTGAGAAGGGGTAACCCCTTACTCACAAGAGTGGCCCAGGGGGAAAGAGGCTACCTGAAGGGAAGGAAAGACAAAAGGTACCCACTGCACACTCAGAGCAACAGGAATGCCATCAGTGCTGGAAACTGTGAGCACTACAGGAGGAAACATGAGTGTGGTAGGACTGGCTTGAGACACACAGGCGAAGGGCAAGACACTTGGACACAAAACTGCAAAGCTACTTGGGTTCCTCCTTTCTCTTGTTTGCCTTTTTCTGCTTCTGCTGCATGATCTCTGAGTTGTCCTGCTTGCGGGTGGCAGCAGAAAAGCTGTCATCTTGGTGCTTTCCCTTAACTGAACCTCTATGCTTTTTCATATTCTTCTGGCAGGTGAGCTTGTGCTGGTTACCGCAGGTCATGGTGATGGCAATAAATGAATTTGACCTATATTTATCATTTTGTTATTTATTTGGAACCAGTGTAATGCTAGGCTTACAATGTCACAAACTTTTATTTTTTCCAATATTCTGGAGTGGTTTAAAACATAGGAGTTAAGACTAGGAGGGAAAATGGCATAAATGACAGAGGCTTTATTCATCCCTCTTGTGACCAAATCAAAGTTGTGACAGAAGCACAGAGCAAACAGCAAGGAAAGTCATCTGGGGTCTGGATGAACAGAAGCACTACAACTAGGGAGAGAAATAATTAATCATCCTGCAATGGTAGAAGGTAGGAGGGGGTAAAGACACGAGGCTGCTGGTCTCAGTGGCTGAGTGGGACAGAGGCAGCAGCTGCAGACACCTCTTAAAGGGGCTGTGTCAGTGAATGGTCTCGCTGTGATGGACCTGCTTGTTCTGAGCACTAGTGCCAGGTCAGCTGCATGAGGGGCACCAGAGATTTACAGGGAGACAGAGTTTTCAGGAGGGCTGGAGGCAAGGCTCTCTCCTGGTCAGAAATGCTGGCCTTATCCATTGCTCC
This sequence comes from Eidolon dupreanum, assembly GCA_028627145.1. Taxonomy (NCBI): domain Eukaryota; kingdom Metazoa; phylum Chordata; class Mammalia; order Chiroptera; family Pteropodidae; genus Eidolon; species Eidolon dupreanum. Next base: position 31,871,224 of record CM053504.1, on the reverse strand, counting down.
TCTGTTGAGTCCTCCCAGGCTCCCAGGGTGCAGACACAGTGCCACCATAGCTGAGACGTCATCAAACTGAATAACAGAGGTTGCTCTGCCCAGAGGATTCCCTGAAACTTCTCCTCCCCCAAATCACAGACGCACCCAAGCCACATCCAGGTGTGTCCACAGCGAGTCAGATGCTCCTTGCTGAGCCAACTCCAAGACTCACACTAGTGGCAGCTGGCCTCAGTTTCTGGTGTGGCCTTTCGAGGCAACTACAAATTCAACATCTGTGGATTGCTTGCTGAATCTTAACAGGTGGCCCCAGAGTGGCACAAGTTTTGGCTAAATTTTGCCTGCAGCTAAACCCCTCTCAGGACTGTGCCCCTGGACACCTACTACACAAATCTACTCTAATAAGACCAGGAGATTTATGAGCTGTGCTTGGTACATAGAAACACATACAGAAAGGCAGCCATAATGGGAAGACAAAGGAGTAGATATCATATGAGAGAACAGAACAGATATCCAGAAATAATGGAGTCAAGCAATCTAACAGATGCAGAGTTCAAAACACTGGTTGTAATGAACTTATAGATAAGTTCACAAAGAGATAAAAAGTTCAACAAAGAGATTTAAAAAAACCACAAAAATGGAAATGGAAAAGTCAGAAATGAAGAACACATTATCTGAGCTGAGAAGTATATTAAACGGAATAAACAAAGTGAATAAAGAAGAGGATCAAATGACCTATATATATAGGATGGGAAAGCCAAGGACACTCAATCAGAATAGCAAGAAAAAAGAAGCCAAGACTACAATAATATTTTAAGGAGCCTATGGGTTAAAGGTAAAAATATCTGTGTCATAGGGGTACCAGAAGGAAAATAAGATGTTGAAGAGCTAATATTAATGGAAAACTTCCCAAACCTGGTGAAGGAAATAGTCATAAAACCCCAGGAAGCTCAGAGAGTTCTAAAAACCAGTAACACAAAGAGGCCCACACCAAAACACATCATATTAAAATGCCAAAGGTTAAATACAAAGAGATCATCTTAAAGGCAGCAAGAGAAAAGTAGTTAATTACCTGCAAGGGAGCACCCATAAGACTTCCAGCTGATCTCTCAAAAGAAACTATGCAGGACAGAAGGGCTTGGCAAAAAATATTCGACATCTACAGGATCTACAACCAAGAATACTTTATCCAGCAAAGCTATCATTTAGAGTTGAAGGACAGGTAAAGAACTTCTCATACAAAAATAAGATAAAGAAATTATCAACACCAAGCCAGTGTTACAGGGCATGTTGGAGGGACTTCTTTAAGAAGAAAAAATATGTATCAAGAACATGAATAAAGAATGGTAATTACTACATTCCTATCAACAAGTACCTCAAATGGAAAAGAATTAAGTGCTCCAACCAAAAGATAGAGTGGCCGAATGGATAAGAAAACAAGATCCCTACATATGCTGTCTACAAGAGACTCACTTCAGATCAAAGACACACAGACTAAAGGGAAGAGGATGGAAAAAGATATTGCCTTGATGGACCTAGAGGGTATTGCGCTGAATGAAATAAGTCAGAGAGAGAAAGATGAATATTGCATGATTTCATGTACATGTGGAATCTAAAGAACAAAAGCAATAATGACAACAACAAAAGCAGAGATAAACTCATAGATACAGAGATTATTTAGAGGGATACTAGATGGGAGGGGAGTTAGGGGGAAGACAAAAAAAGGCAAAGGGATTAAGAGGTACAAATGGATAATCGCAGAATAAGGTGTAGTCTGGGGAAGATGGTTAATAATGTAATAAATATGTAAGGGGGAAGAGGGGCACTAGATTTAGTGGGGTGATCATTTTGTGAGTTATGTGGATCTTTGATCATTATGCTATACAACTGAAACTGGTATATTATTTTATGACAACTGTAATTGAAAAAAAAAACCTCATTGAATTGTACAATGTAAATACAAGCAACTAATTTTTTATTATATTTCAGTAAAGATGAAAAAACTTTAAAAAAGGAGAAAAATACAATAAAAGGATGTATGTCAGTAGACTAGAAAATATTTGGGTGTCAACTCTTTTATAATCTAAAATTTTCAAATTAAATGTTGTAAATTTCAAATAATATCCTAGTTACATGGGTTTGTGTGTTGTTATAAGATGTAATGTTGAAGTATATTTTGCCTCTTGGATACATTAATAGTCAAAGTAAATATTTAGGCTTTATCAAATGTTGACAGACTAAACAATTTACTATTTCTTTTATTGAAATAATTTCTTTTCATAAATCATTTATTGTAAGAAAACAATGCAGAGAATTTTAGAAGGAAGAATTGCTAAATACCACCATCCAGAGATAGTTTTCTAAATGTCTAAGTGTAGACTACTTTACATAAATATTTTTGTTCATTAATATTTGAAATCTATTTCTTAATTTTAAAAATCCTGGTTTTCACCATATACCAAGAAATATATTACCTGCTGTGAAGAAGGAACATCATTTCATTTGCTTCTTCTACTCTCTTATTTCCTAAATTCTTTAAAATAAAGATAAACTTTTATAAGGAAATTGAAATTGTCCAATCAAAAATTATTTAGTGAGCATTTAGTGTGTGTCTGCCTTTTCGGAATAGAAAGAATGAAATAAAGCATGACCTCCATGCATGAGGATTTGCCATGACATTTAGAAAGTGAATGTAGCACACACACAGAGTTTATGCATACACTTATCAATCAGCCGAGTGGATCACAAGACACTCTTAGGAAGATAAATAAAATTACACCAAGGTTCAGGCACCTTTGTCCTTTCAGCACTTTAGCATTATTATATGAGGCTTTGACTATCTCTCCCTTTATTCGAGTCCCTACAATGCCTTCTTACAACCTGGGCAAACTGCACCAAAATGAAAGACTATTTATTTGCACAATGGAAAGTCTCTCTCTGAGATCTAACAAAAACTGAAATTCCTTACTCATGTTACTTCCCATGTTACTTATATACCACATTTCAAAGTTCTGAAATAAGAACACATCATGACTTTACATTTAATTGTAGTGTGCAGTATACACAATGCTTTCCATGTTTGTGCCATTTTGATGACCTGGTTAGATGACAGCACATCCAACCTCATACATTCTCTAGGGAACTGAGCAAATAGCACTATGTCATTTTGTTATGTGTGTTTAATTTCATTGTATCCCCCACCTTCACCCCCAAAACCATAACATCATTATACAAGCAAGTATGTGACTTTTTCAGCCAGGGAGGTCACTTAGAGACTGAGGGGTAAGGATAATTCCTGCCTGATTTCACCCTCTTTGTGTCAAATGCATGTTCTGAATCTGTCAGTGGGATGCATTTATTATGGGGAAAATCATAAAGCAGTATTTTAAGGGTTTTGTAGTTAAAATGTTAAACCAAACCATTAAAAGCCCTTGGTAAATTTTGGAGAGAGAAATCACCTACAATGAGGTTCACACTGCTTAACTGTGTCCCTAGGGTGAGTACTAGTCCAAAGGCAATGCCCTGTTATTTATTCTCCCCCATTCATATTCAATCACCAAGCCCTGTGACTGCCTCTCCTAAATTGTTCCTGGATTCTTTTCCTTCTTCTTGCAACCACTGGCTTAACCAAATGCTGTTCCTTGTGGTTGGTTTCCAGGTTTGTTCCATAAGTCATCTGTGCTCATAGTGTTCCAGAAGCTCCCATCTTATGGAACATTATACCTAAACGTCACTACATTCTGAGTTCTATGCAGCCAGGACACTAGGAGCACAAACATTCCAGTCTGAAACTGACTTCTCCTGTGGATGGTGAGACTCCTTGGTTCGATCCGGTAACAGGGACTTCCCTAACTGGCGGCCGGGGCCTCAGCTTCAAGCATCCTGAGCATGGGGCAATGAAAATATGTCCCGGGCACCATTTAAAATTATTCTTCAGTTTCCTTCTGCAGGAAGTCTCAAGAACTCATGCCAGTTGTTTTTTCCCCTTGTGAATTTTGAGTATCTCGGACCCAGATTTCTGCTTGTTCCTGGTCAACAAAATTTAAGAGAGTTTCTTAGTTACTTCCAAAAATCCCATCTCTCAGATACATTTACAGCAACTTCAGAAGGTTTTCTTGACATAAAAGACAGGGGCAAAAAGGGTTGGGGTTACTTTCCCAAGCTTTGCTCTAAGGATAAGGATATGGAGGAGGCAGGTAGGTTATTATTCCTTCATTCCAGACTATCGAGTGAATGAAAGAATATATTTCCTCCAGGGCAAAGCTGATTTCCTTACTATTATCCTATCCATGTGCTTTGAGGTGGCCTAGAGTGCCCCATTGTTCATCTCTATGCCTCTGATATCCTTACATCCAGAGTAAGCTTTTATTTTTTTAATGATTCTCTTTACTCATTATAGAACTGTTGAGATTTTCTATTCTTGAGGAAATTTCTGTAGGTAGTCTTTTTCTAGAATTTGTTCTTTTTAACTAGGGTACTTAATTATTTGAATAGACACAATTGTTCGTGGCATTTCCTTATATTATTTTTTATTTCAGTTATAATGTCTCTACTTTCATTTCTGATATTATTTGCATCTTCTCTCTTTGTTTCTTAGTTTCACTAAAGGTTTGTCGATGTTGATTTTTTCAAAAAAACAACTTTAGGTCCATTGATTTTTTTCTATTGGTTTTATTCTCAATTTCATTTATCTCCACTCTAATTCTTATTATTTCTTTCCTCCTCTAGTTTTGGGTTTAGTTCGCTTTTCTTTTTCTAGTATCTTAAGGTTTATACCATGTGATACTCTTTTTTTTTTACTGTTTTATTGCCAAAATTCATTGATAACACATAGGTTTGTTGCCTACATTGAGAGACAAAAGGTATTAAAGAAATACTAAGTTTCAGTTACAAATAAATGAAATTAGTGATATGAACTTGCCATCCAAGTTCATGAACCCCTTCCTTTACTTGGAAAACCTTACAATCTGAAATCCTCTTAACTAGAAGCTCAATCTTCTCAGTGTTCTAACACTGCATTTGCATCTCTGTCACAAGCTGAGCTGACATTCAGGTGTACAGCATAGCAGTTAGATATTTATATAATTTATGAAGTAATCCCCCCAATTAGTCTAGTACCCATGTGGCACTATACACAGTTATTACAATATTATTGACTATATTCCCTATGCTATACTTCACATCCGCATGACTATTTTGTAACTACCAATTTATACTTCTTAATCCCGTCACCTTTTTCACTCAGCACCCCAACCCCTTTCTCATCTAGCAATCACCAATTTTTTCTTTGTATCTGAGTCTGATTTTGTTTTGTTTGTTCATTTATTTTGTTCCTTAGATTCCACATATAAGTCAAATTATATGGTATTTGTCTTTCTCTGATTTATTTCACTTAGCATAATACCCTCTAGGTCCATCCATGATGTTACAACTGGTAAGATTTCATATTTTTATGGCCGAGTAATATTTCATTATAAATGTATACCACTTCTTTATTGTCTATTGATTGGCACTTAGGTTGCTTCCATATCTTGGCTATTGTAAATAGCGCTGCAGTGAACATAGAGGTATATATATCTTTTCGAATTACTGTTTTGGTTTTCTTCGGATAAATACCCAGAAGTGCAATTACTGGGTTATATTATAGTTCTATTTTTAATTTTTTAAGGAACATCCAAATAGTGGTTGTACCAATTTGCAGTCCCATTGCGCATGAGGGTTCCCTTTTCTTCTCATCCTAGCCAACACTTGTTTGTTGATTTATTGATGATGGCCATTCTGACAGGTGTGGGGTAATATCTCATTGTGGTTTTAATTTGCATTTCTCTAATGATTAGTGACATTGAGCATCTTTTTTCACATTTGGAGAAATGCCTATTTAGGTCCTTAGCCCAATTTTTAATTGGATTTGTGTGTGTGTGTGTGTGTGTGTGTGTGTGTGTGTGTGTTGAGTTGTATAAGTTCTTTATAAATTTTGGATATTAACCCCTTGTCAGATGTATCATTGGCAAATATCTTCTCCCATTCAGGAGGCTGTCTTTTTGTTTTTGGTTATCTTTTTGATAGTTTCCTTTGCTGTGTAAACCTTTTTAGTTTGACGTAGTCCCATTTTTTTGTTCTTTTGTTTCCTTTGCCCAAGGAGGTATATCGGAAAAAAATATTACTAAGAGCAGTGTCAGAGAATTTACTGCCTATGTTTTCTTCTAGGACTTTTATGGTTTCAAGTCTTACATTTAAGTCTTTAATTCATTTTGAGTTTGTTCTTGTATATGTTGTAAGAATGTGGTCCAGTTTCATATTTTTGTATCTGTCCAGTTTTCCCAACACCATTTATTGAATAGACTGTATTTACCCCATTATATATTCTTGCCTCCTTTGTCAGAAATTAAATGACAATATAGGTACGGATTTATTTATGAGTTCTCTATTCTGTTTTATTGAACTCTGTGTCTGTTTTTATGCCAGTATCACACTGTTTTGATTACTATAACCTTGGAGTATAATTTGATATCAGGTAGCATGATACTTCCAACTTCATTCTTCTTTCTAAAGATTGCTGTGGCTATTCAGGGTCTTTTATGGTTTCATATAAAATTTAGGAATATTTGTTCCAGTTCTGTGAAAAATGACATTGGTGTTCTGATAAGGATTACATTGGATCTATAGTTGCTTTGGGTAGTATGGACATTTTAATGATGTTAATCCTATTCATGAGCACTGTATATGTTTCCATTTATTTGTATCTTCTTCAATTTATTTCTTCAATGACATAATTTTCTGAATACAAGTCTTTTACTTCCTTGATTAAATTTATTCCTGGGTATTTTTTTAATGTGATTGTAAATAGATTGTTTTCTCAATATCTCTGATAGTTCATTATTGGTGTATAGAAATGCAACCAATTTGAATATTTGATCATCCTCCTTTACTAAATTCATTTATCAGTTTTAAGAGTTACTTGTTGGAATCTTTAGGGTTCTTTATATTTGGTATCATATCATCTGCAAATATGATAGTTTTAATTCTCCTTTTACAATTTGGGTGTCTTTTATTTCTTTTTGTTATCTGATTGCTGTGGCTAGGACTTCCAATACCATGATGAATAAAAATGGGGAAAATGGATATCGTTGTCTTGTTCCTGATCTTAAGGAAAATGCTTTTAGCTTTTCCCCATTTAGTATATTGGTAGCTATGGGTTTGTCATACATGGCCTTTATTATGTTGAGGTATGTTTCCTCTATTCCCACTTTGCAGAGAGTTTTTATCACATAGATGCTATCATTGAGCTCACCTGTACTTCACCCCCTAAGTTTTTTGAACATCTTTAAACCAGTGTTTTATACTCTGTATCTGATAGGTTGCTTGCTGCCATTTCTTTTAGTCCTTTTCTAGAGTTTAATCCTGTTCTTTCATTTGGGACATGATTCTTTGTTTTTTTTTTTTTTTTTTTTTTTTTTTTTGGCTTTCTCTCTATGTTCATTTCTATACATTTGGTACATCTTCTATGTCTCCAATTTTAGCTGGCCGGCCTTATGTAGTAGGTGTCCTGTGTGACCTGGTGGCATGATCTCCCTGATCATCTGCACTGTGTGCTCCAGAAGTGTCCCTTGTGTAATTGTGTGTGCTGTCCTGCTGCCAGAGCCCAGGGTGAGAGCCTGTGAGCGAGTGAGTCTGTGCATGGTCCTTTGAAGGGATGTTTGGATTTCTAGGTGCCTTCCATCTCATCCAGATGGCCCACTAATTTTCACAGCCAGATTTTGTGGGTACTCCTCTTCTTAGACCTGGAACCTAGGGTTGAGGAGCCACAATGTGGGGCTAGGGCCTCTTGGTCCTCTGGGGAGCCTCTGGAGCCCAGATATCACTCCCAAAACTTGACTACCGCACGTGGGTGTGGGATCAGTCTGTTTCGCATCTCTGCCCCTCATGCCAGTCTTGATGTCTCCTCTTTGTATCCTTAGTTATAAGGATTCTGTTCAACTATTTTTCAGGTAATTCTCCAGGTGGACTGTGTCACAATTTAGTTTCAGTTTTGATGTGGTAATAGGAGACATGTGCAGCATTTACCTGCCCCACCATCTTGACTGGAACACCTGAAATCTTTTTATTTTTTATTTTTAAATTAATTTATTTTTATTATGGTGACATTGGTTAGCAAAATCCATTAAATTTCAGGTGTACAATTCAACAGAAGGCATGTATATTTTGCATTGTGTCTTCACCGCCCATAGTTAGCTTTCTTTCTGTCAGGGCATATTTGATCTTTTTTCCCTATCTACCTCCCTGCTCTCCCACTGCCCTCTGGTAACCACTAGTCTACTGTCCCTATCCATGAATCTTTGTTTGTATCCTCTGTTTGTTTGTTGATTTTAGGGTTATATCCCACATATAAGTGATATCATGTGGATTTCCCCATTTTCCGTCTGGCTTATTCCACTTAGCATGATTATCTCAAGGTCCATCCATGTTGTTGCAAATGGCAGTATTTCATCTCTTCTTATGGCTGGTAATATTCTATTTATATATGTACCACAGCTTTTTTAGCCAATCTATCGTAGGACACTTCGGTTGCTTCCATGTCCTGGCCACAGTGAATAATGCTGCTATGAACATCGATGTGCAAATATCTTTTTGAATATATGTTTTTGAGTCTTTGGAGTAAATACCTAGTAGAGGGATTGCTGGATCATATGTTAGATCCATTCTTAGTTTTTTGAGGAACCTTCATGCTGTTTTCCATGGCAGCTGTACCAATTTGCAGTCTTACCAGCAGTTAATGAGGGTCCTTTTTTTCTGCATCCTCTCCAACAATTGTTATTACTTGTCCTATTGATAACAGCTATTCTAACAGGTGTGAGATGATATCTCACTGTGGTTTTGATTTGCATTTCCCTAATAGCTACTGATATTGAGCATCTTTTCATATGTTTGTTGGCCATTTGTATGTCCTCTAGGGAGAAGTGTCTGTTCAAGTCCTCTGCCCATTTTTTGATAAGATCATTTGCTTTTTGTTGTTACTGAGTTGTATGAGTTCTTTGTATATTTTGGATATTAGGCCCTCATCGGAAGTGTTGCTTGCAAATATATTTTCCCATCTGATGGTTGTCTCTTTACCTTGTCGATGGTTTCATTTGCTGAGCAGAAGTTTTTAGTTTGATGTAGTCCCATTTGTTTATTTTAGCTTTTACTTCCCTCGCTTTGAGGTCAAATTCATAAAATCCTCTTTAAGTCCGAGGTCGTTGAGTTTCATTCCTATGTTTTCTTCTATGCATTTTATTGTCTCAGGTCTTATATTCAGGTCCTTAATCCATTTTGAGTTAATTTTGGTGTGTGGTGATAGATAACAGACTAGTTTCATTCTTTTGCAAGTGGCTTTCCAGTATTCCCGGCACCATTTATTGAAGAGGCTTTCCTTTCTCCACTGTATGTTTTTGGCTTTTTTGTCAAAAATTATTTACCTATATAAACATGGGTTTATTCCTGTACTCTCGATTCTGTTCTACTAGTCCATGTGTCTCTTTTTATGCCAATACCATGCCGTTTTAAGTATTGTCACTTTGTAGTTTAATTTGAAGTTGGGGAGAGTGATGTCTCCAGCCTCGTTCTTTTTCTCAGGACGGCTTTGGCAATTTGGAGGTCTTTTGTGCTTCCAAACAAATCTGATGATTTCTTGTTCTATTTCTTTAAAAAATGCACATGGGATTTTGATGGAGATTGCATTAAATCTGTATAATGTTTTAGGTAATAAGGTCATTTTAACTGTGTTGATTCTTCCAATCCAAGAACATGGAATATCTTTCCATTTGTTTGTATCTTCTTCGATTTCTTTTAATAGGGTCTTATAGTTTTTATTATATAGGTCCTTCACATGTTTCATTAAATTTATTCCTAGGTATTTTATTCTTTTTGTGGCAGTTTTAAAAGGAATATTTTTTTCACTTTTTCTGACACCTCATTATTAGAGTACAGGAAAGCTATGGATTTTTTTAACACTGATTTTGTATCCAGACATTTTACTGTATTTCTTATTGTTTCTAGTAGTGTTCTGTGGAGTCTTTAGGGTTTTCTATATAGAGAATCATGTCATCTGCAAATAGTGACAGTTTGACTTTTTTGTTTCCTGTTTGGATGCCTTTTATATCTTTTTCTTGCCTGATTGCACATGCTAGGAACTCCAATGTTATATTGAATAAGAGTGGCAATAGTGGATAGCCTTGTCTTGTTCTTGATCTTAGAGGGAAGGTCCCTCTCTCCTCCCCCTAAACACACACAACTGAGAAAATAACTTTATTTTTTTGGGAGGATGCAGATATCAGTCTCAGAATTTCTGGAATTGCTTCTTGGTGCCTGCAGCCTTGGTGACCTTGAGCACACTGAAATGCATGGTCTTGCTCAAGGCCTGGCACTCAACACTGTGACAATATTGCTGATCTGGACATCTCTGAAGCAGGGAGACAGGTGTGTGGACATGTTCTTGTGGCATTTCTCAAAACGATTGTACTTTCAGATGTAGTGGAGGTATCTCAGTAGATGACAATAGTCGTCTACATTTTCGTTTTGGTCACCACACCAGACAGGATGCACCCTAGGATGGAGACATTTCTGGGAAAGGGCATTTCTTGTCAATGTAGGTGCCCTTGATGGCCTCCTTGGGCATCTTGAAGCCCAGATCAACATTCTTGTAGTACCGTGAAAACTTCTCTCTGCCAGTTTCTCAAAGAAGGACTCATCTTATTTTGAAAGATGGTTGGCTGCTTTTGGTAGTCATACTCGGTTTGAATGTCTGCCATCTTCAAGGCTGGCAGAAAAGAAGTTAGAAGGAAGGTTTTTAGTTTTTCACCATTAAGTATAATGTTGGCTGAGGGTTTATCATATATGGTCTTTATTATGTTAAGATACTTTCCTTCTATATTGATTTTGTTAAGTGTTTTGATCATAAATCAATGCTGTATCTTGTTGAAAGCTTTTTTTGCATCTATTAATATGATCATATGATTCTTATTTTTTAATTTGTTTATGGCGTATAATATAAATTGATTTGATGCTGAACCATCCCTGTGCCTCTGGGATGAAGCCCACTTCGTCGTGGCATATAACCTTTTAAATATGTTGCTATATTTTGTTTGCAAGTATCTTATCTAGGATTTTTGCATCTGTGTTCATGAGAAATATTGGTCTGTAGTTTGTGTGTGTGTGTGTGTGTGTGTGTGTGTGTGTGTGTGTGTGTGTTATCTTTACCAGATTTTGGTATCAGAGTAATATTGGCCTCATAAAATGAGTGGGAAAGTATTGCCTCCTCTTCAATTTTTTGGAAGAGTTTGAAGAGAATAGTTATTAAATCTTCTTTGAATGTTTGGTAGAATTCACTGGTGAAGCCATTTGGTCCTGGACTTTTACTTTTTGGAAGGTTTTAGAATATTGTTTCAATTTCCACACTGTTGATCGGTCTATTTAGAATTTCCAGATCTTCTTGATTCAGTGTAGGAAGATTGTATTTCTAAGCACTTGTCCATTTATTCTAGATTATTGAATTTGGTGTTATATACTTTTTTTATAGTATTCTTCTATGATTCTTTGTATTTCTGCAGTGTCAGTCTCATAATTTCCCCTCTTTCATCCCTGATTTTATTTGTGTCATTTCTCTCTCTTTTTTAGTGAGTCTAGCCAGGGGTTTGTCAATTTTATTGATCTTCTCAAAGAATCAGCTCTTTGTTGCATTTATTTTTTCTATTTTTTTTTCAATTTCACTTATTTCTGCTATAATTTTGATTGTTTCTTTCCTTCTGCTGATTTTAGGCCTCATTTGTTCTTCTTTTTCTAGTTTTTTAAGATGAAGTGTTAGGTTGTTTATTTGGGCTCGTTCTTGTTTTTGGAGATAAGCCTGTAATGATATGAGCTTTCTTCTTCTGACCATTTTTTCCATGTCACAAAAGTTTTGATATGTTGTACTATCCTTATCATTCGTTTCTATGTATTGCTTGATCTCTCTTTTTATTTCTTCCCTGACCCAGTTATTCTTCAGTAGCATGTTATTTAATTTCCTTATATTTGTGGTCCTTCCTGATTTCTTTTTGCAGTTGATCTCTAGTTTCAAAGCATTATGATCAGAGAATATGGTTGGTATGATTTCAACCCTCTTATATTTGTTAAGGCTATCTCTGTGTCCCAATATGTGGTCAATCCTTGAGAATGTTTCATGCACACTAGAGAAGAATGTATAAGCAGCTGTTTGGGGATGGAAGGTTCTGTAAATGTCAATTATGTCCAGTTGGTCTAATGTGCCATTTAAGGATTGTTATTTCCTTATTGATTTTCTGTTTGGATGATCTGTCCATATCTGACAGTGGGATGTTTAGGTCCCCTACTATGATAGTGTTTTGGTCTGTTTCTTCCTTTACTTCCATTAGTAATTGCTTTACATATTTCAGGGCTCCGTGATTGGGAGCATAGATATTAATAAGTGTTATGTCTTCTAGGTGCATGATTCCCTTTATCATTGTGAAGTGTCTCAGTATCTTTATCTTTTTTATTTTGAAGTCTATTTCATCTGATATCAGTACCACTACTCCCACTTTTCTCTGAATGCCATTTGCTTGGAATATCATTTTCCACCCTTTCACTTTGAATCTATATTTGTCTCTGGAACTGAGATGTATCTCCTGGAGGCAGCATATAGTTGAGTTTTGTTTTTTGATCCATTCTGCAACTCTGTGCCTTTTTTATTGGTGAGTTCAGTCCATTTACATTTAGGGTTATTATTGAAATATGAGGTCTTATAGCCATTTCATCTTTTACTTTCTGGTAGCTCGGTGTTTCCATTGCTTCCTTGTCCTTGTGTGTCTGTTTTTTTTTTTTTTTTTTTTTTTTTTGGAGGGGGTGGTTTGTGGGTTTTTCCTCTGGTCCTTCTCATTTTATGTTACATACTTCAGTTCTGAATCTTTGGTGTGTGGTTGCCATTACAAATATGTAAAGGATAGTTATACACACACACACACACACACACACACACACGTATATATATATATATATACACGGTCATCCATTTTCTTCTGGGTGTGCCTTATCTCCATTCCCCTTTGTGATTTTGGATCTTTGAATCCTCCCCTTTTCAGTCATTATTATCTCAATTTGTTCCTATGTACGCTGAATGTTCATTACTATCTTGCTGTAGCAATTCTCTTCTTATTGTTTAAGCTTATAATGCCCTGTTCTTAGTAAGAGATGCACTCTGCTGCCTCTATCTGCCTGTTAGTTGCCTTACTCCTAATTACGTACGTTTTTTGTCATTTCGTTTTAGGTGAGCTGACCCCTTTTAGTATTTCCTGTAATACTGGCCTCGTACTGGAAAATTCCCTCAACTTTTTGTATGTCTGAAGAGGTCTTTATTTCTCCTTCATATCTAAAGGAGAACTTATCTGGATACATTATTCTTGGCTTGTAGTTCCATTCACTTAATAGTTTGAATATTTGATTTCACTCCTTTCTGGCTTATAAGGTTTCTGCTGAGAAATCCAAGGTTACTCTAATGGGTTTTCCTTCATAGGTTACCTTCTTCTTTTCCCTGGCTGCCTTGAGAATTCTTTCCTTGTCATTGATTTTTAATCATTTTAATACAATATGTCTTGGTGAAGGCCTTTTTGCACTGAGATAATTGGGTGTTCTGTTGACTTTCTGAATTCCAAGCTCCAGCTTATTCCTTAGATTTGGGAAATTTTCATCTACTATTTGTTTGAAAATGGTTTCTAGTCCCTGCTCCTTTTCCTCACCTTCGATAATGCCCATTATTCTTATGTTTCCTTTCTTGATGATATCAGCTAGTTCTGTATTTCTTTTTCATCATTTTTCATTTTACAGCTTCCCTCTTCTTCCTTCTGATTTATTTATAGATTTCTGTCTTCAATATCACTGATCCTTTCCTCCATTTGGTTGACTCTGTTTCCCAAGTTTGCTATATCATTTTTCAACTCTTGCAGTGTGATCTTCATCTCCAGAAGTTCTATTTTGTTCTTTTTGAGTGTTTCAATCTCCTTGTTCTGCTCATGTAGGTGTTTTTTCAATTCCTGAAATTGTTGATATGACTTGTTTTGGAATTCACTGAGTTTTTTCACAAGTACCATCCTGAATTATCTGTCATTTAAGCTGTATATTTCTATGTCTGCAAGCTCATTTTCTGGAGTTCTTTCTTTTTTTTTTTTTTTTTTTTCCTGAGATGCCTTGTCACCTTGGTTGGTCATGGTGTTTAATGGACTATTTCTCTGCCTGGGCATTAATGGAAGTGTATTCTGCTTTCTACCCCTACTCCCATCCCCAGAAAGAAGATTTATTATATAAAGGTCTCTCTTTAGCCTGTGCAAAGAGGCGTTTTTTCATTGGTTTCCTGTAGGTGGCATCTAAGCCTCTTGGATCCCTGTTTTATATAAAATCTTAACATGCTTTTTTTTTTCTTATAGATATTCAGTCACACTCGCTACTCTCAGTCTCAGTCCCTGTTGGTGTTAGTGACAGTTTTAGAAATGTTTACTCAGATTCCCCTGAGGCTCCATGGTGTTCAATCTTGGAGGATATCAGGAGGGGGGTGCCCTCTGGGTTCAAGGATGGGGCCTGTGGCTCAGCCTTGCATTTTGCAACCCTGGCTGGTAATAATCAACTGTTGCTTCTCTGCCATCCCAACTTCTCTGCTTTCTGCCATGATCCCTGGGCACTGCTGCTGCATGGAGCTCAAAGCTCTCTCAGGTAGGGTTGTTCAGTTACCCACCGCTCCTCCCACCCCCCCCATCCCCACCCCAGAGAGATCTCTGGCTGCAAGAGGCAACTTCTTTGTTTCTCCCAGTCTACCGCCTGACTCCTGTGGTTCTGAACTGTGGTAGCTCTTATTCACAGATCCCTCGCTTTGGTGTACTGATGTGCAAGTTGGGTGTTTCTTGTTGAGTTTTAGATGTTCAGCTTATTGTTGTTTCACAGAGACATATCTGTGGACATCTCTCACTCTGCCATGTTTCTGACATCACTCCTGAAATCTTTTTAAATGCTTATACTTATAGCTATAAATTTCTCTCTGAGCACTGGTTTCACTGCTTCCCTTATATTTTTTCAGTTTCATTTATTTCAGAGCACCTTCTAATTTTCTTGGTGATTTCTTCTTTGACTATATGGGAGTATGTTGTTTAATTTCCACAAATTTGTGTATTTTCCAGTCTTCCTTTCTAGTTTCTTTCCATTGTGATTTTTGAACGTACTTGATATGATTTCAATCCTTTTAACTCTATTGAGACTTGTTATGGCCTAATATATAGTCAGTCTGGAATATGTTCCATTTGCTCTAGAAAGCTATGTGGTCTATTATATCTAGTTGAATTATAGTGTTCAGTTTCCTATTTCCTTGCTGACCTGCTAATTGTTTTATCTATTATTGAAAGTGGAGTGTTGAAGTTTCCAATGATTATTGTTGAATTATTTATTTCTCCCTTCAATCTGTCAGTTTTGCTTCATATATTTTGAAGCTCTGTTAGGTATATATTATGCTTATAGAAAAAGCTGTTTGGGAAAAGTTAATCCCCTTAATTGCACTTTCTCTAAACTCATTGAAAACATAATCAATTATATAGATTAAAAACGCCAGGATATTTGGTGCAAACAAATCTTCAGCAGTGTCAGTCCCAACTTGAATTTCTCTGGATCATTTGTCAGTGAGACTATCTCTTCTTGAGAATCATATTCACGGTGGTCAGTTGCCACAGCATTCCACAGATGCCTCCTTAGTACCTTACTGATGGTGTTTCAGAACTTTCTTCCATGAGGTCATGGATTCTGTGTTCCCGGTTTCTTGGATACAAGGAGCACAAACACTTCAAAGTGCAGGCTACCTCTGGAGAGGCAGTAGGCATTTCCAGCTGTAATACAGTACTGGTGATTCCCTCAAACTGCAACAAGGTTTCCATTATCTAATATCCTGTCCCTCTTCCTGTGAAGGTGAAAGCCTGTCTTTCTAGGGTAAATTGCCAGAGGCATTATTGAGTTACCTCCCAAGACTTCTCTTTAGTAAGTACTACTTAGTACCATTAATAGGTACTACAAACCTGCCTTCCCAGAATTTAAGTTCGAGAGTGCTCTAAAGCAGACATTCTAACTTGCAAGGTATACTTATAGGTATGGGTTGTGAGAATTTTAAAAATATTTCCTTCTTTTTAATGCAGTATTTGTCACAAACTCAATGCCCATAGGAGGCTATCTTAGTAATTATGGCTCTCTAGTATACTATGAAATCTTAGTACGAAATCTTAGAGGAAATCTCATTGTTTATCAAAATTTTCTTTGCTCTTCTCAGAAATTTTCTCTACTAGGTGATATTGAGAACCTAAGATGACCTGCTAAAAATCTTATTAAATTATTTTTGTTTTGTACTATTTATAGATCAATGTGCATGTGGGAAGAGGAGAAATTGACATTTCTAAAATATTTAGTATTTTCCATAAATCATACTTGTATCTTTTTAATTACATGTGCCTTTTAAAATATCCTCATTAAAATTTTGTTTTTTTCAAATCTTGGATATATCTTCATAGGTTAATTGCTAAGTACTTTGTTTCTTGATATCTAAATGATGTATCTTTAATAATATTTTCTTCTTGGATTTTGCAGATACGAAAGAATTTTTATTCATGTATTTCTTACATGGTTTTCTTGCTAAGATAGCTTTTTAAAAACTTAGTAGACTTTTTATTTTTTAAATATTTTTTTTTTATTTCTCAATTATAGTTGACATACAATATCATATTAGTTTGAGGTATACAACATAGTGATTAGATATTTATATAACTTACAAAGTGATCACTTCAATAAATCTAGTACCCATGTGACATCATGCATAGTCAGGACAATATTACTGACTATATTCTTTATGCTGTACTTTACATTTTCATCATTATTTTGCAACTACCAATTCAAACATCTTAATCTGTTCCAGCTTTTCACCCTTCTCCCAACCCCCCTCCTATCTGGCAATCATTGAATGTTTTCTGGATCTACGAGTTTATTTCTGTTTTGTTTATTTTGTTCTTTAGATTCCACAAATAAATAAAATCATAAGGCATTTGTCTTTCTCTGTATGACTTACTCCACTCAGCACAATACCCTCCAGGTCCATCCATGTTGTTGCAGATGGCATGATTTTATTTTTTTATGACCAAGTAATGTTCCATTGTATATATGTACACATATGCATGAACATGTTCTTTCAAAGTAATGTTTTTGGTTTCTTCAGATAAATACCCAGGAGGAGGATTACTGGGTTCTTCTTTGTGTCTTGTTATAGCCATTATTTTAAAGTCTTTTTTTTTTTATATAAGTATTGCTACCTCAGCTTTTTTTCATTTCCATTTTCATGAGATATTTTTTTCCATCCCTTTACTTTCAGCCTTTGTGTGTCTTTTGATCGAAACTGAGTCTGTTGTAGGCTGCATATATAAGGGTCTTGTTTTCTTATCCATTCAGCTACCCTATATCTGCACATTGGTTGGGGGAGGGCCCAAAAAAGAAACAATGCCTATTGCCAGTACTTGTCTGGGAGAAAACTACTCTTCCAGCTCTTGTCCTGAAGACACAATTCAGTTCCTCTCCATGTGTCCCTGGCATCTTTTGAGCTGCTGCCTCAGTGCTGGAGCTCAGAGTGAGTAAGTCTGTCAGTGAGTAAGTTTATGCTTAGGCCCTTGAAGAGAAATGCCTAGGACTCCAGCTGCCATCTGTCTCACTCAGTCACAATCTCTGCTGGTTTTCACAGACAGAAGTAGTGGGACTTCTATTCCCAGTATCTTTGGCTAGGAACCTTTGGCTGGGGGGCCCAGTGTAGGGTTGGACCTGTTACTCCTCAGGGGAGACCGCCATAGCTGAGAAAAACTTCTCAATCTTCAGTGCCATACATGGGTGTGGGACCAGCCTGTTCTAGTGTCTCCAACCTTCCTATCAGTTTTCTTTTGGCTCCTTTTCTATATCCCTAGTCACAGGACCTCTGTTCAGGCAGACTTCAGGTGATGTCCAATATAGTTTTTCTGTAATTTAGTTGTAATTTTGATGTGGTTGTGAGAGGAGGCAAGCACAGAACCTATTGTCTTGTCCAAAAGCCTCTTAACAGATCTTTTAAAGAGCAGTTTTAGGTTTACAGAAAATGTTGGCAGAAAGTAGAGCTCTTATAAATCTCCTTACCCTACCCTTATCAAATAGTTTCTCCTACTGACATTTTCTATTTGTTCCAATCTGATGCAGTTTTCTTAGTGAATATGTCAAAATGGGTTCTGTTTTAGTGAGTCTAGCCAGGGATTTGTCAGTTTTCTCAATCTTCTCAAAGAGCCAGCTTTTTGTTGCATTTTTTCTATTGTCTTTTTGTTCTCAATTCCATTTAATTTTGCTCTAATTTTTATTTCCTTCCTTCTGCTGACCTGCAGCTTCATTCATTCTTCTTTTACTAGTTTTTTAAAGATGTAATGTTATGTTATTTGGGATCTTTATTATTTTTTGAGGTAGGCCTGTAATGATATAAACTTTCCTCTATTATTTTTGCTATATCCAAAAATTTTGATATATTGTATTTTCATTTTCATTTGTATCTATGTATCTTTTGATCTCTCCTTTTTCTTCTATGACCCAGTCATTTTTTAGTAGCATGTTGTTTAACCTTCATGTATTTGTAGTTCTTCCCGCTTTCTTTTCACAGCTGATCTCCAGTTCCAAAGCATTATGGATGAGAGAATATGCTTGACATACCAATCTTCTTAAATTTGTTGAGACTAGTTTTGTGTCCTAACATATAGTCTACCCTTTAGAATGTTCCATGTGCACTACAGAAGAATGTATAATGTGATGTTTTGGGATGAACGGCTCTGTAAATGTCAATTATGTCCAATTGGTTTAATGTGTAATTTAAGGATGATATTTCCTTATTAATTTTCTGTTTGGATGATCTATCCATAGCTGACAGTGGGATATTTAGGTCCCCTACTATAATTGTTTTTTGTCAGTTTCTTCCTTTAGTTTTGTTCCTAGTTGCTTTATATATTTTGGTGCTCTGATTGAGAGCATAAATATTGATGTTACATCTTCTCAATGTATGGTCCCCTTTTTCATTATGAAATGTCCATCATTTTCTCTCATTGCTTTTTTAATCTTGAAGTCTATTTCATCAGATATAAGAATGGCTACACCCACTTTACTCTGAATGCCATTTGCTTGGGGTATTGTTTTCCTCCCTTTCACTTTGAGTCTATATTTGTCTTGAAGCTGAGATGTGTCTCTTGAAGGCAGCATATGGTTGGGTTTTGTTTTTTGATCCAATCTGCTCTTTGCCTTTTTGTTGGTGATTTCAGTCCATTTAAATTTAGGGTGAATATTGAAATATGAGGTTTTCCTATACCCATTTTATCTTTTATTTTGTGGTAGCTTGGTGTCTCCATTGTTACTTGTCCTTGTGTTTCTGTCTGTTATTTCAATTTGGTGATGTTTTATGGTTTTCTCCTCTTTTCCTTCTTGTTTTATGTGTCTTAGTTCTGGATTTTTGGTATGTGGTTACCATTAAGTTTATGTAAAGGAAAGTTACATACATACAGTGGTCATTTTTCTTCTGCATGCGCCTTATCTCCATTCCCCTTTGCAGATTCAGACCTATACTCCCTTCCCTCTTCTGTTTTCGTTGTCTCACATTATCCCTCTTTATGCTCTATGTTCATTTCTAAGCTGCAGTAGCTGTTGTCTTCTTCCTAAAGTGTTTTTTTTCTTTTACCTTTAACCATTATGTAATATTTAAGCTTATAATACCCTGTTCTTTATAAGGGTTGCACTTTTCTGATTCTGTCTGTTAGCCATATTACTCATAGTTACATATTTTTTTGTCCTTTAATTTCAGGTGGAGTGATCCCCTCAGTATTTCCTGTAATGCAGGCTTCTGATGGAAAATTCTCTCAGCTTCTGTATGTCTAAAAAGGTCTTTATTTCTCTTTCATGTCTAAAAAACAGCTTTGCTGGCTACATTATTCTTGGCTGGTAATTTCTTACTTTCAATGGAGTAAATATTTGGCTCTACTTCCTCCTAGCTTGTAAGGTTTGTACTGAGAAGTCCAACGATAATCTAATGGGTTTTCCTTTATAGGTTACTGTCATCTTTTCCCTGGCTGCTTTGACAATTCTTTGTTATTAATTTTTGACAATTTAAATATAATGTATCTTGGAGAAGGCCTTTTGGGGCTTGAGATAATTAGGTGTTCTGTTTGACTCTTGGATTAGAAGATCCAGTTCTTTCCATAGGTTTGAGATATTCTCTTTGACTGTTTGAATATGCTCTCTGTTCCCTTCTCCTTCTCTTATCCTTCTAGTATACCCATTATTCTTATGTTACTTTTTCTGATGGTGTCAGATAGTTCTTGTAAACTTCACCCATTATTTTCACTCTCAAGTCTCTTTCCTCTTCCTTCTGCATCTTTTCCAGATTTGTCTTTGATATCACTAATTCTTTCTTCTATCTGGTCAGCTGTATTTCTTAAGCTTGCTATTTCAATCTTCATCTCTTTCAGTGAGTTCATCATCTCCAGAAGTTCTATTTGGTTCTTTTTTTAGTTTCAATCTCCTTGGTAAAGTATTCCTGTTGGTTGTTGATTTTGTTTCTAAGTTCTTTGAACTGTTGATAAGAATTTTGTTGCATCTCATTGAGTTTTTTCAGAAGTGCAATCTTAAATTCTCTGTCATTTAATCACATATTTCTATGTCTTTAAGTTTATTTTCTGCAGATTTTTCATTTTCTTTCTGAGCTGCCTTGTCACCTTGGTTGTTCATGGTGTTGATGGATTATTTCTCTACCTAGGCATTAATGGGAGTGTAATCTACTTTTTATTAAAAAAGAAAATTTATTATAGAGTGATTTTTCTTTAGCAGGTTGATAAGAAGTTCTTCTTTTCATTTTCAGTCGGTGATGCCCAAGCTTCCTGCACTGCCCAAACATGCTGGATTTCTGCTTTGAGGTTTAGAATGCCCTTATTCTCTGGAAGGTGTGTATCTTCCCCCATGGAATGTAAAGGATGATGGGAGTCCAAGTCTCTGAAAAGGCCCTAAAGTCCCAGACCTTTTCTGCTCCAACTGTCAGGTGCTATGCTCTGGTGCCTCCTTCCAAGTCAGCCTTACTAGATGGGGGTGGGGTGGATTGGAGAAGACAGCTTTGTGTGTGACTGTTTTCCTCCTAGTAATGCTCACTCAGACTTCAGCTGCTTTGCATCTATATCCCCTTCCCTATCTCTGGGACCAGCTGCTGTTTGTTTCAGTTCTGGTTGCACAATATCTTCTGTGGCTTGGTGCTAGCACTGCAGGGGTGGGGGGGCTATGGTGGTGTGAGTGGGGTAGGGCACATTCTGGGATGGTGGGAAGAGGCAGCTAGGCTCCATGATTCGTTTCTGCCTGGCTAAGGCAGTTGCTAAAACATAGCTATCACCTCTCCATGCTAGGTCTCTGCCCTGCTTATTGGGCTCCACTCCGTGGAATATGCTTATCTCTTTGGCAGGACTGTTCATGGCTTCAAAGAGCCAAGAAAACATTGCATTGTTCTCCCCTCCCCTCACCTTGCTGGGAGCTCTGGGCTGGGCCTGCTTCCCGCAGCTCTGCCTTTGCTTCTCTCTTTTCACCTCCCTGTCTCACGCGTGAATGGCCCACCTTCAGATGCTCTGATGCATAGATCTCTCAGATGAGCTTGTGTGCAGGTTAGGTGTTTTTTGTTGGGATGTAGGTATTTAGCTTCTTGTAGTTTCAAGGGGAGAGATAATGGGAGATCTCTCATGCTGCCATGTTTCTGATGTTACTCCCTCCCCTTAGTTTATCTGGAAATGTCTTAATTTCTCCTTTAGTCTTGCCAGAAACAAAATTATTTGTTGATCCTGTTTTTCTTTCAGCACCTTAAATTTACCATCCTACTATCTTCTAGAGTTCACAGTATCTAGTGAAAAATTGGCTGTTATTCTCATTAATGATCTCTTGTATGTGACAAATCTCTGTTCTCTTGCTGCTTTCAAGATTCTTTTGACAATTTGACTGTATATCCTGGTGTGGGTCTCTGCATTTATCTTACTTTGAGTTCATTGAGCTTCTCAAATATGGATTATTTCTTCTAATATTTTCTCTGCCCCTTTTGTCTCCTTCTGGGACTTCTATTATGTGTAAGTTGGTATGCAGAATGGTGTCCTATCGATCTCTGAGGCTCCATTCATTTTTCTTTATTTTTCTTCTTTCTGATTCTCATACTTGATAATCTCATTGACCTACCTTCAAGTTTGCTGATTGTTCTGCTGTTGAAGCCGTCTAGTTAATTTTTCACCTCAGTTATTGTATTTTTCAGATCTAGAATTTCTGTTAAGTTTCCTTCTTATCATTTCCATATCTTTATTGATATTCTCCATTTAGTGAAAAAGTATTCTGGTTTTCTTTAATTCTTTAGGTTTCTGTTAGCTCTTTGAGTGTATTTTAAGACAGTTTACTTAGTCTTGGTCTAGTAAGTCCAATGTCTGGGCTCCCTCAGGGACTGTTTCTATTAATTTCTTATTTCACTGTGAATTGTTCATAGTTTTTTGCATGCTTCATAATTTTTTGTTGAAAACTGAAACTTTTGAATACTATAATATGGCAGCTCTAGAAATCAGACTCTGACCCCTTCCAGGCCTTGTTTTGCTGCTTGTTATGGGGTTTTGTTTGTTTAGTGATTTTTCTAAACCATTTTTGTAAAGACTGTATACTTTATCATATGTAGCCATTGATGTCTCTGTTCTGTTAGGTTAGTGATCAGCTAATGATTTGACAGAGATTTCCTTAAACATCTAGAGCCAAAAATACAAAATAGTCCCCCAGTCTTGCAGGTTGGTTATGTGAAGCATTCCTTCAATGTTTAGCCAAGCTGTTTAAAACTAAGCCTTAGCCTTCATTCTTCCTGTGGAACCTAAAAGTCAGCCAGAAGTAAAAGATTAGTCTTCTCAGTTCTTTTATGAGCATGTCCAGCCCTAGGCATGCAGGTGGCCTTCTAGATTTCCTGATGTATGTATAGGTCTTTTAAAGCTCCCATTTCTCCCAAGTATTTCCTTTCCTAACCTCTTCTTCTCAGATTTTTTTTTTTGGCTGTCTGTTGCTTTCCCCATATTATCTCTTGCCCTAGGTTGCTGAGGTTAATAGATTTACCTTTAAATGCTTTCAATAAATGCCACCTGAGAAGCTACATCTGTCCTGGGGAAAGTCAAAGTTAGGTGAAACAAAGGCAAACCCTTGAGCCAATCATTCAGGGAGTAACCAGATGAATCAAACTACACAGCCTCAAATCCTTGGGGAAACGATCCATATTGCTCCTTCTGGTACCAACAACCTTCACCCAGTATATGGGCTGCTATCTTCATGGATACTGCTGAGTGGGGAATGGGAGATGTTAGGCAAATATTATATAATGCCACAGCACTCTTACCAAAGACCAACGGCTTCTTTCTTCATTTAGCATTCCCCTGGTTGTTGTAAATTCTTTTTTAAAAAATAGATTCCAGAATTCTGAAAAGTAGATTCTAGGTTTTTGCCAATTTATCCTTTGCTTTTGGGAAGGGGCAGAAATTTGGAGTTCCCTATTCTAACATTTTCAGTGACATCACTCCTGTATGGCTAAGTTTTATCCTGTCTCAGTCATCATTAAAAAAGTCAGTCCTGTGTTATAAAGGTGTTACATTTATCTATTGCTATGTGACAAACAACACTAAAATTTAGAGCTTAAGACAACAATTTTGTTATCATTATACCTCAGTTCTGTAGGTTGTCTGAGCTCAGCTGAATGGTTCTTACTTGCGGTTATAAGCCTTGGCAGAATGGGACTTTCAAGATGGCTCAATCACGTAACTGGAGTTGATGTTCACAGTTGGCTAGCTCAGCTGGGGCTGTTGACCAGAGTGCGTCATGACGCCTCTCCATGTGGCTTGAGGTTTTCCACAGTATGGTGGTGGGGTTCAAAGAATAGAAACCATCAGGCTTCTTATGAACTGATATCAGAAATCCCATAATACCACTTTCCCTACATTCTGTTAAGTAAGTCACTAAAGCCAGCCTGGATTCCTGAGGAGGGTAACTAGACTCCATCTCATCAACTATGTATGAGATTAAATGAGAAGAAATTGATGATGTCCACCGTGAGAACTATGTCCACAGTCCACCCTCTAAACACCAAACTTCATGTCCATCTCATGTGAAATATACACTCATACCTAAGACTCCCAAAGTCTTATCCCATTATGGCACTGGCTCAAAGCTCAGTATCTAAGTCAAGTCAGGGTATAAATGATGCTTTTTCTGAAGACTTGTGACTAAAGAAGCATACCTAACATTCAATGTTGATTCAGGAATAAGATAACCACAATAAATGTTTCTTTTCAAAAAACAGAGAAATAGCATATACACAGCAGGCACTGGTTCATAGAAACTCTGAAATTCAGGTGGGCACATGCCACCAGCTCTTCGATTAGTGCTCGGTACTGCCCCCTGGGAATAATTTTCCATGGCTTTTGTATCTACGCTCTAAGTTATTCTTCCTTTTTTATAAGAAAATGGCCTATGTTTGAAGCTCAGAGTTCTCATCCTGCCTCCCTGCCCAAAGGGATTTTTCTTTGTCCTTTTCAGATTAAACTGGTATTTTTATTACAAATGTCATGAGTTGTCTATGCTTCTTATTGAAGTTCACTCCATTAGATAAAACCTCATCCACAAAGCATTTCAAGTCAAGCCTCTGTCAGGGCACTGTGGTATGATATCCTTAAAATTCACAGAAACCATTTTCTGTAGTCTAGGAGATGTACACTAAAATCTTTTCAAGTCTTACAAAAGGGTCTTACAGCTGCATCCTTGAGATGGTCTTTACCTTAAAGGCCACTTGTTTTGGGCAAAATCTCAACTGAAGTACAATGGAATAGGTATGGTTAAAAATCTTTAGATATGGTTGAGTATCTTTAGCTTTGTAACTGAAGAACTACTGAGGGTGTGTGGCTAAGGGAACTTAGAATAGTTTATCAGATGGCTGGCATGCAGACTGGGGCTGGGACTGAGTGCTTAGGAGCGTGACTGTATGTTCTAAATGCTGGTATTGCAGGACTCATTTGGGAGTATGGCTTTAAGAGTCTTATCTCTCTTATTGGAGGGCTGAGGAGAGAACATGGCTAAAGGTCATTATATTATTGGAGTGCTGATCAGGTGGTATAGCTAGGGGTGGTCTGATATGAGTGTGACTGAAGACCCAAACTCTGAGACTAAAGAATTTCTGGTCATAGCTGCAAGACCACACCCTGAGATTTGAGTGCTGGGGACAATGTATTGTTGAGGGGGCTCTATGATGGGAGAACCAGAGACTAAAGCTGAGAAAAAGCAATAATGGTGGTTAGGGGATGATTCGGCAAAGGCAACAATAGACATTTGTGAGCTAAAAGGAGAGATGCAAGAAAGAGAACTGCCTAGAGGCCAAGGGAAGTGGGTAGTTGCAGATGAAAGTAGGCTCCAGATGAAGCCATGTTTTCTGGAAGAAACCTGAAATATTCCCTCCCCTCACCTGAAATCACTGAACACAGTTCCTAGATTCTCTACCTACACAAGGTACCAGACTTTCCAATAAATATACTAGTGACCGAATTCTTACATCTTCCAAGGAATTGAATTCTTGTGGAGTAGTGGACTTAGGAGGAGTTCAGGATACCTGTACCACTTCTTATTCCCTATCTTTACAGACAAGTGAATGAGGTACATGGCAAGGTTACAGATTTGTAAAGAAGCAAAGTTTATTAGAACAAAAAGCCACAAAACATGAAGACTTAGTGTGGAGAAAGTAAACTAAGTCCAATGTCCTTTGGCCACTTATGGAATGCATTTTTCTACTCCACTTCATGAAAGTGTAAAGATTTTATTTAGTTCTTGTCACCATCTTCACTTTCAAAGACCATGTAAGGGGTCAGAAGATTGCCCTGAACAGGTTTCGGAGTCAGGCTGGTGTGGTGGCTTGTGGTAGAGAGATTTCATCCTCCTATGTCTGTTGGGGTGAGACTTCTGGCTAAGGCCCTGCCCACTTGTCTTCCATACCTAAGGCTTCTCCCCGTGGTGTGTCATCTGATGTAAGATGAGGTGTGACTTTTGGATAAAGCCTTGGCCACACTCTCTGCATACACAAGGCTTCTCTTTAGAATGTACCCATTTATGTGTAATTAAAACTGACTTATTGCTAAAGCCTAGTCCACACTGTCTGCACATATAAGGCTTCTCCCTCGAGTGCTTCCTCTTGTGCCTGATAAGACCTGCCTGGTGACTGAAGCCTCGCCCACACTCCCTGCACACATACGGCTTTTCCCCTGAGTGTGTCCTCTGGTGTGCAATGAGGTTTGACTTCTGGCTGAAGCCTCGCCCACACTCCTCACACACCATGGGCTTTTCCCCTGAGTGTGTCCTCTGGTGTCTGATGAGATTTGATTGCTGGCTGAAGCCTCGCCCACAATCTTTGCACACGATGGGCTTATCCCCTGAGTGTATATTCTGGTGCCTGTTGAGGTGTGACTTCAGACTAAAGCCTCGCTCACACACCCCACACACATAAGGCTTCTCCCCGGTATGTGTCCGCCTGTGTGAGATGAGGGTTGAATTCTGGCTAAAGCTGTGTCCACAAACTCCGCACACGTAAGGCTTCTCCTTTGAGTGTGTCCTCTGGTGGTTGACAAGGGTTGTCCTCTGCCTAAAGCATCGCCCACATTCCTTGCAGGCATAAGGCTTCTCACCTGAGTGTGTTCTCTGGTGTGAGATGAGGTTCGACCTATCACTGAAGCCTAGTCCACAATCACTGCACACGATGGTCTTCTCCTCTAAGTGTGTCCTCTGGTGTCTAACGACAGCTGACTTCTGACTAAAGCCTTTCCCACATTCTCGGCACACATAGGGCTTCTCTCCCGAGTGTGTCCTCTGGTGTATGATGAGGTTTGATTTCTGACTAAAGCCTCGCCCACATTCACTGCACATATAAGGCTTTTCGCCTGAGTGTGTCCTCTCATGTATGATGAGTGTTGACTTCCGATTAAATCCTCGCCCGCACTCTCTGCACACAATAGGTTTCTCCCCTGAGTGGGCCTTCTGGTGCCTGGCAAGGCTCTTCTTTAGACTAAAGCCCTTCTCACAAACCCCGCATACATATGGCTTCTCCCCTGAGTGTATCCTCTGGTGACTAAGCAGGTTTGTCATCTTGCTGAAGCCCAGTCCACACTCTCCACAATTGACTGTTCCAAATCCTAAGACTTCTATTCTCTTCAACAATTTGTCTGTTTCCTCAGGATTCCCCGTCTCAGCAGGGCTGGCCTCTATTTCCACCTCTTTGATGCCATTCCTTGAGCTGACTGGCTGCCTTTGAGGTGGCTTGGAGAATGCTGTTAAAGTCCTTTTCTTTGTCTTTCCAAATGAAAACTTGGCACCTTCTCTCTCCTGACCACCTGCCTTTTCACTCCAGGAACTTGGATCAGAGGCTTCTTCTTGCTTCTTTTGGTCCCCTGGGCACAGATCCCCTGGCTGGACATGGTTTTCTGCACACAAGCATGGGAAGATCCAGGGGGGATGATTACACAGCATGTGCTGCATGTGGAACTTATGACTGGAGAAATCCGGAAGGCAGAAAGGACAGAGGTGGAATTCTGGCTTTGGTTCTGCTACAGAGAGAGGAGTTTGAGTCAGAACTGAGACTCAGTAGGGCAACCTGAGCAATTCTGCTGAGACTTGATTCCCTGCTCTTCAAAATGCTTAAAACTTAAATGCTACCCAATCGAGACTTCTTTTACAAGACCCATTTTTCCAGCCCATCCCATCTTCCATTACAATCCAAAAGACCTACTCCTAAACCTATTCTACGTATCAGACTACAAAAGCATCACAGGAAGCTTCAGCTCTGTAAATAGGGCCAATATGCAACAATCTTTTCCCCGTACTGCAATCACCCACACTGATATAAAGTGTGTCCACAAATATTTTCTTTGACAGATATTTAACCAAAGGACACACGTGGAAATGTCATGTCTTTCTTTATTTTCCTCTAAAGACAAAGGGATAGATTGAGAGAGCAGTCATTTAGACTGGAGAACCCCTAGACTAGGAAGCAGCACAAAAGAGTAGCTAAAGAGACCATGTGTGAGATGCCTGAACTAGAGTTTCCCTACTCACTAACAAATATTTATTAGAGGATTATTTTGTGCCAGAATTCCTACAAGGCAGAAGGTTTTCAGTAATGGGCAACACAAACAGACTTAAAAGATGCTTCCTCCTGATACCCCTGACCAATTCAAGCCCTGATAATTATTTTTATAATTAATCTAAATAAAAATTTTCCCAGAAGTCAGTATAAAAGATTTTCTTCCTATGGTACTTTTTGCATAGGAGATGTCAACATTGAATGTATTGTTTTATCACACTGGTTCCAATCAGCTGAAGAAAATAAATGACCACAATTTGAAAACCCGGGTATAGATCTCACTGGTACTACCTGAACATTCTTTCCTTGAATTATGAATTTAACTTTTAAAAACCAATTGTGTATATATTTACATTCCAGAATTACTTCATCCTACATAAAATGCTACTGTATTTAGAAATAGGACCTTTATTTAAAGAGGTAAAAAAGGTTAAAAAAGCTCAAAAGGGTGAGGCCCTAATCTAATATGAGTGGTGTCCTTATAAGGGGAAGAGATAGCAGGGATGCGTATGCACAGAGAAAAGGCCAAGTGAGGATATAGTGAGAAGGTAGCCATCTGCAAGCCAAGGAAACTTGCTGATACCCTGATTGTCCAAGAACTACAAGCCTCCAGAACTGTAAGAAAATAAACTTCTGCTGTTATGCCACCAGTCTATGGTATTTTGCTTCTGCAGCCCAAGCTAAGACAGATGCTTTACTTTCTCTGCTCCGACTTTTCCTTTCACTGTAGTCAAGTACCTATGCATCTGCCCCATAGCCAGCCCCTAAGTAAGTCCTGTGAAACATATCAGTTATTACAGTAAATGTGAAAGAGTCCCTATTATAAAAGACAGCACTTGGTTTGGCATAAAATGTAATAACAGCTTCATTCTGCTGCTTAAAAGAAAAACACCCAAATCACATTATTTTTATTTAAAAATAAACGATGAACACAGAAATGCCATATCCCCCCCCGCGCAAAAAAAAAAAAAAAAAAAAAAAAAAAAAAACAAAAGGAAGTGGGTGCTAAGACTAGTTAGAGAGAAAGGGAAAGTTAATAAGACTATCAAATGGAACAAAGAGAATTTTAATGTTAAAACTTCATTAATGAATTGTCATGAATCTTTCGACCTTATGGTCTACTCAAGTGAAATAAAGGCAAAAAAACTTAGAAATAAATGGTGAATTTGATACTAATTACAATGACATTGGGAGCTTTTTGACTCTTCTTAGCAGATAAAAAGGACAGAAACAACTTGAATAATAAGAATAATTTCTATTATGTATGATATATTCCCTTGATTCTAGAATAATTATAAGACTCTCTTTTAAATTTAATAAAACAGAGAAATAGAAAATTTCTTATACTTAAAAAGAAAACATATACTTCTTAACGCTTGAAACATTTACAAAATTGTCAAAAGTATTTTAAAAATTAACACACACACAAAATTCCTTAAACATATCTATACCTCTATCATTTAAAACTAATGCCAAGTAGAAAGAAAAATTCCCCGAAAACCTTGCCCTACTCTCTCCAATTCTATCCCCACCAAGGTAACCACTAGTCGTGGTAAATAACAATACAGACTTCTATGTTCACATAAACATATTGGTATACAGTCTTTCACACACTTTTCTTTTTTAACAAAAACTGAACAGTATAATATATACTTTCCTGCAAATTTTCATTTAATAATATATATATCCATTGAGTATCTGAATAATTCTGTTAAAGTAGGTAAAGGAAAACTGGCTCTTCATTAAAACACGAAAGCAGAAAATCATAATAAAAGTAAATGAAAATGACAGAATTGAAAAAATACAATATCTGAAATAAAAAATGCAATGGCCAGGGGCCTAACAACATATTAGAGATGACAGACAAGACAGTAAACTTGAAGACAGATCAACAGAAATTACCTAATCTGATGAAAAGAGAAAAAAAGAATTTAAAAATATGACTTCATAACTTGTGGGGCAATACCAAAAGGACTAACACAAATGTAATTGTCCCAAAAAGGGAAAGAGAGTGGAGCAGAAAAAAACACATGAAAGAATAATGTTTGAAAATTTTCCAAACTGGGCTCAAAAATCTCAGTGAACCCCAAGCAGGAAAAATACAAAGAAAAGCATACTTGATTCAAACAACTGAATAATAAAAATATAAAGAAAACTTTGAAATTAGCCAGAGGGAAAAAAGATCTAAAAACAGGGTAACAATTATGGAAACAACAGCTGACTTCTCCTCAAAAATAATGGAGGCCAGAACACTGGAACAGTATCTTTAAAGTGATGAAAAAATTAACCAATCTAGGTGTAATACAAATGACAACTATAGAATAAAGGATGTTGGGGCGAGGGGTAATTGGAACTGTACAATTGAAATGTTCTTACATTTTTACATAAAGTGATAGCCAGAATAAGTAGAATAAAAAAAGTTAGAGCTGTATATCACAATCCCTTAGAGCAGGAGTCAGCAAACTTTTTCTTAAATGATCAGGTAGTAAATATTTTATACTTTAAGCGCTAAGGTAAAATTGAGAAAATTGTATAGGTACTTACATAACCATTTAAAAATCTAAAATCTATTCTTGGCTCATAGTTTTTTAAGAATTCCATTTCAATTTGTCAACTGGATTTTTCAGCCCTTCTCTCTCTCCTTGGGCTTGGCTTCTTTCTTTAGCTCACTCAGTTTTTCCCCCCATATTCTTGCTTGATATTTTTAAAAAATAGTAACAAGAGAAAGAAACCCATGAATGTGGAAGAAAACTGAGTGAAGTAGAGAGGGCAAAACCAGTAGGAGGAAGAAAGGCTTCTAGTGTAGGAAGACACACTGGAAAAACCTCACACTTGAGTGGGGATGAAGGCCTGGAAGGGCAATGCAAGCAGCAGCCCAGGAGGTGAGGAGAATGCCTGCCTTTTCGAGCACCTGAGCAATGCCACCTCTCTCCCACCCCCAAGCTGCTTGCAACTCTGTGCTGCACTTGCCCAGTGTTCCCCACTCACCTGGACAAGTGACTGGTAGGCATTTTCTCTCCTCTCCCCAGGTTTCTTTCCCTTGCTCCAGCTGGGTGATGAGTTTTGGTTTAGAAAATGGAATTCCTGCTCACAGGAAAGGAAAACAAGGTGGCTGCAGGTTACAGACTAAAGGGCCAAGCCAGACAGAAAGATAGCTGCTTCAAGCACATCCTAAAATGCCCAGCAGCAAGAACACGAGTCCTAAGAGATGCCCGGCTTACCCAGTGAGACCAAGTTGCTGTAGTTTTCCAGCATCACTTCTCTGTACAGGGACCTCTGAGCAGGGCTCAGCAGCATCCACTCTTCCTGGGTGAAATCCACAGCCACATCTCTGAATGCCATGTGTGCCTGTAACACAAAACACAGCCTTACTCACTGGGTAGCCAGCCTTGCTCATGACTCAAGGGTGGAAGGCAGGGAGAAGGCTGTCCTGGGGGAGGCAGGAGAGATACTTAGATCCTGCCTTTGACTGAGATCCTGGTGACATGTTCCAAGACCTTTAAGCCTTTGTTGTCATCCAGCCAGCAGCACCTATGAATCTATACATTCAATAATCTGGGTGGGTTGTTTGGAGAATATATGCAAAAAGAATCCCTAAATCTCAGGAACTTTAAATCTTGACAAAGAAAAGAGGAAAAAACATATAAAAATTAAACAACAGTAAAGTATAACACACTTTTTGAGTTGTAAGAACTTAAAAGATTCAATAGTATGCCCAATCAAATCACTATTGAAGCATCTGAGTGACTAAATTTAATAATGGCACAGACTAAACTACAATTCAGTCCTTCCTCTAGTCCTATGGCCCTCGGCCTTCTCGGGCCTGAGGGGCACAAATGGGAGTGTTGAAGAGAACAAACCTGAATCATACTGCCTGGGTTTGGGGCCCACCTCTATCGTCAACTAGTGCCTGTTTTCTTGCCTGTGAAATGTGTTTAACGATAAATTTATGGCTATATACTGTGGCTGCTCAGAGCAAACCTTGGACACTCAATCTACAAATTCATTTCTACACCCCATTCTCTTCCCCCTGCCAAGTTTTACATCTTATTTCAAAATGGAGAGCACACTGAAATACAGACATCAGGAAATATTTCATGAGACCCAGGAACTTGGTCTTAAAGGATGGCCAGGAATCATGGCAAGAGAAAAGTGCTAGGTATTCCAGATAAGGCATGTGGGAAGGAGACAAGATGCTGTGAGCAAAAGAAAAGGAGAAGCCACAGTGTGAACAGAGAGAACCACCTGGGAGGAATAAAAGGCACCTAGTGGTAAAATATAGAATAGGTAGAGTGTAGGAATCTGTAGGTTTTTTATTTTTTACTGTAAAATATACACAACAAAAATTCTATTTTTATCATTTTAAGGGTACATTTCAGTAGCATTAAGCACATTCACATTTTTGTGTAACTATCACCACTATGCAACTCCAGAACTCATTCATCACCCCATGCTGAAATTCTGTAACCATTAAACAATAACTCCTTCCTCCCCCCAAATCCTGGTAACCTCCATTCTACTCTCCATCTCTATGCCTGTGTCTATTCTATGTACTGAAAGCAAGTAGAATCATGCAGTATTTGTTATTTTGTGTCTGGCTAATTTCACAGCAAAATGTCTTTAATGTTCACTCATATAAAAACATATACTCAGAATTTCCTTCCTTTTCTGTTTGTGTTAATTCGTTTTCTTCCCCTAAATTTATTTATTTTAATTAGTTTCAAGTATACAGTACATTGGTTAGACATCTACATAGTTCGTAAAACGATCCTCCCAATTGCTCCTTCCCTCCCGACCCTCCACCTAGCCAATGTGTTAATGCTAACTGCATTCCCTATGCTGTGCTCCCTATCCCCATGACCATCCATCAGCTACTAATTTGTATTTCTTTAACTCTTCCCCCTATTCTCCCGACTCCACAAATCCCCCTCTTCTTACCAAATTGTCCACTATATTTGTGAGTCTGTTTTTGATTAATTTGTTCTTTTTATTCCTTAGATTCCGCATATGAGTGAAATCATATAGTGTTTATCTTTATCTGACTTAAATACCTTCTAGGTTCATCAAGCAATATGTTTTTCCATACCCTTCCTTTTAGTCTGTGTGTGTCTTTTAATCTGAAGTGAGTCTCTTATAGGGGTCTTGTTTTCCATTCCATTCATCCACTCTATCTTTTAGTCGGAACACTTAATTCTTTTCCATTTGAGGTACTTATTGATAGGAATGTAGTTATTACCATTCTTTATTCCTGTTTTTGATACACATCTTTTCTTCTTAAAGACGTCCCTCCAACATTTCTTGTAATTCTGGCTTGGTGGTGAGTTCTTCAGTTTTTGTCTGGGAAGCTCTTTATATGCCCTTCAACTCTAAATGATAGCTTTGCTGTATAAAGTATTCTTGGTTGTAGATCCTGGGTCTTTATCCTGTCAAGTATTTTTTTTTTTGCCAAATCCTTCTGTCCTACATAGTTTCCTTTGAGAAATCAGCTGCCAGTCTTATGGATTTTCCCTTATAAGTAACCATCTGTTTTTCTCTTGCTGCTTTTAATATTCTTTGTCTTTAACCTTTGGCATTTTAATTATGATGTGTCTTGGCATGGGCCTCTTTGGATCCCTGATTTTTGGAATTCTCTGAGCTTCCTAGGGTTATATGTCCATTTCCTTCACCAGGTTAGGGAAATTTTCCATCATTATTTCTTCAAACAGCTGTTGGACATCTGATTTTCTTCAGTTATGCCTATCAGATGGATATTTGGACCCTTAATAATGTCCCATATGCTCCTTAAATTATTTTTATAGTCTTGGCAGCTCATCTCTTGCCATTTTGAATGTGTCCTTGGCTTTCCCATCCTCTAGATAGGGCATTTGATCCTCTTCTTTATTCACTTTGTTTATTCCTTTGTTTATTACATTTAATATACTTCTCATCTCGGATAATGTGTTCTTCATTTTAGATTGGTTCCTTTTTATAATTTCCATTTCGTTTTTGAATTTATCTACACTTCCCAAAAGTTCATTGAGCACCTTTATAACCAGTGTTTTGAACTCTGCATCTGTTAGATTACTTGACTTCATTATATCTGGATCCCTGCTCTCTCATATGGTTTCTGCTTCTTTGTCTTTCCATTTTGGCTGTCTTTCTGTGTCTGTTTCTATGTACTAAGCAAAGCTTCTAAGTCTCCCGGTCTTATTAGTGTGGATCTGTGAAGTAGGTGTACAGTGGCACAGTCCTGAGAGGGGTTCAGCTATAGGCCAAATTTAGCCCAAGCCTCTACCCCTCCAGGGCAACCTATTTAAGATTCAGCAAGCAATCCACAAACGCTGTGCTTATAATTACCTCAAAGGGCCACACCAGAAACTGAGGTCAGCTGTCTCCAGTGTGAGTCTAGGCACTGCTCAGCAAGGAGCACCTGACTCTCTGAGGATACACCTGGATATGGCTTGGGTGGGGCCGTGAGTTGGGGGAGGCAGGGTTTCAGAAAATCCTCTGGGCAGAGTGACCTCTGTTATCCAGTTTGATGACGTCAGGGTGTGGCTGCGCTGTGTCTGGCACACTGGCAAGGGGGAGGGCTCAACAGGGAATAATGGATACCGCGGGCACTTCTGTGTAGAGCGAATCTTGCCTCAGCCCTCACTCCGACAATGTCTCCCTGTAAGTCCCTTGTACCCCCTGTGCACAGCCAAATCAGCACTGGTGCTCAGAGCGAGTAGGTCCCTCACTGCGGAAATCCGCTTGTGGACACAGCCTCTTTAAGAGGTGTCTGCTGCTGCTGCAGCCTCTGTCTCACTCAGCCATTGGACCCTGGGCAACCCCGTGTCCTCATCCTGTCCTACCTTCTGCCATTGCAGGGTGCTTTCTTGGACTTCTCCCTAGTTGTATGGCTTGTTTCTCTAGATCCCAGGCAATTTTTCCTTGCTGCTGCTCCTTGTTTCTGTCACAACTTTAATTTAGTCACCAGAGAAATGAACAGAGCCTCTATCATCTACACCATTTTTTTCTTCCACCCAGAATTTCCTTCCTTTTAAAGGCTAAAAAATATTCACTTGTATGTATACACCATTTATCCACCAGTGGGCATTTTGTATGCACCTACTGTAAATAATACTACCATGCAAATTTGTGTATAATTATCTATTTGAATCCCTGCTTTCAATTCTTTTGGGCACATACCCAGAGTGTAATTGCTAGATCAAATAGTAATTTTACATTTTTTTTCAGTATCTACTGTACTGTTTTCCAGAGACTGGACCATTTTACATCCCCACCAGCAATGCAAAAGTCTTCTAATTTCTCCATATCTTGCTGACACTTGTTGATTTTTTTTTTTTGATGACAGCCATACTAATGGATGTAAAGTGGTATCTCATTGTGGTCTTGATTTGCATTTCCTTAATTTTAGTGATGGTTAGCATATTTTCATGTACTTACTGGCCATCTGTAAATCTTCTCTCCAAAAAGGTCCATTCAAGTTCTCTGTCCATTTTTAAACTGGGTGTTCGGATTTTCTGTTGTTGAATTATAGGAGTTCTTTATACATTCTTGATATTAATCACTTATCAGAAAAGTAATATGCAAATATATTCTCTCTCTTTAATGCACAAAAGTTTTAATTTTGATTTAGTGAAATTTATTTTTCCTTTTGTTGTCTGGGCTTTTGGTGTAATACCCAAGAAATCGTCACTAAATCCACCTTCATGGAGTTTTCCCCTATGCTTTTATAGTTTTAGACATCCCCTAACAGTTTTGTAGATTTAGCTCTTATCTGTTTAGGTCTTCGATCCATTTGAGCTAATTTTTGTATATGGTGTTAGCTAATGGTCTAACTAACATCCTTTTGCATCAAGTATACAGTTTTACTGACAATATCTATTGAACAGACTGTCTTTTCCACATTGAATGTTCTTGGTACTCTTGTCAGAAATCCTCTGACCATTACACTCATGGACACGGCCCCTTTAAGAGGTGTCTGCTGCTGCCGCTGTAATTCTATCTTGATAGGTTTTTGTTTCTAAGACATTGTCCATTTCATCAAGGTTATTCTGTTTGTTGGTGTACAAAAGTTCATAATACTCATAATCCTTTTCATTTTTGTAGAATCAGTAGTAATGTTTCCATTTCATTTCTGATGTTAGTAGTTTGAGTCTTCTTATTCTCTTAGTCAAGCTAGCTAAAGGTTTTGTTGATTTTGGTAAACTTTTCAAAGAACTAACTCTTAATTTTATTGATTTTCTCTTTTGAACATGCTTGAAATTTTTCCACTAATAAAATATTATTTAAAAATTCTTAAACTACCGAAAAACAGATGCAATAAGTATAGTAAAATATTAAGAAGTGTTAAATCAAGATAATGCATATAAGGATGTTCATTATGCGCTACTTTATTTTTGAGATTCATCATTAAAGTAAAAAGTATACAATTTTTCATTGGGTAGCCAGGACAGAGGAAACACTGCATTGAGAACGAAACCAGTAATACCTAAAGTAATAACCAAGGGGGAAAAAATGACCAGAAGAATGAATTAACAGTTTTGAAATAATGAATCATGACAACTCAATTTAGATGAAAAGGTCTTGAAGAAATGAAGCAAAACTACAAATTATTCATAAGGAAAGTCAAAATATTTCTCAAGAAATTTATTTTTGTGGTTTAATTTCATTATATTTAAGTATACATGTAATTAACATGTTTGTTAGTGTTATAAAGAATTCAAAGCAACCTGAAGATTACAAAGTAAAAAAGTTTAGCTATCTTTCTGGACTCTCCCCCAAGATCACCCCCTTCCCCAGATAACTGCTGTTAACTGTTTCATGACTACTCCCTGATTCATACCTTTCTCTCTTCATTTTCATTCATATTTATGTACACGTGCAAGTAACATTATGTCTCCATAAATAAAAACCATCTGTATTGTTCTTACTTTCCTTTAATATCTTGGAGCTATTTGTACACTGGTACTCATAGATCTAACTCCATTCTCTTTCATAGCTGTCATACTGTTTCCATCAGCAGACCACATTATCTTAAACACAGTATTCCTCTGTTAATTGACAGATTGTAGTGTTTGTCACCAACAAGGTTACAAGCAATACCTTTCTGTACACATCAGTATTTTTGTATGAGTGATAAAGGAGTGAAATTACTGGGCTTAATATTGAACACATGTTTATACTGCCAAATTGCCTTGCAAAGGTATACCAATTCACAATCCTAATAACCATGTATGAAGGTGTCCCTTTCCACACTTCTAATAACACATGATTCCATCATTTTTTTTTAATTACCAATGTATCAGGTTAAAAAGAAAAACCAACTTATTGTTTTCACTTGCCTTCAACTCCACAAAGTATAAAAAAAAAAAAGAGAGAAACTGAGGAAAACAAAAGAATGTTTTTAAAAAGAATAACAGTCAATTAAAAACCAGTAGCATTAATTCTGATATGGACAGAATAGCTTGTATCAAACTAACTCTCTTACTAGTAACTATAAACCCTAATAAAAATATAAAAAGCAACTATCTGAAGATACTGCAACCCAAAGCAGTCACAAACTGGAAAGGTTATAACTTTTCAAAGAAGGGACGCACATTGGGTGAGACCTGTCTCTAACTGGCTTTTCATCTGAGGGCACTCCCCAGTCCATGTGGCACAAGGGGAGCAGACCAAGAGTCTGAGGCTTCTAGACTTCCTTGAAACTGTATGGTAAAATCCTAGAAAAGTGGGAGCAACAAAGGATGGAGCCCTAAATCTGCATTTAATTGCCTCTTAAAGTCTGGTTGAATACTTTGAAAACATAAGGCAAGACAACAAGGGGCTCAAGTGGATAATAACATCTGTGCAGATTTCAGCTACTGTTCACCACAGGAGATATCAATTTTAGAGTTTGAGTCCAATCAAGTAAGAGAAGATTGCTAAATACCTTAGTTAAGTTTCTATTGAGACATAAGTGAAATACACAAAACATACATTCTAGATAGGGAATGTGCTAACTTCAAATTACCTGTAAATAATTAACCTATAAAAAACAAAAAGCAAAAAAAAAATCATTAAATCAGTAAGCCATCTCCCACGCTTTCTATATTAAGCCATTGGGGAGTAGTAGAGCAGCTTCCGGGTGAGAAGACTACATGAACAACAGAAGAGAGGCCCTAACAGCAGGTTTAAAGTTGATTGAAAACAACCATGAGAAAAGGTCACCATATGTAAGAAAATACTGAAAACGTGTTCTGATAGGTCAGAGAAGGGACTTAAAAGTGTAGGCAGAATGAGACTAGGAAGTCCTGGAAAGGTAAGGCTCCAGGGGAAATGGGGATTAGCAAGGAAAGGCATCCCTCAGAGACTGCTACATAAAGGGAAAAATAAGAAAGAAGGGGGAATTCAGAGTCTTCTAAAACAAGAGTATTTAAAAAATTAAAAATTAGAGAACACATAATCTCTCCTCCCCCTGCAATCCAGCAAAGAAACCACACTTGCTACACTGACAGAAGAGTTTTCTTGAACTAGAAAATTTCAAAAACACTAGAATCTAACAGTTATCTACAAAAATACAAGTACAGTCTTCATCTACAGAACACCAAAATAGAAAAATGAGAATCCAAAATTCAGCTAAAGAAAATTCTACCAAAATTTTTAGAAATGTGACATGGAAAAAGCCATAACAAAATACCCCAAGCTAAATTAAATATCCTCAAACATTTGGGGATATGAGTAATCATCCTGAATCAAAAATTAAAATCTGTAACTATGTGAGGTGATGGATGTTAACTACACTTATTGTGGTAATCATTTCATAATATATACATGTATCAAAACATTATGTTGTATACCTTAAACTAATACAATGTTACATGTCAACTAGATCTCAATAAGACTAGAAACAGAATTCAAAAGCTAAGAACAGAAATGGACACAAAAAGAGACAATATGACATTAGAAATAAGACTAAATTACAAGACCCCAAGAAAGAATAGACTGAAATGAAAACATGCCAGCACTGACAAAAAAGAAAACCACTTAACAGAATAAAAATGAAGTAAAAAGTGGAAATAAAGTGATAAAAGTAGAAAGTAGAAAACAGGCAAAAAAGTCATTTGTATAAATTGAAGTTTCTGAAAAAAAAGGGGAGGGGGACAGAACTTATATTTAAAACTACAATCCAAAAAAACTTTTCAAAAAGTATATGGCCTGAATCTAAATATGAATGGGCCTAGAGAGTACCCAGGAAAAGTTGACTCACAACCACCAATTTCAAGACCTCTTCTAAAAAAACTACCAAAATCCTAAGTGTTATCAAAATTGTCATTCAACCTTGTGTATTGCTGGTAGGAATGTATGATGGGGCAGCCACTATGGAAACCGGAATAATGATTTCTCAAAAAATTAAAAATAAAATTATCATACAATGTAACAATTCTACTTTTGGGTATATCCTCGAAAGAATTGAAAGCAGGAACTCAAACATATTTGTACACTCATATTTATAGCAGCATTATCCACAATAGCTAAACCATAGAAGCAACCCAAGTATCCATTAACAGATGAATGGATAAACAAAATGTGGTACACACACACACACACACACACACACACAATGGGACACTGTTTAGCCTTAAAAAGGGATTTCTGACACATGCTACATGTGTCATGGATGAATTATGCTAAGTGAATTAACCAGACACAAAAGGACAAATGTTGTATCATTCCACTTATATGAAGTACCTAGAGTAATCAAATTCATATAGACAGAAAGTAGAATGATGATTGAGAGGGGTTGGGGGAAGGGGAAATATGGAGTTAATATTAAATGAGTACTGAATTTGTTAGAAAAGATGAAAAAAGTTCTGGAGATAGAGGGGATAGGTAGGTGTATAACAATAGGCTGTACTTAGTGCTACTAAACTGT
Organism: Eidolon dupreanum; assembly: GCA_028627145.1. Lineage (NCBI taxonomy): Eukaryota > Metazoa > Chordata > Mammalia > Chiroptera > Pteropodidae > Eidolon > Eidolon dupreanum. The sequence goes on along the minus strand of CM053504.1, from coordinate 31,831,100 downwards.
ATACTTAAAATGGTTAAAATAGTAATTTTTATGTTATATGTTACATATATATACACCACAAAAAAAAATCCATGGCAAAAAAATTATCATTCAAAGCAAGGCAAAATGGAGCTACTTTTACAAGAAACTTAAGATATTATGAATGAAAGATTTTATATCCATCCAAAGAATTCTTCAAGCAAGACTATAAAAAAATGTTTTACACATGTAAGCTCAAGGAATTCTATAATCATGAGCTCTTTATGAGGAATCTACTAGAAGATAAATATTAAACATAAGACATGATAGGGGAAATTTCAGTTAAAGGATGATGGTGATCATTTACTCTATGTAATTGTAGATCCAGCACTAAGTGGTGTGGAAGAGAAGAAGAAAAATATATGTTAATGGTATATGGCTGTCTTTCCTGATAAAGTAGAAATGCCACTAAAATGGGAAAAAAGAGAAGAGGAAAATTGAAAAAGTACACTGTTGCATAGGCAATAGGCAGGAGTTAAAGGGAAAACACCAAAAGAAGTTACAGAATTTCCAAAAAATAATGAAAACACTATATATGGGATTCATTAAAAATAGGTAAGGTGAGAAAAATTATAGCCTTAGATGCTTTATTAAAAATAAAAGTAGAAATTAATGAACAGAAAAAGAGTCTATCTTCCCTATCATCCCCTTGTCTACTCAGGCACCACAAGTCCTTTCCTACCTGTCCTATCAAATCAATCACTGCAGCCAACTGATTCCATCTCTGAGAACTCTCTCAATTCCTCTGCACCACCACATCAGCTAAGAGACAAGGTCAGTAGCAACAGTCCCTCCTGACAGAGTCTCTGGAGACTATCTCCCAATATCCCACTTGGCCTCATCCATTCCTTCCAGAATAGCATTATATATACCTGGTTAAATTATTCCCTCATTCGGTAAATATTTATTAAGCTCCAACTGTGTAACAAGCTCTATCCTCTATTTTAGAGGATACAGAAGTCAACAAAGACAAAACATCTGTCCTCGCTGCCATTAAAGTCTAGGGCAGTGGTCCCAGGGACAAGTGCTCCTATGATAATCTAACACCTGATAATGTGAGGTAGAACTGAGGCAGTCATGCTAGTGTTGGGGAGTGACTGCAAATACAGATGAAGCTTTGCTCGCTGGACTACCGCTCACCTCCTGCTGTGTGGCTCGGAAGATGAACATATTAATAAAACACCCGGTACATTAGAAAGTGATGAGTGAGATGAAGAGAAACATAGCAGGAATGCAAAAAGAAATAACAGAAGTGGGGCAGGTTTTGGAATTTTAAATAGTAGTTAGGGAAAGCCTTGCTGAGAAGGTGACCAAGTAAAAATCTGAATGATATGAGGGAATAAGCCAAGAGAATAACTTTGAAAAGAGCATTAGAGGCAAGAGAACAGGCAGTGCAAAGCCCTGATGCAAGAGTCAGCCTGGCATGGTCAATGTACGGAGACAGTTCACTGAAGCTGAGTGGTAGAAATGAGGTTCGAGTGCAAATGTGGGGGGAGATCCTATTCAGCCTTGTAAGATACTGGTTTTGACTTCGAGATGAGAAGCCACTGGAGGGTTCTGAGCAAATGCATGACATGATTTGAGTGACATTTTAAAACATCACTCTGTTTGTTGTACTGATTAATATACCTTGAGGGGAAAAGGAGAAGCAAACAGACCACTCAAAGGCTATCTCAACCAGGTAAGATGGTGGCCCGGACCATGGTGGAAGCAGAAAAAGTTGCAGACTATTAGAGCCCAGATTTGCTTTTTGGTGATATAAGGTTAAGAACAAAAAAATGTCAAGGATGACTCCAAAGTTGTCAGCCTGGGCAATCCGAAGGAAGGAGCTGCCATGTCTCTGCTCCTTGTCAGAGCTAAACTCTTTGAAAGAACTGTCTACATTCCACTAGGATGGAGCAAGTTTGGGGGAGCTGATCAGACTTTTTGGACTCATCAGGGGTGGGATGCCTAAGAGATATTCAAGAGAAAGTGTGAAGTAGACAGTAGGAGATTGGAATTTGGAGTTGAAGGTAGAGAACTAGGCTGAACCGCAGAGATAGCATTTAAGGCCATGAGACTGGGCAGGACCACCAAGGAGAGAGTGTGGTTGGAGAAGATGAGAGGTCTAAGAACAGAACCAGGGCCTTTGACAGTGGGTGTTTGGGAGAAGACAAGCCAGCAAAGGAAAAGGGGAGGAATTGCCTAAGAGGTAAGAGGAAAACCTGGAAGCCAAGAGCAACCATGTGAGAGGATATTTTAAGAAGAAGGAAATGCATATTTCCTACATAAAAAGTTGCTGAGAACTGACTGTGGCATTTAGCTACAGGGAAGTCATTGGTGACCTTGATAAGAATATTTTTTAGTGGGTAGAACTAAAAACACCTCATTGCAATATTTAAAATATGAAAGGATAGAAATGGAGACAGCAAGTACAGACAATTCTTTCAAGGAATTTGGCTCTAAAGGGAAAGACAAAGGGCAACAGCTAGGGGATAAAGTCCTGGTCACCACTCTGCTCAAAACACTTGAGTAGGTCCCTCCTGCTCTCAGATCAAGTCCACACTCATTAACTTGTCATTTAGGGCTCACTCTAATAATGTCCAACCCATACTTTTCCAATCAGACTCCCAATGTGAACTTCCCTCCTAGCCAGCAAGGATGAGTCATGTCTTCACACTACATCATCCACCAAGTCTAACCAGGTGCCAGGTATTATATCAACGGCCCAAGAGGAGCAAGATGAGGTGCCCAACCCTTAAACAACCACTACACAGTCCAGTGGGACAGGCAGACAGTCATGATGCAGACTGAGAGCCCTGGAGTCCTGATATAGCAAGTGTTCTGCGGCTGACAGGGAGACAGGGAATACTGTCTGGGAAAATCCAGGAAGCTCTATAGTGGGATCATATCTGAGCTCAATAAACAGATACCAAAACAGAGAGGGATGGAGAAATAAAAGCATACAATGGAATATATTTCTGTAAGGTTGTGTCTGACAACGGTGGGTAGTAGGGGAGGAAACTGAAAAGGTGACTTAAAAAGTCAGAATAATAATAATCCTAATTAACAATTTTTTAGTATTTCCTATGTACCAAGTGCTCTAACCTCATCTCAAGCGTTATCATACCCAACATCCCTATGAGGTGGACACCACTGATAACCTCCATTTAACAGATGAGAAAAGAAGGCTCAGAGAGATCATATAACATGCTAATGGCTGCACAGCTAGAATACAGTGAAGCTGAGATTTGAACTCAGGCAGTCTGACTTTGCAGTTTAAACAGAAGTAAACAGATAATGAGAAAGGTCTCTTTCTAGCAGGTTAAATGGCAAGTCAGTACTGTCATGCTGCATAATGATGTTCTGGTCAATAACAGACCACATATACAATGGTGGTCCCATTAGATTATAATGAAGCTGAAAAATTCTTATCTAGTTACACTGTCATAGCACAATGCATTGCTCACACATTTATAGTGATGCTGGTAAAAAACAAACCTATTGCATTGCCAGTCATATAAAAATATAGCACATACAATTATGCACAGTACATATACTTGATAATGATAATAAACAACCATGTTACTGGTTTATGTAAAACCAATATGCTATGTTATTCCAGAAGCAGCTTCATGCTTACAGCATTTCTTGATTGCATCATTTCCTCTTGTGCTTGATTTAATCTCGTGTAGTTCTATAAATTTAGTGTAGCCTAAGTGCAGAGTGTTTAAAAAGTCTACAGTAATGTGCAGTCATGTCCTAGGCCTTCACATTCACTCACCACTCACTCACTGACTCACCCAGAGCAACTTCCAGTCCCATAAGCTCCATTCGTGGTCAGTGCCTATAGAGGTGCACCTCTTTTTATCTTTTATAACATATTTTTACTGTACCTTTTCTATGTTTAGATACACAAATACAATTGTGTTACACCTGCCTAGAATATTCAGCACAGTAACATAGCCTAGGAACAACAGGTTATATCATATGGCCCAGGTGTGCAGTAGGTTATACCATTTAGGTCTGTGTAAGTGCACTCTATGATGTTTGCACCATGACAACATCACCTAACAACGCATTTCTCAGGGTGTATCCCTGTCATTAAGCAGCATTTATGTTTATACTTCAGAAGACCAACTCAAAAGATGTGGGGAAAGAAGAACTCGAAGGTGGAGAAGAGACAGGAAGCTAGGGTGATGCAGGTGTGGAAAAAAAGGAATCACGAGGTACTGCATAGGTGGAATTGAGAGGACACAATAGCCAACCAAATGGTAGGTAGTTTTGGAAAAAAGAAAGAGGCAAGGAAAACTCAGAGACCCAGCTTGTTCCACGAGTAGCAGTTGTAGCTGTTAACCAGGACTGGCAAGATAAGAAGAAATGGTAGGAAAGAGAGGCAGAGACAGGGAAAACCACCATGCTGAATTTCCAACTATGTTTCCCTCTCCTACCTCTGATGAGGGCTGTTCCAATTGACACACACACAAAAAAATTTTTTTTAAACGATTGGACAAGAAAATATTAATTTGTTCGGCGTAACAATGAAATTGTGGTTATGTTAAAATAAGAAGTCCTTATGTGTTAGAGATGCCTAATGAAGTATTTAAAGGTGAAATGCTATCACAAGGATTTGCTACAAACTGGTAAGGAAAAGAGTAAGTGATAGCACGGAATGGAACAAGAACAGAATGTTGATAACTTCCCAAGTAGACAAGCACTGGAAGTTAAGCAGCCTGAGCTAATGCTGAGAAAAGAAATACTAGGGCAAGGATGGGAGAGGTCATGAACGAGGACACCAGAAAGGAAGAACAGTCCCTGTGAAAATCTTCACCCTTAAAACAGGCCTTGTTTCCTGGGGAAACCAGATGGGGCTCTGATCACTGGAGGGGACATCGTAGGGCACAAGATGTCAAAGTTGAGGAAAGAAAACCCACCAGTGGTTCAGCATACAAAAGGTAAGTGGTTCCTACTTGAAGCTGGGCTGACAGAGGCCCAGGAATCCTCCCTTTCTCTACTAGGCAGTCCTCTTTGGGCAGGCAGGAGTCATAGGTATGGCAGAACAAGAACGAAAGGTTCAGGAGAGTCACTGGAAATCCTAAAGTTTCAGCAGGGTAGGGCCTTCTCTTCCTTTAAGGCAACAGAAATGGACCTACCACAGAAGAAAAGACTGTGGGCAGCTTGCTGGGAACAGAACTGATATGTGGACTGTGAACACTGCCTGCACAGACACACTACCGATTCTGACTCTGAACTTTTAATAAGGAAAGTTAATACCTACTCGACACTCAGTATATACCAGAGACTGTCCCAGGCACCGTACGAGTTTTACCGCATTCTACTCTCACAACTCAATAAGTATATATAATTTATTATCTTCATTTTACAGGTAAGAAAATTGAGGTGCAGTTAGGTCAGTCTTCTGACCCAGGTGACATAACTATTAATTGACAGAGCATGGATGAAATATGGCTTTGGAGGCCATGCTCTTAAATAGGGCAGTGATGGCGAACCACTGTGGGTTATGAGGATTCTCAGTATATCATTTTGAAATGAATAAAAAGTGGTCATGAGTTGACAAGCATTGAATTTGGGTGATGGGTCTGTGGAGTTCTACTTTCTGTCTGAAATTTCTTCGTAATAAAAACTTAAAAGTGAAACTTAAAATCCCAAAGCGTGGCCACACTAGAGATGTGGAAATCTATGATGCTTGTGGTGACAGTCCCCGGGACCTTTGAATAGCTTGCCAATTGGGCCCCAGCCCGAGTTCTTACTCCAAGGCTCGATCCCAGAGGCGACCTGCCAAATCGAGACCCTAAGACAGCGCCAAAATGGCCACTCCCAACACCTAGTCCAGGCGAGGCACGTTTGGCCAAGCAAGCCCGCTCCTCGCCCCGCCTCAGCACAGCTGAGTAGCTGGGCCTTAAGTAAGACTATCATCCCTCATCCACCAAAACCCCAGACACATGGACCCAGGGGTGAACTCCACTTCACCACCTGGGAAATATCAGGCCCCCCAAAACCTACTTACTCAACGCCTCAAAACTATGGCGTGAGCGACTCCCTCTCCCCAAATCGCTCTTTCGACCAAGGCCGAACATGTCCCAAAGCATAGGAATCCTAGGACGAAAGGCAGGAGCCCAGCACTCATCATTACTGGGTTTCAGAGCTGAGCTTCACCCACGTCCCTCGAAAATCTGCACCCACACCCCCAAACGAGACATCCGGAAGAACACGGCCTGAGCCACAACAACGCGTCCCCACCACTACCTCCGCTCTTCGTCATCTGCACTTTTCCCAGCCTCAGCCCACAGACTAGCCTTTCAGGGCCTACCTTTCTGCGCACGGAAGAACACGGTTGGGGCAAAGGTCCCGTGGGAGTCTCACCAGCGCCACTAAAGAACAAGGGGTCACTTCAGCCACCAGCTGGGGAATCTACTCCAGCAGCAGGCTGAGACTACACTACCCAGAATCCTCTGCCTGGAGTGGGGACTACACCTCCCAGGATGCTCGGCGCGCCCAAAAGTGCGCGGGCAGCCAGCATCTCGCATTGGCTTCCAAGGCAGCCGTTCCTTGGTAATGTTCCTCGGTCACTGGCTAATGACCACTGTGGCACTTGGATTCTCCCTCTTTTTTTCTTGAAACCACGTTCACAAAACATGTAGACAGCCCTGGGTGAAGCTCTCCGCTGTGGTGTGTCCCCTTCTCTAACACCTTTGCCTCAAAGACTACACTCTCCGGAGACGCCTGCAGTGACTTCCGCATCCGGTGTCGGGCCCGCCCTCGGCGCGCGGACGTGACGTCATCTTCCCAAGAGGGGACCCACTGTTCTGATCCTGTTTGACATGGTTTGGCTGCCGATCGGCAGTCAAGATTTCCAGCGCCTGCCGTGAGTTGCAAAACTGTGCCCGGTGTTCTCTGAGCACATGGCAGGCGTGGTCTCGTCCAGCTCACATACCCTGACCGAAGCTGGGAGCGATACATCATTGTTCGCGGGGTCTCGTCAGTGCAAAGTTGACCCGGATTCTGAGCGCGTGTTCTCAAACCGAACATCCTATTGCGAGTGCCTTGAGAGCTTTTTCCTTTATTGGAGTACACAAAATTATGGGCAAACTCATTCATCTTTTTTGGGGAAAGAAACCTCATTCTTGGACCATAGCTCGGAGCCGATCCCGCTTTCGGCTTGGCTCTCTGGGTCTTTTTTCGGTGCTGTGATTGACGACAGGGCTACGCTGGTGCCGTCTGGGACAAAACTGGGGAGCGGGAGAGCAAGCCCCACTTCACTTGTGGAAGGGAATTTGCATCCTGGCACCCTCTCAATTCTCTTCACTTAGGTATGCTTTCTGAAACTTGTAAGATCAAGAAAGTGCCCACGTGGCCCAGAGAGCCAGGAAGAGACGAGAATTTTCGAAAATTCCTTCTTAGCTCCCGAAGGGAGCTGTTCCCTTTTCCTGCCTCTATTTTCTTCTTTTGGCCCTAGACTTCCTTGTTCCTGGTGAATTCAGTTCAGCTCTGGCCCCGGATAAGTGAGAACCCTCTCTTGACCTCTCTCTCTGCCCCACTTGTAACTCAGTCATTCACCTTGAAAGTAGTTTTTAACACGCAGGGAAGTTCAAAGTAATTATGGAAGGATTTCCATATTTAAGTATCCAGTGGTGCGAAGGGCAGGGATAACTGGGATCTCAGGGTCTTGGTGGTAAGAGACTAGGGAAGACTTCCAAATTGAGGGGCTGTCTAAGCTCCCCTGAGGAGAATAAGCAAGTTGAAGAATTGGAGAAAGGCAATTGGCAAGAGAGTAAGGTCAGAGTCTCGGGGTCTGAGCCACCGGGAAGACTGCCCTGGGCTCAGTTACGGTGTTTTTCAGTAGGGAATGCTTTTGCATCTGTCCAGTTTTTCATGCATATAGGAAAGGACGCCATCAAGCTGTCCACATGTGGCAAACAGATATTTGGTTTGGCCAACCTCACGTTTCATATTTGAAAGATTTCTTAGCATTAAATGATATTTCCATATAGAAATCTGGATTGCCTGCTTTCTAAAAACACCCCTGCTTGCCTGTTTCTCCATCTCTTCCTTCCCTGTGGTAATTCCCACCCCACTCTACCCAACTCCATACCTCATCCAGAACTTCTCCTCTTCTCTAACTCTTCTAAATCCTATCCATCCTTCAAGACCAAATTCCTAGCACTCTTTCACAAGACCATCCCTGGTTTCTATCCTATGGTGACTTCTTGAGAGTCCTCTGACCCTGGCTGTACCTGAAAGTTTTTAAAAATGCAATGCCTGAATGCCACTTCCAAGAGATTATGAGTTTGGGATAGGGGCTTGGCATCCATTATTTATAACAAAGCTGCTTTCATCCCAAGGAAGGAAAGTGTCATGTGATAATGTGAAGGAAAGACCCTGTTTTGGAAAATCAAAAGTATAATTGTTGGTTAGTTGTTGCTACTACTGAACTGCATAGGGTTGTTCATTTACATCAGTGCTTCTCAAATGGACATACATATCATCTGGGATCTTGTAAACATGCAAGTTCTGAATCAGCATGCTCGGGATGGAGCCCAAGCATCATCATTTCTAACAAGCTTCCAAATGATGTTAACGAAGCTTGTCCATACCAGACTACACTAGGTAGCAAAGATTTAACCCATTCAGGGCTCAGATCCTTAAAGCTAATACAGTTAAATTAAGTAATCTCCAAATTCCTAAAACTCAGAAAGACTATGATTATATATGTTTTATGTGGTTTTCTTCAATTCAAAACACCTCAAGATTTGGAACTCCGTTTTTGCTTGTAAACCCCATAATTGCCAGAATAGGACCCAGATGGTAGATAAGTGATGTTGGTTGGATAGAGACTGGAATTAATGGTCTTGGAATCCAAGCACCAGGATTTAAAAACTGACCCACAGAGCAGTTTAAATCCTTAAATGCAGGAAAGGCAATGCAGGAAGCAGCTGTCGGGCATAACTGACCTTTATTTTAGGATTGGACTTGACAGCAACAATGTTTCCCATGACTTCCCCACCTCCCAGGAAAGTCTGTTTTATTGTGTGTTTGTACAGTCGAGAATAAGTAGATAGGTGTGTGTGTGTGTGCACTACAGGCCTTTTTTCCAGGCTGGATTGTGTTCCTAGATATTCTTGCTTCAAGCAGGGGAGATTTTTCATCCACCTAATAAGGAGTAGACAATGTGCTGTCAACTAATCTGAGGTTCCCTTCTCTTATCCCTTTTACCACTGCTGAGAGTCCACACTACAGAGTGGTGCCACACTCTGGGCTTCCCCACCCAGTTTAGCTTTGAGTTCTGAAATGACAGCTTAAACTATTTTCTATAGTTGACTCATTTTTTTTACCCTATGAGCAGGAATTCCATTTTTCCAAACCAAAACTCATCACCCAACCAGAGCTTTCTAGGAGGAGCCACAACATCTGCTGGCTCCAGTCTAGGTAAGGGAGAGCTGAGTGCAGTTGGCACAGCAGTTAGTAGGTCAGGAAGGAGAAGACATCATTGAAGTACTAGGAAGGAAACTATTCTCACTTCCTAGGCTGCTATTTAGACTGCCTGACCTTGCCTCCTTTCCACATTTTCATTTTTACCTGAGATAGGAGTTTCTGATATACTTTGTCTCCTTCCTTTGCTGGGAAACCATGCTTCCTCTGACTGGGCTTTCCTTCTCTAGCTTACACAGTCTCTATTCATGCATTTATTTCAGTTGGACTAATCTTAAATGAGGACTAACCCTGTATGTCCAAGCCTGCCCAAGAAATTGTGTGTTGAGTGTCTGAGGGAGCTAATTAATACCTTTCTCTCTCCTACTTGCATTCTTGTATTCTAAGCCAATAGGTTTGGGTTAAGACATTTGGTCCCAATCGACTATATGATCATGGGCAAGTGCTGGCCTTCTCCAAGTTGGTCAATATCATGGGTTTCAGTGCATGAAACAAAGGAGTGTCACTAATGTGCCTTGTGAAGAGACAAGAAACCCCAGTCTCTTGGCATGTGTCATACTTTAACTTTTATATATATTATGATCCCCAATCTTAAGGCATTACATTTAAAGGGTTAGTTGTATTATAAGGAAATTAAGAAAATAAAAAAATAAGTCTTACATTGTAACCTAAGCACCTGACATTAAGCTTTTGATTGCCAAGGCACCCATTTCAAAGACATCCGTCTCAAATAAATGTTACCATCTGTATGATGGCACCAACTTCACAGCTAGATAAAGAACCAGGGTGCCCCTTCCATGAAGGATCCTTTTTCAGAAAGCTCTAGGTGACCTAGATAATTGATCATTTAAGTGACCCCACTTTTCCCCTCTCACACCCTAATTACCACTGTTTTAATTTTGGCTGTTGTATCCTTAAATAATTTTCAGCCTCTTTTTCAGTTTCTTCTCCCTTTGTGTCTCCTCGAATTATACATATTTTAGACTGTTTGATTGTCCCACAGTTTACTGAGGCTCTGTCCAATTTTCTCTAGTATTTTTTTCTATTTGTCAGATTGGTTAATTTCTCTTGATTTGACTTCAAGCTCACTGACCTTCCTTTTGCCATATTCAATCTCTTAAGCCCATCAGGTGAACTTTTAAATTTTATTTATTATACTTTTCAGTTCTAGAATTCCCACTTGGTTCTTTTTTCATAATTTCTGCCTTCTAGCTGAGATTTTCCCCCATTTGTTCACTCATTAAGTACATAGGTTTTAAAAATATATTTATAATAGCAGTTGTAAAATCTGCTAAACCTCTGGGCCATCTCAGAATCTGTTTCTGTTAAATGCTTTTTTTCCCCTCTTGACTATGGGTCATGCTTCCTGTTTCTCTATGTGTTTAGTATTTTAAAACTTATATACTGGGAATTTTTTTTAACGACTAAATTCCATGCTCCTCTGAGGGGTGTTCTTCTTTGTAGGTAGTTTAATTACTGACTGGTCATTTTGAACTTATGTATCCTTCATTTTATGCTTTGTTAGGGTAGATCTTTGAAAATTCAAGGTATTTATCAAGCCCCTCTAACTTGGCAGGACTCAAACTTCAAGTTCCTTCACCCATGCAAACATTAAGTCTTTATTTTAGTTTCTATTAGAGTGTATCTAGAGAACACCTTTCTTTAAGGTGTGGTTTTTGCTCCTATGGCATGGCCTTTCTGGTTTCTCAGATTGAGACATTAATGAAATCTGTCTATTCTGAGTAGGTCAGAACTTCTACAATTGCCAGCTTTGCTCAACTTCTAGTATTTCTGTTCTCTCAACTCTACAGCAACTGTTCTCTGGTAATCCTTGCATAGTTCACCCTTGCAAAGCCCACCCTCAGCCAAGGACAGGCTCTGCACAGTTACCTCCCTCTGATCTGCTCTATAAATTTTATTATTTACCATCCCTGAAGTCTTTTCTGCCACCTTACCTTAGTGGGACCAGTGTGCTCTGGCTCCACCACCCTATATCATAGTCATAAATTGTCCCTAAGCCTGGCAGTTAGTCAGGTAAAGTGCGGAACTCACCTGAGTTTCCCATTTCTCAGGGATCACAGTCTTGTGTTGTGGTTCAAGGCCTGAAAATAGTTGCCTCATACTTTCTCCAGTGTTATGGTTATTTATGATGAGAATGATGCTTTGGTACCAGTTATTCTACCATGGCCAGCAGAGCAAGTTTACTTGGTAAATACTTTTAATCACAAAATTTATATTTCTTTTTTTAGTCATCCTAATTCTAGAACTAATCCTTTACATGGCCAACTAATTTATTAGAATCAATAGGCCATTCAGCCTTAAGAAGGAAATTGTAGCATTTGCGACATGGATGGACCAGGAAAAAAACATGCTATGTGAAATAAGTCAGTCTCAGAAGGACAAGTACTACATTATTTCTGTCATCTGAGGCATCTAAAATAGTCAAAGTTATGGCAGTAGACAATAGAATGATGGTTACCAGGAGACTATAGAAGGAGGATAATCGGGTTGTTCAATGTGTATAAAGTTAGTTTTGCAAGATGAGTAAGTTCCAGAGATCCGCCAGATAACATAGGGCTTATACTTAACAATAAGGTATTTATTGTGTACTTAAAAATTTCTGAAGAGGGTAAATCTCAGGTGTTCTTAATCACACATACACACAAAGAGACACAAGGAAAATTTGGAGACGATGAATGTGTTTGTTACCTGGATTGTGCTGATAGTAATATGAGTATGTATATATGTCCAAACTCACTAAATTATATATTAATTTTATGCAGGCTTCTGTACTAATTATATCTCAATAAAGTTACTGTTTGGGGACAAAGAATTATTAAGGCCACAGCTGAATAAGGCACTTTAACTAAATGCTGGGTTTGTCACCCTTCTCTCTGGAAAGCCAATGAGGTAGGTACCTTAGTAGGGTATCCTACTAAAAAGTCATCAGCTATAATTGTGATAAGATTCATCCACAAAAAAAGTTAATTTATGTTTCACATTGATTCACAAAAATGCACCTGACAGGTAAATGATATTTAGTAACAGTTTTGAGGTAAAATAAGGTCATTTAATGGGTTAAAAGTTTTAAAAGTATGTGGTTGGTGTTATTATTTTTGAAAATATAACATGAATATTTCAGCTATATGATATTTTAGCTTTTCTGTAAAACCTTATATACATAATTGTGCTGATGTTAAATTACAGGACATAACTAATAACACTCATAACATTCGATGTCCTTGTTCTAGTTGAATTAATTACACCTTTAAATTATAACCTTAGATATATTTTGTTACATTGACTTCCTGACATCAAGAAATGCATTTATAGAATGTACCAAATTTACACTGGTAGTACCCCTTCGTGCTTGATGTATCCATGCCAAGGTATGATCACCACATAATGCTGGTCTTGAAGAAAGGAAGAAATCTGCCACTGAGTAAAGGTTTTATGTCATTAGTTGGTTTACTATGTCAGTACTCCTTGCTGAGATCTCAAATGACTTAATCCTCTCTCATCAATGTTCCTATTGAAGTGCAGACTTCCCAGGAGGAGTTAGAGATAACTAGTTTCCATTGCTTTGTGTCCAAGTTTCTCCCTAGGTTTTGAGTGCTTGAATTTAGTAGGCTACATGTGACACCTGTCCTTTATGCTGGCAATCATGGCCCCTGCAAACTATATCTACTATACAAACTGAACAGAAAAGGCTTAAATCACTTGCTGTAAAGATGCTGGACAAGGAATTGTTTTGAGATATTTATGGACCAAACGAGTTGACATTTGTGTGCTGGCTATCACTTTAGTTGTATTTGGGTAAATGCTTATGAATAATAAAGGTCAAGGAAAAGCCAATAAGTATCCCAGGTAGGACAAACTCAACTGTCAAATTTTCTTTTACATGACATGGTTTGGCAAAATAGGAAGTTGGCTGAAGAATCTTCTACAAATGATATTTAGGCTATTTTTGTCCTTGTTCCTAATCGTTGCTACTGTCAAGTATATTTTTAACAGGATAGTAAATGCTTTGACAGGGCTACCAACCCACTGGTTCAAACAAGATATATTAAAAGGGAATTGAAGTGACTCTGATAGAAATAAGGAAATCTTATGAGAATGATTCTGAAAAGTCTGGAGATGTAGAATTGAAAACTTGATAATTTGGCTGTTATTGGTTTGGTCATCCCATCATTTTAGGAAAAGAAAGGACCAAAAAGAGGAATAGTAAAAGGAAAATATTTTTACAGTAGCTCTTACTTAGGAGATAATAAAACTGAATGCTATCTCCCTTCAGCTAGATCTGCAAAGAACCATGAAATTTGAATGACCCCATTAGAACAAAAACTTGTTGGCTCCAACTTAAGAATTTTTCTTGACATCTGAAAAATGGAACTTCTTTTAACCAATCATGTAACAGTTCTATGGATTCATTCTGACCTATCCAGAGTACTAATTTTTAATCTTTGGTGAACAGTTAAAATGAAACATTCTTTTTACTTTCTAATATTCTAAAACAAATGAAACTTCCCCTCAATGAACAACTATAGGAAATTTTTTCAGTGGCACATGTAGCATGTAGTAAATTCATCCATTTTCTTTTCTTAAGCTCCAGTAGTTTTTATTTTACATTAGAAAATGAAACAAAAATATTACATATGAAACCAGGATTCTGATCATAGCAAATCTGCTGTATTAAATGATTTTATTATTGAAAGAAAAGATTAAAAAGATAAGAAAATAGAACCTTCAACCCAAGTTAGAAAAAAATAGCAAAAAGAAACAGGCATAAGTGAATGACATGGAAAACAGACAGTGAACTGTGATAAAACTTGTGAAGTGATTAGAACTCAGTATCTGTTAGCTAGGTTTCATTACTGTTGCTTTCACATGCCCCTCCAATCACCTTCTAGTCATACATTTACCAGGTAGTTTCTCAGAAGTTTTACTGCACTTCTGTTTCTGATAGTGTGTGGTTTACTTTTGCTTAGAGAAACATTTCATTGAATAGTTTTTTTTTTTTAATTTGGAAATACATATTTCTTTTTAAAATTTTAGACTTTTTATTTGGAAATAATTTTAAACTTACAGAAAGTTGCAAAAGTAGCACACAGAACAGCAATATACTCTTTACCCAGATTCACCTATTACTAACATTTTGTTCCAGGTTCTCTCTTATTTGCCTAGATGAGCAAGCTTGCTTTCCCTCTCTCCCTCCCTCCCTCTCCTCCCCGCTCTCCCTCTTTCTGTTTCTCTCTCTGTCTCTGTTTCTGTCTTTCTCTCTCCTTCCCTCCCTCTCCTTCCCCCCTCCATATATACATATATTTTAATATATATTTAATATATATACTTTTTTCCAGAACCATTTTTGGGTAAGTTGCATATGTCATTGATCCTTAGATACATCAGTGTATACCACAGTAGTTATCCAGTTCAGTAAATTTAACAATGATGCAATACTTTTACATAACCTACCATCTGTAATCGAACTTGACAATTTACCTAATAATGTGTTTTATAACATTTTCCCCCCTCTGGTACAGGATCCAGTCTAGGATTTTAGATTTAGTTGTCATGTCCCTAGTCTCTTTTAATTTGGAATATTTCTATTTTTGTCCTTTATGACAATATAATTCTTGAATAATGAGGGCCTTCTTTTTGGTAGCTGAGCATTTCTTACATGTGGTTCGTATAATGTTCCAATGTGATTAGATTCAGGCTGTGCAATTCTAGTCAGAGTACTGACATGAGTGCAGTTGTGTCCTTCTTAGGGTATTACATGTGGTGATGCCCGATTTCTAACTTGTACAGTTACTATTTTTTTACTTGTATCTAACAGCATCTCTGAGGAGACGCTTTAAGAACATACACCTATTAATGATCCTCACCTAAATCAATCTTTACTGCATTGGTTTACAAAGCTATGATTTTCCAATGCCAGCGCTCCTTCCATACTTTCCAGTTGGCATTGAACATTTAAATGGAATGCTGTTTTAAAAAAGAAAATAAAGTATTTCCAGGTAACAGAGATGGATGTGCAAGCTCCTGATAACAATGTCACTGGGACGATTCAGAGGCTCAGTGAGCTGTGAAGGCTTGGAGAATGGAATATTAGATGGGGAATGGCAGGAGGCAAGTTTGCTGAGGGAAATTGGGACTCCATGAACTTCCTACCCTGCCTGGCTGAAGTGTCCACACTTGATCCTATGTACTGGTGACCTTATAAAATTATAACAACACAACACCTAATTGTTGAGTATAGGAATTTTATTGATGTATTAATTTTTTATTTAAATAATGCATCCATCTACACATATATCGAATATATTCAGAAAAGTTGATTGTCTTTCAATACATTATTTTTTTTACCATGTTCATAATTAAGCAAGACTGAGTGTCATGATCAGATTTTTTTAAAAAATGACAGTAATGTTGACAGCGGTGAGGAGCAGATCCTTGAAGAATGAAGAGAATAAAGGCAATAAGACAAGATAAAGAGAATAAAGGACTGGAGGTAGCTCTGGTAAAGACAAGTGAGATTTATCATCAATGGACAACTGGAAATCATCAGAAAACCCATCTAATGTAGACCAGAGCTTCTCAAACTTGAATATGCTGGGGATCCTGATAAGATGCAGATTGTGATTTGGGGACTTGAGCTTTCCAGTATGGGAAGTGCTCCTGGTTGGAGCCTACACTTAGAGTGATCATTCTCCAGGAGGCATGTTGTAAATGACAGGGAGGTGAACTTCAGAAGGAGCAGCCAGGTGAGGTCTGTCCTGGAAGTGGGTTGACAAGATACCTCAGTCTTGATGAGAATGAGCAGTCACTACCTAGTGATTCCATTGGGATTTTGGTTCCCAGTATTTCTGCAAGGGCCCAATGACCCAGGTGTGACTCAACCTCAGGTATGAGCTGCTATATTTAAAACTTTTCAGAAGCCAATGACATGATGTGGTTTACCCACATCATGTCATTGAATCCTTATACACCCTTTTTATGGATAAAAATCCAGAGCTGTTAAGTAATTTCACCATGGTTATGCATCCAGTAAGTTGCAGAACCCAAATCTGAACGTACTTGTTTCCAAAACCCTGCTCTTAACATACATTAATTAAGTGCCCACCCCACACCATGCACAAGATCATTAGATGAGTGCATCACACTCCTTGCCCTCCATTGACAAAAACTAAGGGGGCAAAGAATGTGTAAGTTATTACCATCCAGCCACGTTCATGTGGAGAAATACCACCGAGGTACTAGCCTTCCACAATGAACACTTCTTTGGTTAAAAATATAGTTAATGCCCTTTTACAAAGCAGAATCCTACAAGTTGAATAAGCTGGAATAACATATTTAAAGATAATAAATATTTAAATCTACCTCAATTCTTTTCCTTTCAATATTTTACTTTGAGAATTTTCTAACATAAAAGTTGGGGGAATCATACAGTGAATATCCAGATGCCCATCACAGTTAACATTTTATTATATTTTTTGTCACACACTTCTATCATCCCTCTATTCATCCATCAGTCTATCTACTTTTTAATTTATTTCAAAGTTTCAGATACCAATTCATTTCACCTGTAAACACTTCAGCATGCATAGCATTAACTAGAGTTCAATATTTGTTTAGTTCTTCTTAAAAGTAAAATTGACTTACCATGAAATGCACAAATCTTAAGCATACCAATTAGTGAATTTTGACAAAAGCAGATGCCTATGAAACCCAAACCCTTCACTAGATATAGAGTGTACCCATCACTCCAGAAAGTTCTCTCATGTCCCTTGTTAATAAACTCTCATCCACACAGCCTCAAAGGCAATGACTAGTTAGTGAATTCTGTCCTATAATTTTATATAAATGGAATTAGCTTTTTCTTTTTGAGAACTCCTTTGGTCTTAGAAAACAGTTGCATATTAATTAGATTCTGTGTGTGTGTGTGTGTGTGTGTGTGTGTGTGTGTGTGTGTGCGCGCGCGCGCGCGTGCATGTGTATATAAGAATTAGTGTATAGGAAACATTTATGTTCATTGAGTTGTAAAGAAGATTGGAAGGTTGCACAGGCATGTCCCTCACAACAAGCTACATACCTCAACACCCTAAATCAAGGAGCATCACAGTCCCATATGAGAGTAGAGTGACCCCCAGAGTGGGAGAGTCAATGGCTAACAGCAGTTGGCCCCAAGCTGGAGATCCTAGGCCTCCAGGTATGCTTGGGGTTACCTTTGAATCCTTATTATTATATTTTGTATTTCAAAATGTCAAATAGAAGTGATACATTAATTTACCACAAAGCAGCACAGACTGACAAAAATAGCTCCCCAGCCGCTTGGTTCGGGCTGTTATTATATAATCATAATAGTTAACATTTCCAGAATATTTGCTCTGTCTCAGTCTGTTTTAAGTGGTTTACACATCATTGGATAATATCGGTCAGTAGCATAACCTCTCAGACATGGTAACTGTGTCCATACTTTTAAAAGTGAGAAAACACATTTTCCTCTAAATGTGTGCATTTTTTTGGTAGGCCAACAACATTTAAAATATGAGGTCTATGGAGAAAAGTAATGGAAGAAATGGCTAGGGTAAAAAAAAACAAGCCTCTCTTCAGTTAGTAAGGAAAATCATTACTGGGGAGACTTTGGGGTCCAAAAATAATAGTTGATTTTAAAAATGGTTTAATTTTTTAAATCATGTATTGAAAATGTGAATAGTTAACATTATAGGAAGCTGAAGTTGTAAATCATAAGAAATAGGCACAATAAATTTATAATTAGTTACTCTTAATTTTAAAATTTATACATATTTTTTCTTAATTTTTTAAGGAACTGCTTTGTATTATTTACTGTAAAAAAGAAAATCAAGCAGTACAGAACTGCATGAGGAAGAAAAAAGATCCCAAATCCCATCACCTAGAAAAATTATTCATTAACATTTGGTAAATGTCATTTACAGATATGAATAACAAAGATGGAAGGAGAGATCATTATAGCTAACTTTTGAGCCCTGTACCAAGTGCTTTACATGGATTAACTGTAAACAATAAATTAAGAACAATTAATCCCATTTTACAGGTGAACTCAAACACAAAGCATGAGTAACTTATCCAGAGTCACTCTAGCAATCTGAATCAAGAATTCATATTCTTAACCACTTTACTATAGTTTTACAACATTGAGATTATATTAGTCATACTATTTTAAAGATTTTACATATTGTTATATTTACATGAATTTATAAAAAAAAAGGGAAATTAAATGAATCTAAATGAATTTTGAACATCAGCTAAACATTTATAACATGAACCCCTCCTCTAAATTATACCTCTGAAAATAAGGAAAAAAGATTATGAAAAACATAAAACAAACAAAGAATTTGTAACCACATACTTCAATTTTATTTTATTTTTTATTTTATTTATTTTTTTAATTTTTTAGTTAAGTTTATTGGGATAACATTGGTTAATCCAATTATATAATTTTCATGTATACATTATCATTCGACATCTGCATATTCTATTGTGTGTTTACCACCCAAGTCCAGTTTCATTCAGCTACTATATATTTGATTTCCTTTACCCACTTTGCCATCCCCCTAAACCCTATATTTGACCCCCTTTACCTTCCCCTTTACCTCTCCCCTCCTCCCCCACCCCACTAGTAACCACTAGTCTATAGTCCTCTGGTAAGTACCCTATACTATACTCCACGTCCATGAGTCTCTGTTTGTCCTGCTCATTTGTTGCTTTTGGTTTATATCCCACATATAAATGATATCGTATGATTTTCAACCTTTTCTGTCTGGCTTATTTTGCTTAGCATGATTATCTCTAGGTCCATCCATGTTGTTGCAAATGGCAATATTTCATTTCTTGTTATGGCTGGTAATGTTCCATTGTATATATGTACCACAGCTTCTTTAGCCAATCATCTATTATAGGACACTTCAGTTGCTTCCATGTCCTGGCCACTGTGAATAATGCTGCTATGAACATCGGTGTGCAAATATTTTTATGGATATGATTTTTTAAGTCTGGGGTAAATACCCAGTAGAAAGATTGCTGGATCATATGATAGATCAATTCTTAGTTTTTTAGGAACCACCACACCGTGTTCCATAGCGGCTGTACCAATTTTCAGTCCCACCAGCAGTATATGAGGGTTCCTTTTTCTCTGCATCCTCTCCAGCATTTGTTATTAGTTGTCCTGTTGATTATAGCCATTCTAACAGGTGTGAGATGGTATCTCATTGTGGTTTGGATTTGGATTTCTCTAACAGCTAGCGATGTTGAGCATCTTTTCATATATTTGTTGGCTATTTGTATGTCATCTGGGGGGAACTGTCTGTTCAGATCCTCTGCCCATTATTTTGATTGGATCATTTGGGTTTTTTGGTTGTTATTGAGTTGTATTGAGTTCTTTGTATATTTTGGATATTAGGCCCTTATCAGAGGTGTTGCTTGCAAATATGTTTTCCCATTCTGATGGTTGTCTCTTTACTTTGTTGATAATTTCTTTTGCTGAGCAAAGCTTTTTAGTTTGATGTAGTCCCATTCATTTATTTTAGCTTTTACTTCCCTTGTCTTTGAGGTCAAATTCATAAAATCCTCTTTAAGTCCAAGGTCCTTGAGTTTCATTCCTATATTTTCTTCTATGTATTTTATTGTTTCAGGTCTTATATTTAGGTCCTTAATCCATTTTGAGTTAATTTTGGTGTGTGGTGATAGACAACAGTCTAGTTTCATTCTTTTGCAGGTGGCTTTCCAGTTTTCCCAACACCATTTATTGAAGAGGCTTTCCTTTCTCCACTGTATGTTTTTGGCTTCTTTGTCAAAAATTATTTGCCCATATAAATATGGGTTTATTTATGGACTCTCAATTCTGTTCCACTGGTCCATGTGTCTGTTTTGCTGTCAATACCATGCTGTTTTGATTACTGTCTCTTTGTAATATAATTTGAAGTCGGGCAGAGTGATGCCTCCAGCCTCATTCTTTTGTCTCTGGATGGCTTTAGCAATTCGGGGTCTTTTGTGCTTCCATACAAATCTGATGATTTTTTGTTCTATTTCTTTAAAAAAATGCTGATGGGATTTTGATGGGGATTGAATTAAATCTGTATAATGCTTTAGGTAATATGGTCATTTTGACTGTGTTGATTCTTCCAAACCAAGAACACAGAATATCTTTCCATTTCTTTGTATCTGCTTTGATTTCTTTTAATAGAGTCTTGTAGTTTTCATTACATAGGTCCTTCACATATTTCGGAACACTATGGATTTTTGAACATTGATTTTGTATCCAGATACTTTACTGTATTTGTTTATTGTTTCTAGTAGTGTTCTTGTGGAGTCTTTAGGGTTTTCTATATAGAGAATCATGTCATCCAACAGTCTGATTTCTTCGTTTCGTATTTGGATGCCTTTTATCTTTCTCTTGTCTGCACTCACTAGGACCTCCAATGTTATATTGAATAACAGTGGTGAGAGTGGACAGCCTTGCCTTGTTCTTGATCTTAGAGGGAAGGTTTTTATTTTTTCACCATTAAATATAATGTTGACTGAGGGTTTGTCATAGATGGCCTTTTTATGTTAAGGTACTTTCCTTCTATACTGTCTTTGTTAAGTGTTTTGATCATAAATGGATGCTGTATCTTGTCGAAGGCTTTTTCTGCATCTATTGATATGATCGTATGATTCTTATTTTTTATTTTGTTTATGTGGTGTATCATATTAATTGATTTATATATGCCGAACCATCCCTGTGCCTCTGGATTAAGTGGGATTAAGCCCACTTGATCGTGGTATATAATCTTTTTAATATGTTGCTGTATTCGGTTCACTAATATCTTATTTAGGAGTTTTGCATCTGTGTTCATGAGAGATATTGGTCTGTAGTTTTCTTTTGTTGTGTTGTCTTTACCAGGTTTTGGTATCAGAGTAATATTGGCCTCATAAAATGAGTTGGGAAGTATTGCCTTCTCTTCGATTTTTTGGATAGTTTGAGGAGAATAGATATTAAATCTTCTTTGAATGTTTGGTAGAATTCACTGGTGAGGCCATCTGGTCCTGGACTTTTACTTTTTGGTAAGTTTTTGATGATTGTTTCAATCTCCATACTGCTGATCAGTCTATTTAGATTTTCCAGTTCTTGATTCAGTCTAGGAAGTTTGTATTTTTCTAAGTACTGGTCCATTTCTTCTAGGTTATTAAATGTGGTGTATATTTTTTCATAGTATTCTTCTATGATCCTTTGTATTTCTGCAATGTCAGTAGTAATTTCCTCTCTTTCATCTTGATTTTGTTTATTTGTGTCCTTTCTCTTTTTTCTTTACTGAGTCTAGACAGAGGTTTGTCAATTTTATTAACCTTTTCAAAGAACCAGCTCTTTGTTGCATTTATTTTTCTATTGTTTTTTTCAATTTCATCTACTTCTGCTCTAACTTTGATGATTTCTTTCCTTCTGCTGACTTTAGGCTTCATTTGTTGTTCCTTTTCTAGTTTTTTAAGATGAAGTGTTAGGTTATTCATTTGGGCTCGTTCTTGTTTTTGGAGATAAGCCTGTAATGATATGAATACTCCTCTTATGACCACTTTTGCTGTGTCCCAAAACTTTCGATATGTTGTACTATCCTTATCATTCATTTCTATGTATCTCTTGATCTCTCTTTATTTCTTCTCTGACCTGGTTATTCTTCAGTAGCATGTTGTTTAATCTCCATGTATTTGTGGTTCTTCCTGATTTCTTTCTGCAGTTGATCTCTAGTTTCAAACCATTATGATCAAAAAATATGTTTGGTATGATTTCAACCCTCATATTTGTTGAGGCTATCTCTGTGTCCCAATATGTGGTCAATTCTTGAGAATGTTCCATGTGCACTAGAGAAGAATGTATAAGCAGCTGGGATGGAAGGCTTTGTCAATTATGTCCAGTTGGTCTAATGTGTCATTTAAGGATGTTATTTCCTTATTGATTTTCTGTTTGGACGATCTGTCCATATCCGACAGTGGGGTATTTAGGTCCCCTAATACAATAGTGTTTTGGTCTGTTTCTCCCTTTAGTTCCGTTAATAATTGCTTTACATATTTTGGGACTCCCTGATTGGGAGCATAGATATCAATAAGTGTTATGTCTTCTTGGTACACGATTCCCTTTACATTATGCAGTGTTTCTCAGTATCTTTCTTTGCTTTTTTTATTTTGAAGTCTATTTTGTCCCATATCAGTACTGCTGCTCCCGCTTTTCTCAGAATGCCATTTGCTTGAAATATCATTTTCCACCCTTTCACTTTGAGTCTATATTTGTCTTTGGAACTGAGATGTATCTCCTGGAGGCAGCACATAGTTGGGTTTTGTTTTTCAATCCCTTCTGCAACTCTGTGCCTACTTACTGGTGAGTTTAATCCATTTACAGTTAGGGTGATTATTGCAATATGTGGTCTCATAGCCATATTATCTTTTGCTTTCTGGTAGCTTGATATTTCCATTGTTTCCTTGTTCTTGTGCTTCTGTTTTCTTTATTTTGGTTCGTTTTTGTGGGTTTTCCCTCTGGTCCTTCTTGTTTTATGTTACATACTTCAGTTCTGAATCTTTGGCATGTGGTTACTATTACGAATATGTAAAAGAGTTCCTTTTCTTTTGCACATACCTTATCTCCATTCCCCTTTGGGAATTTGGATCTTTGAATTCCCCTCTTTTCAGTCATTGTTATCTCAATTTGTCTCTATGTATGCTGAACATTCATTACTATCCTGTTATAACAATTCTCTTCTTATTATTTAAGCTTATAATGCCCTGTTCTTAGTAAGGGTTGCACTCCTCTGCTTCTATTAGCCTGATAGTCACTTTACTTCTAATTATGTTTTGTTTTGTTTTGTTTGTCATTTTGTTTTAGGTGAACTGACCCCTTTCAGTAGTTCAGGGCTCATAGTGGAGGATTCCTTCAATTTTTGTATGTCTGGAAGTCTTAATTTCTCCTTCATATCTAAAGGAGAGCTTAGCTGGATACGTTATTCTAGGCTGGTATTTCCTTTCACTTAATAGTTTTAAAGATTTGATTCCATTCCTTTCTGGCTTGTAAGTTTTGCACTGAGAAGTCTGAGGATAATCTATTGGGTTTACATTTAAGTTACCATTTTTTTCTCTCTGGCTGCCTTGAGAATTCTGTCTTTGTCATTGATTTTCGATAATTTCAATATGATGTGTCTTCATGAAGGCCTTTTTGGGTTGAGATAATTGGGTATTCTGTTGACTTCTTCAATTCCAAGCTCCAGCTCATTCCTCATATTTGGGAAATTCTTGTCTACTATTTGTCTGAGAATGCTTTCTAATCCCTGCACCTTTTCCTTCCCTTTGATAATGCCCATTATTCTTATGTTTCCTCTCCTGGTGTTATCAGCTAGTTCTTGAATTTCTCTTTCATTATTTTTCATTCTTCGGTTTCTCTCTTCTTCCTTCTGATTTATTTCTAGATTTCTGTTTTCGATATCACTGATCCTTTCATCCATTTATTTCCCAAGCTTGCTATTTCATTTTTCAATTCTTGCAGTATGTTCTTCATCTCTAGAAGTTCTATTTGGTTCCTTTTGAGGGTTTCAATCTCCTTGCTCTGCTCATCTAGTTGTTTTTTTCAATTCCTGAAATTTTGATTTGAGTTGTTTCACTGAGTTTTTTCAGAAGTACCATCTTGAATTTCTGTCATTTAAGTTGTATATTTCTATGTCTGAACCTTATTTTCTGGAGATTTTCCTCTTTCTTTCTGAGATGCCTTGTCACCTTGGTTTGTCATGGTGTTTAATGGACTATTTCTCCACCTGGGCATTAATGGAAGTGTATTCTGCTGTTTTTCCAGAAAGAAGATTTATTATATAAAGGTCTCTCTTTAGCTGTTGCAAAGAAGGCATTTTTCTGTTAGTTTTCAGTTAGTGGCATCAAAGCCTCTTGGATCCCTACTTTATATAAAGTCTTAATAACATTTTTTAAATTTTCTTGTAGATATTCAATTACACTTGCTACCCTCAGTTTCAGTCCCTGTCAGTGTCAGCGACAATCTCAGCAGTGTTTGCTCAGATTCCCCTGGCGCTCTGCAATGATCAGTCTTAGAGGGTATGGGGGGAGGTTCCCTCTGGGTTGGTTGTTGGGGGCTGCGACTCAGCTTCAGTTTTGCTACCGCAGCTGGCAAAAATCAGCTGTTGTTCCTCTGTGATCCTCTGTCCTGCTTCTGTGCTTTCTGCCCTGATGACTTTGCCCTACAGCCAGTTGGCCACAGAGAGCTCACAGCTATTCCAGGAAGGAATGTTCAGGGAACTTGCAGCATGAACTCGGCACTCCTTTTCCCTCCCCCTCCTCCTGCAGGGAGCTCCAGTGGCTGTGAGAGGCAGCTTCTTTATTACTCCCAGTCCACCACCTGACACCCAGGGTTCTGACCTGTGGTAGCTCTTATACACAGATCCCATGCTCAGACATGCTGGTGTGCAGTTTTGGGTTTTGTTTGTTTGTTTGTTTGTTTGCTTGTTTGAGTTTTAGATGTTCAGCTTATTATTGTTTCAAGGGGAAAGATCTGGGGACATTTCTCACTCCACCATGTTTCTAGAGATCTCCACAACTTCGATTTTAGACAGTACCTAATTGATTTCTTGCTGTGAGAAATGTGGAAATCAGACTGCACATACACACACACACACTACCCCCACACTTAATTTTTGTGAACTGTTTTTATTCTGGAAAATTTTACATAGTTTACATTCTATAAATTATACCGTAATTTCTATGATTGCTTAATCTTGGACATATATTAAGTTGAATCCTATACTTGCTAATATTCCGTTTATTGCAGCACCTCTAAATGTGAGCTCTTCATTAATGTCATGGTTTTGTTGGCTAGATTTCAGCAAGTAATTTTTGTGAAGGTCTTAATTTTTAAAAGGCAGAAAGAACTGGAGTTATGAGTTCAGTTTCCATTGATGGGAAGCCCGGGAAAGGGAATCCAGCTACTTGCCCTTTTGAGATTTAACCAACTGAGTGACCATGGACAAGACATTTGACCTCTTTGGGCTGAAGTTTCCCCATTTCTAATGTGTAGGTTTGAACTAATCACTTCTTAGATCCTTTCCAGGGATGAAAAGTAGTTGGTTCTTTGACCTTTGACCCAAGAAACTCATCTATGAAAAGCCCTGTCCCTCTTCTGCAAGCACCTCAGTCCAACTGAGCAGCAGGGGGCATCCTAAACACAGTGATCTGTTCCCTGTAGGCTCTTCTGACAGTCCAGGTGGAGAATGGGAGCAGGACAAGTTCTCACAAATCAGAGTTCTGTTGTCCAGAGGCCAGCCTTCTCTCTGAACAAGTGGGTATCCAAAGTCTCAGAGAAATCTGTTGATTTTGTGTCTTTCCAAATATCTGTGAGATTGAAACATTTAATTGTATTTTAAGCATGAATATCATTGTAGAAGACAATGACTCATGGTCTTATAATCTATGGTAATTTACTGCTCTAAAATCAAACAGATAATTAATATGGCCATTCTTTTTTTGGGGGAAGGGGTAGAGGATGTAGAGGGATAGGTTTTGCAAATAATGTCCCAGGGTTATCAGAGCATAAATTCATTCATTCATATTTATTGAGGGTCTGTTATATGCCAATATTATTTGTTTACAGCATTAATAATTTTTTTTAAAAAAAGCCCCTGTCCCCGTTAAAGCTTATATTGTATGAGCATTTTAAGATGGTGGGCCAAAATGGGGTCTTGGGCCTTGGAAAGCATATGTGGAGCCGTATTTGACCTAACCAAGAGTGTGGCCCTTACAAATACTATACAGTTTCCAAATGAAACTTCTCAGGGGGTAGGAAATCTGCTATCTGTTCAGGAATTTTCCCCCCAGAAAAATGGGGTAATTGAAAAAAATCACTGTTGAATAAGTTAAATGTATAGATACAACATTCTGGAAATAAAGTCAGGCAGGAAAGGCAGCTCAGTTTTGTATATATAGATCTCAGGGCAGTAAAATGGATAGGAGGATATTAGCATTCAGATCGACCATGGCAGCTACAATACTGACTGCAGTGAATGGCCCAGGTTCTAGAATCAGGCTGCCAGCTCTACCACTCACCGACTGGCTGATTTGGAGGGGGAGGGGATTTTCTTAATCTACCATCCGTGAGTCATGTGAGATTTCAATGGGTCCATGTATTTAAGCCATTAGAACAGTGACCTGGCATATAGTAATTACTCAATAAATATTTACCATATTTATCAACATGATTATCATTAGAGTTTTAAACTGGCCCAGTTCCTGATTTCTTTTCGTCTTGACCAAATTCTTTTAAATCTCAGCTTTAAAAGGCTGAATAAATTCACTTAGCACCCCCCCACACACACACACAAAATTTTTTGAGTGGCTACTTACTACATGCCTGGCACTGTTGCAGGCATTAAAAGTTTGATAATAAACAAGGCAAATTGTCTACCTTTTTAGCTTACAATTTTTATGGGGATGTCAGGCAAAAATACATTAAAAAGTAAAGAAATGAAAGTGTAATGATTGTATTTCTTTCTTTAGAATTAATTTTAACATTAAAATATTATTTGTGGTATTCTCAATGATATGTTGCTATAGACTGAATATTTGTGTCCTCCTCAAATTCATATGTTGTTACCTAACCCCCAGTGTGATAGTATTTGGAGGTGGGGCCTTTGGGAAGTGATTAGATCATAAGGGCAGAGCCTCATGAATGGTATTAGTGCCCTTCTAAAATAGACCCCAGAGAGCTCCTTCACCCTTTTTACCACATAAGGACACAGTGAGAAGATGGCCATCTCTGAGCCAGAAAGTGGGCCCTCACCAGACACCAAATCTGCTGGTGCCTTGATCCTGGGTTTCCCAGCCTCCAGAACTGTGAGAAATAAATGTTTGTTGTTTAAACCACTCAGTCTATAGTATTTTTGTCATAGCAGCTCGAACAGGATAAGATGTGTGTTCATGTAAGAAAACATCTTCTACTTAAGGAATTGATACATGAATCCTAGCAAAAAACTGAAGTCAAGATATGTTCTGGCATCCTTCTACACTTCCACAGGATGTAAGCAGCTGGAGAAGCTACACATTCCCTTTTGGTAAAAGAACACTGCATCTGATCGTAACAAGATTTTAAGCCTGATTGTACCTTGAATTGTGCTCATTCTGATTAAAGACTGAATTACAGGCTGATATCCATAGTATGATTCCAGCAAATAGGAAATGAATGGATTATGTTTCCTTTTATATTTCTAATACCTGGATGAAATGAATAAATTTTACTGTTCTTACATTTCTCACCAATGAACCACCTTCAGAAGGAAAAGAGAGCTTCTATTAGTCCAGACAACATCTTTGTGTCAATTAGAAAAGGATGCCCCTTTCCTTAAGGCACTTTACTTCCATCTTCCTGAAAATTTTCATAATAGATATTCATTTCTACAAGGTCTAAGATGTGAATTGCTCTCCCTATTTTTGTTCTGTGCACACCCTGCACAGCTCTCCTGATAGGTCTAATCAAGTCCTGTAGAAAGATGTAGAAGAGAAACATATTTCATAATTTTATTTTGTAATTGCCTTCTTTCTACTCTTTCCCCTGTCACCAACTCTTCTCACCTGGAAACAAACATCAAATTTTATGCCAGTGATTAAAAGTCTATACCGGGTCTTAGCAATTAAGTATGTTTTTGAGAGAAGACAATTAGCTAACAACAAACAAGGAAACAAAATTGCACACATACCCTTTCAAAAGAAAAAGACAAACAAACAAACAAATAAACAAACAACTCCCAAAAGACATTCCAGTCTGATCTGACCTGAGGCCATATTTTCAGCTGCCAGATTAGCTTTCATGCTTTTATCACATCTGCTGAATGAGTATTATTCCATTTTTTGAAATTACAATAGCTCTGCAATCTCCTGAATCAAAACCAAACTCTATCTGTATATGTGAGAGAATATGAGATCCGTTCCCATATCAGTTTTCTGGAGCTCCAGTCCTAGTCTCCAATGCCAGAAGGATGTCTCTGCTTGACTGCCAGGTACCTCAAGTTCAGCAAGTCTGAAATTCACCCCATTCTCTTCCTTTCCAGTTCTCTCTCTTCCCCTGAGTTCCTTGATCTCCATCAATTTCCTTTCTCTCCTCTTATTTTCAGAAATGATTAACCACCTTTTTAAGTCTTTCTCAACATTTCCCTTTCCCTTCACCCCAACATTAAATCATTTATCAAGCTCCCATTGTCTGCTCTAGATTCTTAAGTCTGCCAGGTTCTCACTTTTTCATTGCCTCAGCCCTGGATGTAGGCTTGAGCCCTTGTCCTTTCTCTCTGGGACTAAAGCAACAGCTTCTCAGCCAGTATTCTGGTATTGCGAAGGCTCCTCACCTTTCAATTTTCTGTTCTCCTATCATCTAAACAGAGCTCTGACCATTTACCTGAACTACTTATAAACCTCCAACAGCTCCTTACTGCTTTTGATATCATTTCCTAACACCCTCAGAGCTGACACTCCTAAAATACTCAAGAATTGTTTGAAACCTTCAAATGGGAAGATAAGAACGATAAGATAGGCAGGTGAATTACCTACCCATGGAGTGCTGAGCTACTTTTGATGAGCTTCAGGAATCAAAGGGAAGAAGCTGCTGTTGCCCTGGTGGGCCACTCATTGTTTAGCTAGCTAGAAAACTCAAATTGTTAAAAATCAGAACTTTCACCAGAAATTTTCCTGTTTTGTACACTTGACAATCTAGGGTTTTAGTGGACTGAGGCTTTACAAAATGAAATAAAAAAGAACTGTGCTGTTGACTATAAAATTATTTTCTTTAAAAAGATGCTGAAAAAAAATCACTAAGTGAATTGAAAGTTCAGAACTGTGGAATTGATTAATGGGCTCCAGCAAGGGGTCAGAGAGTAAATGATTACCTTTTATATCATTCTTCAATTTATTGCTCAAAATTGCCTCAATAGCAAATTTGGTCTTGTTTATATGATATATTTTTACTTTCTTGGAGTTCAAGATTCTACTAAAAATAAAATATCAATGGGTCCAATTATCTTACCTGTTTAAATTCATTGATGTCAAATTCATTTCCTTTTTGCCTGGAAACAAGTTTTTTTCAGAACTTTTTAAAAAGAAACACAACAGTCATCTTAGATTATAAATATTCAAGTAGATTAATTTAAAAAATAAATATATCTCCCACAAATATATTCACTTGTATTTATATTAGTTTAATATATTAGTTGTATACTTATGTTAGTTTAATAACATGCTCTAACATATAGACAG
Organism: Eidolon dupreanum; assembly: GCA_028627145.1. Lineage (NCBI taxonomy): Eukaryota > Metazoa > Chordata > Mammalia > Chiroptera > Pteropodidae > Eidolon > Eidolon dupreanum. The sequence continues at coordinate 31,801,358 of CM053504.1, read as the reverse complement.
CTAACAGACAAGTATTAGAGGCGTACTGTGTCCTGCTCAGCCAGGCTTCTGGGATTCAAAGGAGAGGAACTTTGCATCTGCACCCAAAATGCTCACAGTCTCATTGGGGAAAAGACGAAGTAAGGAAATATTCATGTCAATGTAGTGAGTGTAGAAAGGTCTTTAACATTCTGTTGGTGCACAAAGTTCAATCAGATAATTCTCTGACCATGCTGAGGTACACATCACAAAGGGGCACACAAGCTGGCTCCAGGCATGGCAAGAAAAAAAGAAAAAAAAAAACAGTCTAATCAAGCAAATTCATATATAAGCAGATGTGAGCTCAAGAAAGGGGCTTATGGGGTCTTCTGGGTAGGCTCTATAATGAAGGTTCAAGGCTTAGGAACTGTGGTTTATGCAAGGCCACCCAGGTCAATGTACAGTGCCCATCCCCCAAGCCTGGTCTAGTGCCCCATCCCACTCCACAAGGTGCCCTGAAATCTAGAAGGGCAGGGCTCTGACAGCTTTACATTACTGGGCTAGGTGAAAACCAAACTCTTAATACATTAAAGAGATGCTTTCGATTTTAATTTAAAACTGTGTTCTATTATAGTTCTAACTTTTCTGATTTAGAAAATAGTGTTGTATTAATTATAGGCTGGGATATTTTTAGCTCAAGGTTGAATTTATGTCAACCACATAGGATCATAAACCTATCACATGTGTTATTTCTATGTATTTCTTCCTCTATCTTTGATTCTCTCTCATGTGTGAGTATGGTTAACACCTCTAGTAGTGGAGGGCTTCATAAGGAAACTTTCTCCCTTATCTGCACTATTTTTGTTAACAGAAATGTTTCTCGATTTCATCTTTTTATTTTTTAATTTATACATCTTTTCCTTTTCTTTTTTTTTCATAGCATGACACTTGGAAGGCCCAAGTGCTTTTGGTATATGTGCTAGCCAGAGATATTGTACAGTTTCTTTTAGTGACATCTTTTTGTTTCCTTTTTTGGAAAGTGTTTCAGGTATCCAGGAGTCAATATTGCTGTTTTCATATTTGTATGGCAACATGCATATGCATTTTTCCAAATGTCTCATGTTCCTTGCAGCTAGTGTCAACAAGCTCTAACAGGTCCAGAACTAAAGTGAAAATTGCAGCACTAAGTTTCTAGTCTTATCTTTATGGCCAGTTTCCCAGGTGATCTTGAGACAGTCCTAACTGTCTCAATGGAATGATAATACCCTACCTATGGATATATTTGTCATATAGATAAAAGAAGTCATGTCTGCAAATGATTCTCAGCTCCTTGAAAGATGATATTATGAAGACACAATGATTATAGCAGTAAAGAGTCTAATTGTTTTTAGTGCAATCTGCTCTTGTGTACTTCATCTCTGTCTGGTTTCATTATAACCAGCGGTTTTCTAAAGGAGATCACAATGGAGTTTTTATGAGAAATAGAAGGATAAGAGAATTAAGAATGCCAGTCAATGTGTAGAATGGTGAGTTATAATGATGTATTTCCCTTACAACTACCTTTAATACCCAGTTTTCTCCAAGAGGCACTTGTGTGTCCCATTGTGATTATTCTTGTACCCAGCGATCTACTTCAGAGGGTCCTTATGACATTGCTTACACCACTGTATTCTAGGTTGGTGTATATTTCCAACGTCTTAGAAAATAAAGGACAGGATAAGTAAATATGGGCCAAGGAAGACACATTGTCCATTTCTATGCTGAGAGACTTTGACTTCAACAGCTTGATCAATTCTGAGGCTTTCAGGTAGTTAGGTGGGTTTAAGAATTCCAACCATGTGTCTGGATCATTCATAGGGGAAGGGGCTCAAACAAGAGCTTTTTGCACTTGGGAGTCCTTTTTGTGGGTTGATTGATTGCCATTCTCTGGAAGGCCACAAAATCATAGGTCAAGGGGTCTGTGGTGTAGTCAAGGTCAATATCATGAAGGACACTTTATTAAATCTTTTTCTAACACTGTGGAACGCATATGTCAGAGATCCTCAACTCTGTGAGGTCTAACAACTTCCCTGTTATAATTAATACTAGGTAAATCCTTTATTGTCTGGAAATGAAATTTACAGATAATATGCCTTACCTAAACATATATAATTAAATATATATACCCACATTATTCTGTATATGTATATATACACACATCATATAGATACATTATATACATTCCATATTGTAATATAAAGAAGTAGAAGAAAAGTAATTTATAAAGAAATAATATGTAATATGTATTTCAATTTGTAGTTGCTCTAGCATGACAACACTAGAAAACATAACAAAATTGCAAATGCTTGCACTTGTGTAAAGAAGTTGATAGTTTTAACTACTTTTGACTATTAAGTTTGGATTTCAAAGTAAGCAAGTAGTTTAGAATACATTCCAGATGCAGAGTACAGAAAAATAAAAAAGGAAAGGTGGAGGATAGAATAAAAATATCAGATAAGATACGTCAGAGTTATTTGCATATGATGAGAGAAATAAGGAAATAATCTTAACATAAGCAGGGATAATAGTTGGGATGAATATACTTCTAAAGAGGAGAAATGGTGAACATATGAAGGATCAACAGGTGACCCAATATGAAACAGATGGCATGCTTGAAGGAGAAAGCGAAGAATGTTTCATGAACGTATAGGCAGGCTTAAGGCTTAAGGGATGTATAGGGAGGTTGAGGCTCTTGAGGGGCTAGTGATTCCAGAAAGTTCAAGGGGAGGCAGCAATTGATGGAACTCAGTGAGTCATGGAGCTGAATGAGAGGGTCGCGCATCAGAGCTGTAGCCGTGGGCAAAGGAACTTAGCCACTGCCGATCCACTGCTGGGCAGGGAGGAAAACAACATAGTAGGTATACTGACCTCTCTCCCTCCACCCTCCATTTTCCTCTCAGGGCCTCACATTGACAAACAGAAGCCAGGAAACAAAGAATTGTTGAAGGCTGTGTGGGATATGAGCTAATCCTTTATTTTTCAGGACTGCCTTGCACATTACTGCATATCTAGAACCTCTGACTCTACCCCTGACCATGCTCCCACAAATTTCCAAAATGCCATTCAGGAATGATACCCTTTTGAGAATCACTGCTTTACCTTATCAAACTGAAAAATAATTTTCTTGTCTAGACCTTCAATGGCCTTTGGAAAATAAATGGATGACAGTCATCTTCAGCCTATGTTTAAATACCATTACATAGGTCTGATCATGAAATTGTTTTAAAGATGCTCTAACTTGTCACAACAGACTGCCTACATTGGCTATCTATTCCTGCATAGCCAGTTACACCAAACTTTGATGGCTTAAAGAAACAGTAATTTATTCCTCACAGTTTCTTGGGGACAGGAATTCAAACAGGACACAAAGAGAATGGTTTATCAGACTCAAAGATTTGGGCTGGAATCATCCAAAGGCTCATTTACTAATGTCTGGTGGTTAATGCTGGCAATAGGCTGAGGACCTAACTGGTGCTACTGATGAAATAGCCACACATTCCCTCAGCATGTGGCCTGAGTTCCTTTACAACATGGTGGCTGGGTTCCAAAAGTGAGAAAGGAGAGAGCCAGGGGGAAATTGTATAATCTGATCTCAAAAGTGACAGGCCATCACTTCTACCATATTCTGGTCATCAAGAGCAAGTCTCTAGATACAGCCCACAATCAAGGATGGGGGACAATGAGGGGATTAGGTCTATCTTTTGAGAGGAGGCATTTCAAAAAATTTGTGGACTTAATTTTAAAGCTACCACACTGACCTTCCAGAAGATCCAGCTTTTGCCCTCTGTAAATATTAGAAGGGGAGAGGGTATGTTAGAGTCTCATCCTGTTCCTTCTCTATAATCCTCAAAGGTATATGAATGGCACCTAGGCTAACTGAATGCTTGCAAGCCAAGAAATAGCTCCCAGTCTTGTGGGTTATTCAGAAGGCAGACTTGAATAAGCCCTGCTCAGTCTTCTCCCCTTAGTGGCAATTAGTAACATGGAAACATATGAAAATATACAACACACAGGTAAAGGTAGATATAGTCAATTTTAGAATGCTCTAGTTCTGTAATGATGGTATTTTAATCACTTAACTCTAGATTAAGGCTAAAAAACAGAAATATTAAATATAGCTATAGCCACAATAACTTGTTAATGTGTATACAATATAACAAGTTGTAAATTGTGACATCAAAAACCTAAAATATGGGCATGGAGTAAAAGGGTAGAAATTTTATATGTCATCAAAGTTAAGTTATCAGCTTAAAATAAATCATTATACTTATGAGATGTTTTATGTAAACCTCAAGGTAATCACAAAACAAAACAAAAATCTGTGGTAGACACACACACAATAAAGAGAAATAAATCAAAATATATCACTATGGAAAATCATCATCATATCACAAAAGAAGATAGCAAGAGAAGGAGAAAGGAACAAAAGAACTATGAAACAGAGAACAATAAATAAGATGGCATTAGAAAGTCCTTACATATCAATAATTACTTTAAATATAAATTAATTAAACTCTTCAATCAAAAGGCATAGAGTGACAGGATTAAAAAAAAGACAACTATATTCTGCCTACAAGAGACATCTCAGCTTTAAGGACACACTTAGTCTCAAACTGAAGGAATGGAAAAAAATATTCCTCATAAATGGAAACCAAAAGAAAGCAGGATTAGCTAATATCAAACAAAACAGACAGTAAGTCAAAAACTATAGCAGGAGACAAAGGTCATTATATAATGATAAAGGGGTCAATTCATCAAGATGATATGACAATTATAAATATATGTACACCCAAAATCAGAACACCTAGATATAAAAGCAAATACTAACAGTTCTGAAAGGAAAATTGACAATACAATAATAGCATAGAGTTCAGTATCCCCACTTTTCACGATGTATATATCATCCAGACTTTAAATCAGTAAGGAAACATTGAACTTGAACTAACTTTTTACCAAATGGACAACAGACACATACAGAACATTCCACACAGAAGCAGCAGAATACACATTCTTATCAAGCACACATAGAACTTAGATCATTTGTTAGCTCACAAAGCAACTTGTTAGGTAACAAAGCAAGTCTCAGCAACTTTTAAAGGTTGAAATCATACCAAGTATCTTTTCCAGACACAATAGTATAAAACTAGAAATCAATAACAGAAGAAAAACTGGAAAATTTACAAATATGTGGAAATTAAACAACACAGACCTGAACAATCAATGTCTAAAAGACAAAATAAAAAAATATCTTGAAACAAATGAAAATGGAAACACAACATACCAAAACATATGGCACACAGCAAAAGCAGTTCTAAGAGAAAAGTTTATAGTGATAAATGCCTACATTAAAAAGTGAGAAAGATCTCAAATAAACAACCTAAATATACACCCAAAGAACTAGAAAACAAAAGGACAAACCGAGGCATAATTGGCAGATGGAAGGAGATAACAAAGATCAGAGCAGAAATAAATTAAATAGAAAATAGAAAAACAATAGAAAAGATCAATGAAACTTAAAGTTGCTTTTTAAAATGATCAACAAAATTGACAAAACTTTAGATAGATTTACCAAGGAAAAACAAGAGAATACTCAATAAAATTATAAATGAAAGAAGTGACATTACAACAGATACCACAGAAATACAAAAGATCATAAGATACTATTATGAACAATTATATGTCAACAAATTAAACAACTTGGAGGAAATTGATATATTTTTAGAAGCATACAACCTACAAAGACTAAATCATGAAGAAATAGAAAATCTGAACAGACCAGTAACAATTAAGGAGATTAAATCAGTAATCAAAAACCTCCCAGGATCAGATGGCTTCACTGAAGAATTTTACCCAACATTTAAAAAATTAGCCAGTACTTCATAAACTTCCAAAAAACTGAAGGGGCGGGAATATTTTCACATTCATTTTATGAGGCTAACATTACCTTGATATCAAAGCCAGATAAGGTCACTATAAGAAAAGAAAACTATAGGCCAATATTCTGATGCACATAGATGTAAAAATTCTCAACAAAATACTAGCAAACCAAATTCAACAGTATATTAAAAGGATCACACACCATTATCAAATAGGATTTATCCCCAGAATGCAAAGATAGTTCAACACTAGATAGTACAATGAGAGTAACTTATTATTGGTGGGAATGTAAATTGGTGCAGCCACTATGGAAAATGGTATGACAGTTCCTCCAAAAGTTAAAAATAGAACTATCATATGATTCAGCAATCTCACTTCTGGATATGTATCCAAAGGAAATGAAACTAGGATCTTGTACAGATACCTGCACTCCCACATTCATTACAGTATTATTCACAATAGCCAAGACATGGGAACAACCTAATTGTCCATTGATAGGTGAATGGAGAAAGAAAATGTAAGATACACACACACACACACACACACACACACACACACACACACACAATGGACTATTATTCAGCTGTTAAAAATAAAAGAAAATTCTGCTATTTGCAACAACATAGGTAGAGCTTGAGGTCATTATGCTAAGTATTTGGCAGTGACTTTTAGATACAACACCAAAAGCTCAATCTATGAAAGAAGAAATTGATAAATTGGGGGTTATTAAAATGAAAAATCACTCTGCAAAAGGCACCATTAAGAGAGAGAAACAAAGTTACAGGACTGGGAGAAAATCTTTACAAAACACATAGCTATCGAGGAATCTTACTATTGTTTTAATTTACAATTTCCTAGTGATGTATGATGTTGAATATCCTTTCATATGCTTATTTTTCATCTTTTCTCTTCTTTGATGAGATGTCTGTTTAGATCTCTTGCCATTTAAAAATTTCTTTGTTTTCTTATTGTTGAGTTTAAAGAGTTATTTGCGTATGAAAAAATACTCAACATCATACATTTTTAGGGAATTGTAAATGAAAACGAGATATCCATACAGACCTGATAGAGTGGCTAAAATCTGAAACACTGACAACACAAACTGATGGCAAGGATGTGGAACAACAGAAACTCTCATCATTGTATAGTCACTTTGGAAGAAAGTTTTGACTGTTTCTTTCAAAACTAAATATGATTCAGCCATTACATTTCCAGGTATTTACTCAAATGAGCTGAAAACTTATGTTCACACAAAAGCCTCCACATTAACATGTATACCAGCTTTATTCATAATCAACAAAATTGAAAGCAATCAAGATGACTTTCAATAGACGACTTAATATAAATACTGTGGTACCTCCATATAATGGCATATTATTCAGCGATAAAAAGAAATGAGCTATCAAGCCACAAGCAGACATGGAAGAAACTTAAATGCATAATGCTATATGTAAGAATCCAGTCTGAAAAAGGCTGCATACTATATGTTTCCAACTATATGACATTCTGGAAAAGGCAAAATATAGAGACAAGAAGATCAGGTTCCCAGAGGTTTTGTGGGGATAAATAGGTAAGATATAAGATATATTTAGGACTGTAAAACTATTCTCTTTAAAATGGTAATGATGGATACATGACATTATACATTTATTTAAAACCTATAATTCTAAACTGTACAACACAAAGAGTGAAACCTAATGTGAATTTGGCTTAAAATAGTAAATGTTTATTATCTCACAACTTCGCAGTTTACGTGGGTCATGAATTTGAGAGTGACTTAGTTGGATGGTTCTGGATCAAGATCTCTCACGAGTTGCCTTCAAGAAGTCACCAAGACAATGACATCATTTAAAATGGCGGAGTAGGCAGCTCCAAGGACGTGTTCCTCCAGAGAAACACTGAAAAAATGAGCCAAAACTGTCAGAATCAATTGTTGCAAATCTGGAAAATGGGTAAAGTATAAGCAACCACTATTCCTTTTTATATGTTGTTGGATTTGACTTGCTAATATTTTATTAAGGATTTTTGTGTATATGTTCACTAAGGATATTTGTCTGTAGTCTTTCCTTGATATCTTTGTCTTTGGTGTCAGACTAGTACTGACTTAATAAAATGAGTTGGAAATTATTTTTTCCTCTTCTATTTTTTAATAGAATTTCTGTAGAATTGTATTATCCCACTCATTTTTATCAAATGTTTGCTAGAATTCACCATTGAAGCCAGCTGGGCCTGGGCTTTTGTTTGTGCAGATTTAAAATTACTAATTTAATGTCTTTATATTAATCTGTTCAGATTTTATATTACTTTGTTAGTCAGTTTTGGTAATTTCTTGCTAGAAATTTGTTTTATCCAACTCATCTGGTTGTTGGCATACAGCTATAAGTAATATTCCTTTTAATCCTTTTGATTTCTATAGGGCATGTAATGATGTATCCTCTTTCATTCTGATGTTGGGAAATTACTTCTTTACTATTTTCTTCTTGGTCAATCTAGCTAAATATTTATTAATTTTTTGTTGATTTTTCAAAGAACCAAGTTTGTGCATTTTATTGATTTTTCTATTTTTTGTTTTCTGTTTCATTGATTTTTGCTCTGATCTTTACTGTTTTCTTCCTTCTGATTACTCTGGGTTTGGTTTATTTTTCTCTTTCTATGTTCTTGAAGTGGAAGCTTATGTAATTTATTTGAGACCATTCTTCTTTTCTAATGTAAGAATTTAATGCTATAAGCTTTCCTCTAAGCACTAGTTTAAATGCATTCCAAATTTTGACTTGTTGCATTTTAATTTTAATTCAGTTTCAAGATATTTCCTAATATTCTTTGTGATTTCTTCTTTAATTTATGGGTTATTTAAAAGTGTGTTTTTAATTTTCAAACATTTAAAGATTTCCATGATAACTTTATGTTATTGGTTTCTACTCCATTATGGTTGGGACAAGTAGTTTCACTATGACAACTAATATAAAATAACAAAAATAAATTAAATCTATAGTCCCCAAACTTTAATGTGCATATGAATAATCTGGATATCTTGTTAAAATGTAGATTTTTATTCAGTGAGGCTTAGGTGGAGCTGAGGTTCTCATTTCTAACACACTCCCAGCAGCTGCTGGTCTTCAGATCACATTTTGAGTGACAAGAGTTAAAGGATCATAATAATTTTAAAGACTTATTATTTAATTTTTTAACTCTATTTATTTTCTATTTTCCAACTTATTTTTATTACTTATTACTGGAAATAAGAATGTCTACTACCATAGTGCTTTATTTTTTCAGAGACTATTTTACACTTTATGCCACTCATTTTTTACAGTGGTAATGTCAAGTTATTTTATTATCGTTTCAGGATGGAGGAAACTGAGGCTCAGAGAGGTTGAGACTAGCTTGAAGTAGTTCATATTTTTAATCTTAGATCATGCTCATTCCTTTTAATATCATAAATTTACAAAGCTGAGTTTCCAGTGTTTGGTATGATTTAAAAAAATATGCGAAGATCAATGTGGTACAGAAAGTGAAGTGGTATTATCTAACCTGATTCCAAGATTTGAAAAGTTGTGAGTGCCTAATAGCACATTAATATTTAATTGATTTCAGGATACTTGTTTAAGGAAGAAATAAAATATAAGTTTTTCAAAAGGCTTCTATATGTTTATATAATATTTGTGTTACTCAAACCTAGTTAACAGAAGTTTGGAGTATTCTTGTTGGCCTAGGTAGTTTCAATGAAAAAGTTACTGAGATGCTCAGGGCACTGTGAGCTTAAAAAGTTTGGGGACCTCTGCTACAGATTATTACTCCCACCAGCAATATATCTATATCTATATCTATATCTATATCTATATCTATATCTATATCTATATCTATATCTATATCTATACCTATATCTATATCTATATCTATATCTATATCTATATCTATTTCTATATCTATATCTATATCTATATCTATATATCTATATCTATATCTATATCTATATTTATATCTATATCTATACCTATATCTATCATCTATATCTATATCATCATCATCAATATCATCATCTATATCTATATAGTTAGGTTTTACTTATGAGTTCATAATTTTCTGTTTGCTCACTGTACTATTATGTAAATTACTGTGTTATTTAGAAATGTAAACATGTCTGAGGAGGAGAACACATCTTTTCTATGATTTGAATGTACTTGGTAGAGTCTCCTGTTGCTGTGGGCGTCATCCATGGGGGTGGGGTGCTTTTTTCTATTTACACTGATGGGGAAATTGAAAAGAAAAATTGCTAAAAGCCACTGGGAGAATCGGCAGCTGAATGCAGGAGCACATAAAAAGCAGCTTTCTCCAGACTCTGGAACATCTTTTGGGGGACTTTATTAGGTGGAAAAAATCCTCTAAGCCCTTGTAAACCTTGATTTATGGTTTACTTTGGGGCAGGGAGAAGATGTAACAAAAATTGTCATCAGAATTAAGATGTCATCCTAATTATCAGAGCTTTCAAGTACTACATCTGTTTGTTTAATTATTTAGTGATTTTCTAAACCCATCACACACTGATAACAACTCACCCTCCAAAGTACTTGATAATGTGCTTAACTTTGAATTAGTAAAATGGAATCTTCTTGAATATACTTTTTTTCATTTTGAAGCTTTCTTGTACTTAAATCTTAAATGCTTGGTCTGAGAACGTAAGCAAGACTTTTGAACATTGATTAGTATAATATGTAAATAAAATGAGACAGTAAAAGCTAGTAATTTTAAAAGTCCTTTAATATAACATGTTCCCTGCTGGTCTCACCATGTGCTTTTTCTCTTTCATCAGTGCCTGAGCTAATGACTTTGTAGGCACCTCCCCTATAACTCTTCTGAGGATGAAAACATAAATATGAATGCTAGAGCCTTGTCTCACTAACTGTATCCCAACCTCTGGGTATGGAGCTGGGTTCAAGTATTTTAAAAAGCTCCCCAGATGTTTCTAATGGCTTCAGGGTTGAGAACTGCTGACATAAGGTTCTTTAGTGTTTCATTTATTGAGTTTCTCATCTTTCTAAATTTTTTCTTGAACTCACAGTCCAGAGGGTCCTGGTAACACTCCCTAGCCTTGATAAAAGAAAATCTTAAATTTGAATTTATTGATTGATTTACACTTGAGTCAACATGTTGAAGGTTAATCTCACCCAAAGGGGATAAATGAAAGTTAGTTGTTTTTTTTCCAACAAGGCCAACTCTTATCTTATGCGAGAAAACAGAAAGATGGCATTTTGCCTTTACAAAACTGCACGCCCAACCTGAATTAGCAGTTCACATGTGATCACAGCCATCTTTTGGGTTTATAAATCAAGTTGTAAACTGCTGGTGGTGGGAGGGGGAGAAAATATATCTTTCTCTCAGATCTCCTTGTTAATGCCTACAAACTTTCCTATTGTGCTTAGTGAGTGGAGTCCAAGGTGGGCCTCAGAGCCCTCACTCACCTTCAGGCTGGCTGCCCGTGGGGAGTGCTCACCCCGCACAGCCTCACCCTACAGACCTCTGGGCCCCAGCAAGAGCTCAATTAATATTCATTCATTCACAATGTGTTCAAAACATATTTGTTGCCTTTTGATTAACTGGGGCCAAACGATTATATTTTCTGTATTATAAACACTTCCCAAGGCTATCCTTTCCACTTCTTCCCACACTCCTGGTCCTAATGAAGTCCTCATTGTTTCTTGCCTAGATGTCTACAGTAGTTTTCTCATCAGACTTTCTAACTCTTATCTCATCCCCTTCAAAACCAGCTCCCACACTGGCCAGAGTCAGCTATTAAAACTCAAATATGACCAGTTCTCATACCTGCTCAACATCAACCAGAGGTTCCTGCCACTGTCATCTACAGTGCTCAGTTAAAGGTACTAGAACTTTCACCAGCTGGCCTCTGCTCACTTCCTTAACAACTGTCCCATTGTTCCAGCCTCTCTGAATCCTCTAGCAAAGCTGATGTAAGGCTCTCCATGAACATCCCTTATAGGCATTTTTTTCATCATCTGTTCATCTTAATGCTGAGGGAGGGATTATTTGACTATTTTTTTTTCTGGCTTTATTGAAATATAATAGAAAATTAGTTGCTCATATTTACAATGTACAATTCAATGAGTTTTTTTTCAATTACAGTTGGCATACAATAATATATTAGTTTCAGTTGTATAGCATAGTGATTAGAGATCTATATAACTCACAAAAGTGATCACCCCACTAAATCTAGTACCCCTCTTCTCATTACATATTTATTACATTATTAACTCTTTCCCTTGTGCTACACCTGTTTTGTAACTATCCATTTGTACTTCTTAATCCCTATGTCCTTTTTTGCCATCCTCTTCAAGCTCCTTTCCCATCTATAGCCTTCAAAATATTCTCTGTACCTATGAGTTTGTTTCCATTTTTGTTGTTGTTGTTGTTGTTGTTATTTGTTTTGTTCTTTAGATTCCACATGTACATGAAATCATGTGATATTTGTCTTTCTCGATCTGACTTATTTCATTCAGCACAATACCCTCTAGGTCCATCTAGGCAATATCTTTTTCCATCTCCTTCCTTTTAGTCTGTATGTGTCTTTTAATCTGAAGTAAGTTTCTTGTAGGCAGCATATGAAGGGAATCTTGTTTTTTTTTATCCTTTCAGCCACTCTGTTTTTGGCTGGAGCAGTTAATTCTTTTCCATTTGAGGTACTTGTTGATAGATATGTAGTTATTACTATTCTTCATTCATGTTTTTGACACATATTTTTTCTTCTTAAATAAGTCCCTCCAACAATTGCTATAATACTGGCTTGGCATTGAAGAATTCTTTTAGCTTGTTTTTGTCTGGGAAGCTCTTTCTCTGTCCTTTGACTCTAAAGGATAGCTTTGCTGGATAAAGTATTTATTCTTGGTTGTAGATCATGGATTTTCATCACATTCAATATTTTGTGCCAAGCTTTTCTGTCCTGTATGGTTTCTTTTGAGAAATCAGCTGTCAGTCTTATGGGTGCTCCCTTGTAGGTAATTAGCTGCTTTTCTCTTGCTGCTTTTAAGATTCTCTCTTTGTATTTAACCTTTGCCATTTTAATTATAATATGTGTTGGTGTGGGCCTCTTCGGGTTCCTGGTTTTTGGGACTCTCTGAGCTTCCTGGGGTTGTATGTGTATTTCCTTCACAGGGTGAGGGAAGTTTTCCATCATTATTTCTTCAAATAGCTCTTCAACCTCTTGTTTTCCTTCAGGTACCCCTATGACATGGATATTTTTACATTTAATTGTGCCCCATAGGATCCTTAAATTATTATTACAGTCTCGAATTATTTTTTCTTGCCATTCTGATTATTGAGTGTCCTTGGCTTCCCCAACCTCTATACCAGTGGTTCGATCCTGTTCTTTATCCACTCTGTTTATTCCGTGTAATATACTCTTTATCTCACATAATGTCTTCTTCATTTCTAATTGGTTTCCCTTTGTAATTTCAATTTCCATTTTTATGTTTTTTATCTCTTTGTTAAAGTTCTCACTGAGTTCATCTACACTTCCCTTAAGTCATTTGAGCATCTTTATAGCCAGTGTTTTGAATTCTGCATCTGTTAGATTGCTTAACTCTATTATTCCTGGTTCTCTGTTCTGTTTTCTCATATGATTTCTATTTCTTTGTCTTCCCATTTTGGCTGCTTTTCTGTGTCTGTTTTTATGTACTAAGAAAAGCTTCTGGTCCTTTTAGCTCGGCTTTGTGTAGTAGGCATCCAGTGGCACAGTCCTGAGAGGGGTTCAGCTGCAGGCCAAGTTTAGCCCCAGCCTGTGAACCTTTGGGCCACCTGTTAAGATTCAGCAAGCAATCCACAGATGCCGTGCTTATAGTTGCCTTAAGAAGCCATGTCAGAAACTAAGGTCAGCTGCTGCTAGTGTGAATCTTAGAGGTGGCTCACCAAGGAGCACTAGACCCACCAAGGACACACCTGAATGTGCTTGGGTGGAGTTTCAGAGAATCCTCTGGGCAGAGTGACCTCTCTTATCCTGTTTGATGATGTCTCAGCTATGGCAATAGATGTTGTACCTGGGCCAGTGAACCCAGAATGTCTAGGCTGAGGCATTTGGAGTCACTATCACCAGACACCTTCAGGTAAGAAACAAACATGGACATACAAAGCTATTATAATTCACAATCTATCCATAGAAGTATCCAACATCTCACAACTGGTAAGAAGCAAAGCCAGATTCAAATGCAGGTGTGCTCAGTCCCTGAAACTGCATAGCTGGGGCAGGCAGGCATATGGCTCCAGTGAACAGGCTGATGTGGAAGATCACACACAACAGAGGGGACAAGCTAGCAGCCTTGGGCCCTGCTGAGCTTAAAGATAAATTTTGTCTGGCCTGAACTGCACTTATAACTTTTTTCCATTTTTTAAATTATTGCAGAATACACATGATATAAAACTTACCAACTTAAGCATTTTAAGTGTACTGTTCAATGGCATTAAGTACATTCAGATTGTTGCGTAACCATCACCACCATCCATCTCCAGAACTGTTTTCGTCTTTCTGTAGAATTTCTATGAATTTAACAACACAGTCCCTCATATAAGTGGAATCACACAATATTTATCTCTCTGTGATTTACTTATTTCTTTTATTATAATGTCCTCAAGGTTGTTCATGTGTAGCATTTGTAGAATAACCTTCCTTTTTAAGGCTGAATAATATTCCATCACATGACACTTGAGTTGTTCCCATATTTTAGCTATTGTGAATAATTCTGCTATGAATATAGGCTACCAGTATCTCTTCATGGCCCTGTTATCAATTCTTTTTAATATATATCCCAAACTAGAATTCCTGGGTCATAGGTAATTCTATTTTTTAACTTTTTGATAAATAGCCATATTGTTTTCTACAGCGGTTATACTATTTGGCATTCTCATCAATAGCCCATTAAAGGCTCCAATTTGTCCATATTCTCACCAACATGTTTCTTTATGATGGCCATCCTAATGTGTGTGAGGTGCATTTCCTTAATGATTAGTGATGTTGAGCATTTTTCCATGTCCTTAAACAATGTTTTTTTAATAGTTGCCAAACTGAAAAATCTGGAAATTGCACAACTCCAAATTCCTGTTCTCTTTTGACAAACCAAAAAATCTAGCAAAGCTCGGTACTTATTCCCACAAAGCAACTAGAGGGGCAGGAGCTGCTCTCCAAAAGGGGCAAGCATTCTCCAGTTTACCAGTACTCACCACTGCCTGACCTGGGGGTCATGGGAGTTTGCAACCCCCTGTGGCAATGTTCAGCATAGTCCTGAACTAGACCACGTGTCCAGATCTTTAGGCGAATGACTCACCCAAACCCAGCCTCATACACTCCCTGCTCAGCCCCTCAGGCCTCTCTCTGGAAAACTGTCAGAGAGGCTCTGGGGACCACATGTGAATGGAGCCTCTACTTCTTCGCTGTACACTTCTTGTAATCATCTTGGAACAGGAGCCAAAAAGTATTTGCCAAGCAAATCATACATAGAGAGAAACCTTTCCCCACAAAACTTAATAAATCAGTCAAGAATCTAGGCGTGACCAGGGAGTGACATCCCGAGCCCAAATGACTTCAGGAGGGGCTGCCAGAGGGCTTTTGAAATAAAGAGTGGTCTGAGTGCTGTGGAGCCAGGCACACAGCCCACGTTCCTGGCATTATATTCTTACAGGCACTCTACTTTTGAGTAAATGGCAATGGCTTGATGAGACTTTCTGGAGATGACAGAGCCTGGAATACCAAAGAAGTTGCCAGCGTGGAGCATTTCTGTTGCTATATTAACAAAAATACTCCAAGACTTTCCTAGGTGACTAATGCCCTAACAATGCCCCATAGGGAGGAGCTGGTGGGCACTCCACTCTCCCACGGTTTGCAGCTAGAACCCAGGAACTTTGGCTGAGGATGCCAAGACTTGGAGAACAAAACCTGGGATCTTGCATGTCTGAGAAGATGAGCAGGCCCCTCAGTGTCTGCTCCCAGATGAACCTGGTGAATCACCCAGTATCTCACGGTGAGGAAGGCAGGAGAAGTAGTTTTTGGGGCACACCCGGAAAAGAGTATTATCCAGGGCCACTTTTCTGAAACCTCTTAGTCTTACCTTTATCAAGGACTTATTTATATTAACAGAGTGGCACCTCCTTCCTACCACCTTGAGAATGTTTATCCATTTCACAGAGGAGGAAATAGAGGTTTGTGTCACAGTGTCACATTACCTTGGACATGAACTATAAAAGTACTATTAAAGGTCTCTTTGGCCATTTTGAAATTCCAAGTTCCTAGTAAAGTTGATTAGGTACAGCCTGTGGTCCTTCGGTCACACCTCATGCCTGCAGTGGCCTTTCTCCTCTAACCAGCAGTGGGCTGGCAAGAGCTACTCACCAGACTTGAGGACTGCTGCTCTGTGCTGAGGTGAGTAAGAGTTTGTGCTCCAGTCTTGAACTTGAGCCTTAGTGTGGAGACTTGGTTTCCCACACCCTACTGTGTTTGTTCTTTTGGGTGGTGTTTCTGTGTTACTGGGCTCTGGCTAGGAGAGCTCAGCATGGTATTTTTTTTTTTAAAGCAGCTGACAGCATTGTTTTAATACAGTCTACCCAAATCCTATTTTAAATTATTGGTCCTTTTTTTGACAATATCAAAATAATAACTAGTGTTTATTGAACATTTATGATATTATTTCCTGTTTTAAGGAGCCCACATGGAAGATCTTATTCATTCCCTACAACCACCCTATGAAGTAGATACTATTGTATCACCATTTTACAAATGAGGACATGGGCTCAAAGGGTCAAATCTCTTGTGTTGGGTGGGGTGCCCAGTTAGGTGGCAGGGCAACCAGCACTTGCCCCAGGAGGCTGGCTCCAGAGCCCCAGATCCTGATCTGCACGCTGTTGATTAACTAATAGTTAATGCAATGAGGAGAGATTCAAGAATACTGGTTTCCATTGTTCCCTTGGTCTTTGGGTAAATGGAAAGCAAATTCTATTTTTTGAGCAGCATTTTACAGTCCTCAGTTGAAAATGAAGACATTAGGGATCCTTATAAGCTACACCAGGCCTGATCTGAATTATTCAAATACAGGAAGTAGTTCAACATTAAAGAAAGGTCCCTGGCTCTTAAAGTTAACTAATTCCAGGCAGGTGGAAATTGGTACAACCACCTTGGAACCTGCTTGGTATTGTTTCCAAAAGCTGAACACATCCTTCCCCTCTAGCAAGAGAAATGAGTTCATGGACCAACCCAAAGTGTGTCCTCTGTATTGCTGTTTGAACCACCTTCAATTAGAAACAACTCAAATGTCCATCAACAAAAGGATGGATAAATTAATTGTAGTTTATTCACACATAATCTTTTATAACAGTGAAAATATGTGACAGAAACACTCACACATAAGAATGAACATACTCCTGTTATGTTTGATAGCATGAATGAATCTCACAAACATAGTGAGTAGGCCAAAAAGCCAGAGCTGGCAGAGCTCACGCTATGGAATTCCATACATGTCAAATGTGACAATAGGCAGAGCGCATCCATTCAGTCAGATGTGCACTGAGACAGTGGTTACCTCTGGGTTGGGGAGTGACCAGGAGAGGCTAACCATGCTCTGTTTCTTAATCTGGTACTGGAGCATGTTCAGTTTGTGAATATTCATTGTATTGTACTTTTACAATGTTCGCTTTTCTATTAAAAAGTGATGAAAACATAACATAAAAAAAACGAATGACTACAAATGACCTAACATAGCTGTTAATGGGAGAAGGAGCTAAAGAAATTAGAATCACCACATGACATACTTCTCTACAGCACACTGGCCTGTCAAGAAGAAGTGAACTCTGGGTCTAACTGGCCCACAGCAAGGAGGTGCAGGCAGGGGAGCACCCCTAAATCATCTCTCTTGACACCACCCTAACCCCAAATAAAATAGACCTTGTTCCCTAATACTCACAACTCATCCCATATAAAATTCTCTTCTCTCATATTTTTACTTAACAAACACTTAAATTGCACTTACATGTGCATTAATATTAATTCATTTAATTCTCATAACAAACTTTAGAAGGAGTTACCATTAGCATACTCAATCTACAGACAAGGAGACTGAGGCATAGAGAGGTTAAATAGCTTAGCCAGAGTCTCTAAGCTGGTAAGTGGCAGAGCAATCAAGATGGATTCAATAAGGAAGGCCAGTTTGGCAGAGGGAACAATGCCCAGGGCATGTTGCAGGGGAAATGGCCTGTAGTAGAGAAGTTTAGCTCCCACTGGTGGGGGTTGCACATACCAAACCCTTGAGTTAGCCATCCTCAGGGCTTCAGAAAGGATAGGTGTCTCAGTACCCAGCAGAGACCTCACTGCTTATTGGACTGGCCTCTCGGCATGTCCAGAGTGGAGCTCTATCTTCCTGGCCCCAGGTCTCCTCCACTGCTCCTGTTGGCTCTCCTGCTGAGTGGCAGTCCCCAAAGCCCCTATCCCTCTGTGACTCCTTCCCTTGCCCTCCAGTACTACATAGGTATTCAGCAGCCAAGTCCAATATGGGCACCATCACCTGCTAGCCAGGAACCTTGGGCATGTTACTGCTCTGAGCCCCAGTTCTTCCATCTGTGGTGGGAAATGATCCTAGGATGGTTGAGCTTTAAGTGCTAACATGTGACATATAATAACTGCTCATTGAATTTTAACCAGTTCTACTTCCTTAATCTCACTTGGATTTGGCTGCTTTCCATATCCCAGCTGCTGGGTTCTCTCACCACAAGGATTGTGCTGGTCTGCTCATCAGTGAATGGATGGTTTTCTTAGCTCCAGGTATGACCCTGTCATTTCTCTGCTTAAAACTTCTCTCTGTTCACATAGATCAATGAAACAGCATAGAGAGCCCAGAAATAAATCCATACCTATATAGTCATTTAATCTATGACAACAGAGCCAAGAGTATACAATAGGGTAAAGACAATCTATGTAATAAATGGTATTGGGAAAACTGGACAGACACATGCAAAAATAATATGAAACTGGACCACTTTCTTATACTATATACAAGAATAAACTTAAAATGGATTAAAGATTTAAATATAAGACCCTAAACCATAAAGCTCCTAAAAGAAAATATAGGTTACTCTTAGAAATATTTTTTCTGATGTATTTCCTAGAGCAAGGGAAACAAAAGAAAAAATAAACAAATGGAACTACATCAAACTAAAAAGTTTTTGCATAGCAAAGGAAAGCATCAACAAAACAAAAATACAACCTACTGAATGGGAGAAGATATTTGCCAATGATACATCTGATAATGGATTAATACCCAACATTTATAAAGAACTCATACAACTCAACATCAAAAAGGCAAACAATTCAAGAAAAAAATGTGGGGAGAAGACCTGAATAAGCATTTCTCAAAAGAGGAGATACAGATGGTCAATAGACATATGAAAAGATACTCAATGTCTCTAATCATCAGAGAAATACAAACTAAAACCACAATGAGATATCACCTCACACCTGTTAAAATGGCTATCATCAATAAATCAAAAACAACAAGTGTTGGCAAGGATGTGGAGAAAAGGGAATCTTCATACATTGTTTGTGGGATTGCAAATTGGTATAACCACTATGGAAACAGTTTGGAGGCTCCTCAAAAAATTAAAAAGAGAGACTACCTTATGATCCAGCAATTCCACTTCTGGGTATTCATCTGAAGAAAACCAAAACAGTAATTTGAAAAGATATATGCACCCCTATGTTCACTACAGCGCTATTTACAATAGCCAATATCTGAAAGCTACCTAAGTGCCCATCAATAGATGATTGGATAGAGAAGTTGTGGTACGTATATATGATAGAATGTTACTCAGTCATAAGAAACTCCTCCCAAAATAAAATTTTACCATTTGCAATGATATGAATGGACCTATAGGGTATTATGCTAAGTGAAATAAGTCAGACAGATAAAGACAAATACCATATGTTTCACTTACATGTGGGACCTAAAGAACAAAATAAATGAACAAACAAACAGAAACAGAGTCATAGATACAGAGAACTGGTGATTGCCAGATGGAAGGAGAGTTGGGGGGCTGGGTGAAAGAGGTGAAGGTGTTAAGAAGTACAATTTGGTAGTTACAAAATAGTCACATAGATGTGAAGTAGTGCATAGGGAATATAGTCAATAATACTGTAATAACTATGGTATCAAGTGGTTACTAGACTAATTGGGGGATCACTTTGTAAATTATGTAAATGTCTAACTACTATCCTGTATGCTTGACACTAATTTAAAATAATATTAAATGTCAACTTTAATTGAAAAAGAAAACCTTCGCTCTGTTAAGTGTACGATTGTGAGAAATCAGTCACTGGGACTCAGAATGGAGAGATTAGCCATTTGGCACTGGTGTATCTCAGATGCAGACACGGACTTCTAGGAGAACAGAACTAGGATCTCCTTGCATGGCCCTGCAATGAAATCCTGCAGTAAAAGTAAACATATAATTAACTTTTAAGAGAAAGTAAAATTATCTTTATTTGCAGGTAATGCAATTGTATATCTAGAGAATCCATAAGAAACCGAAAAGTGACTAGAAATTTTTTAAAAATCAGTAATATGGCTAAGTGCAAATTTAATATGCAAAAGCAGTTTTAGATGTGCAAAGAATCTGTTAGAATAATATAATAGAAGAAAAACCGCATTTATAGTACTCACAAAAGACAGAATACCTAGGAATAAGCTCGATTAAAATAAATTTAAATGAACTAAAACTGTAAAGATTTAGCAAAGAATTTTTATTTAAAATTCAATGAATAACAAGACATACCCTATTTTCAAATAGAAAGAACTAATATTTTTTTCTCTCTGAATTTGTCTAAAAACTTAATCTCAATGAAAATATATAATTTTTAATTAGACAAGCTGATTCTAAAGTTCATGTGGAAAGTTAAACATGCAAGAATAGCCAAGTAAATGCTACAAAAGAAGGCTAATAGGGAGAGACTATTCTTTCCAAATAATAAAAGTCATTATAAAACTATACTTAATTAAAGAAGCTTGAAATAGCATATAAATATACAACTAGATCAATGGAACAAATTAGAGGGCTCCAAAATAGACCCAAATACATATGGAAAGGTGACATTTCAAAATAGTGAAAAAAATATAAATTATTCAATAAACGGCTTCAGGACAGCTGAGTGCCAGCTGGAGCCATACCTTACTCCTTACACCCGAGTCAATTCCAGATGGATGAAAGTACTTTTAAAAGCATAAAAGCACCGGAAGAAAATTTGGGAGTTTTTTTTTTTTAATTGCCTCCAAGTAGAGATCTTTCTAAGTAAGACATAAAACCCAGAAACCATAAAGGAAAAGACTGCTACATTTATGTACAGATAAGATTTACTTAGGGAAAAATATTTATAAAAAAAATTTTTTAATGATCAACTTGGTAAAAACATTTCTTAGTCATATAACAAAGGTCCAATTGTCTTAATATATAAAGAACTGTATTTAAAAACAAAAAGAGCTGATAAATATCAGTAATGAAACAGTCCAAAAGAAAAATGAACAGAAGTCAAGAACGGGTAGTTTATAAATGAAAAGTGTTCAATCTAATTTACAATTAAAGAAATGGAAATTCCAACAAGATAATAAAATTTTAAAAGATTGATAATTCGCATTGTAAACATGTAGGAAAGAGGCACTGCTGATGAGAGGTAAATGGCTATAATTTCATTCCAGGGTCATTTGCGGTTAACTATCAAAAATTAAAATGCATGCACCCCTTAATCTAGCAATTCTTACTCTGCTAGAGATTTACCCTACAGGTATACCTGAGGGTAAAATTCAGTGAATGAGAATGTTATAGAAATATTATTTATAATAACATTGGGTTAGAAATGACTCAGTTGTCCTTTCCATAGGAAACTGGCCAAGTGAGTTCTAGAATGGGGATTAATACACTTTTTCTTAAAAGGCTTTGTGGGCCAAGAGGCAAGATAGAGATAATTATGTACGTACTACTTTAAAACTATTCTCAGCTCAGGTACAAAAACAGGCATCTTTGGTGTCAGATCTAGAATATTCACACTATAAAATGCTATCCAGGGTATGATGAGGTATGTCTAAATACTGATTGTGTGGAAAACTCCTAATGCGGACATTTTTAAAAGCAAGAGATAGAGTGGGCTACAAAATCAAAACACAAATATCAGTGCATTTCTATACACTAACACTGAATAATCTGAAAAGGTAATTAAGAGAATAATTCTATTTACAGTAGTGTCAAAAAGAATAAAATACTTAAGAATTAATCAAGGAGGTGAAAGACTTATGCACTGAAAGTGCCAGGGGAGGGATGGAGCAATTGGGGGAATCATTTTATGAATGATATAGATGTCTAACCAGTGTGCTGTAGACCTGAAACTAATTTAAATACATAAATTTATTAAAAAACAAAAACAAAAAAACCTTGTGCACTATTGGTAGGAATGTAAAATGGTAAAGTTGCTGTGGAAAACAGTATGGCGGTTCCTAAAAAACTTGAAAACAAAATTATCATATCATCTAGCAATTCTACCCCTAGGTGTATTCCCAAAAGAACTGAAAGTAGAGTCTTGAAGAGATATTTGTAAATCCATGTTCATAGCAGTATTATTCACAGCAGCCAAAAGATTGAAGTGTTCATGGACAGATGAATGGTTAAACAAGATGTGATACACACACACACACACACACACACACACACACACACACACAATTCAGCCTGAGAAAGAAATGACATTCTGATACATATGACAACATAAATAAACCCTGAAGACATTATGCTAAGTGAAATAAGGCACACAAAAAAATATTGTATGATTTAATTTATATGAGGTACCTGGAATTCAGAGAGACAGAAAGTAGAATGGTGGTTGCCAGGGGCTGGGGGGAGGGGGTGCAGGGAGTTATTTTTAATGGGTATAGTTTCAGTTTGGGATGATGAAAGAGTTCTGAACATAGATAGGTTATGGTAGTACAACAATGTGAATGTATTTAAAACCATTGAAGTATACATTTAAAAATGATTAAAATGGTAAATTTTATAATATACATATTTTATCAGAATAACAAAAAGATTATTATTTAAAGTTTTTAAAAAGTAAAGGATATAATAGTAAGCTGTCATTTGCATAAATTAATGTGTGTCTACACACACACACACACACACACACACACACACACACACACATATATATATATACATATATATATTTGTACGTGTATAGGAAATTTATGAAGGATATATAAAGAGTGATAATGGGTTTCTGGGAAGGCAGAGAGGCTACTTTTTCAATAAAAACACTAGATTTAGAAATAGATATGTGCTATAAAGTGGTAAAAAGTTTTCAATAGTCATAGGTCATTAAAATCTCTTTTGCCACACCAGCCTTGAATCTTCTAAATTCCTCTCCCCACAAGTCACACAAACACATCATACTAGAGCCAACACTAGCACAATGAACACATTTGTGTAAGTCTAAAAAAGTGTTTGTTCCTTTGGGTGCATACAACCCTATCAGCATGCAGCTCAGGGAAAGGAGAGAATAGATATCGGTCCCCAGCCCATGGGTAACTTGTGTACAACATGCACAACTGTTCCTGGTAACACTGCTGGAGCCACATTTTTTCTACCCAACCGCTGCTATTACTTATAGACCAAGAAAGAACAAATAGCACCTGTTTTTCGAAATAAAAAAAAAAATTTTTTAAATAAAGTTATCTTTGGAAAGCACACAAAAGGTAGATGTAGGGACTATCCATTCTTTTCAGTTAGTGAAACAATTAGTTTCACTGATACAGTACAAAAGACACCATCCAAATTTCCTGCCATTGGTTGCTGTGACTTTCATAATCACAATAACCCACCCACAAACCTTTCTGCTTACTTGAAATTTGATTTTTTTTTTCTCTTAGAAGGTCCTAATTGTATAGGTAGTAGAGAAAAATTCCTTGTTCTCTATTTTCCTTTCAATCAATTGGGTCCCTGTAACCAAAGCATTATATTAAAGAACATGGTCTTTCTGGATTTGAATTGTGGAAACAGGATGAGAAAGAAAAAGGAAAAGATGGCAGGATGCAGGAGGGATTTGAATCAAAGGAAGAGATGGCAGGACGCAGGAGAACCCCTGAGCCTGCTGGCCCAGCCAACGGGCCACACCACTCATTTTACAGGTGGTAGTTATTGCTGTTTTTCCCTGGATCTGCTCATCCTCAACCCTGTTTAGATCTTGACGAGAACAAGAAAATAAAGCAAGGAAACATAGGGATTTTTCTCTGTAAGTACTGCGTGGATATTTTGGTTCTGACATCCAGCCAACAAAAACGTAGCTGCTCCAAGAATCATCACACTCAGCCATGACCTGCCACCCTTCAGCTCAGACATTTTCTTATTTCATAGGCAGGGGTGAAGAAGTTAGAGATTGATTTAATCTGTCCTGGAGCTCCTCAGCCTGCTGTTCTGCTTCCACGCACTGTAACCTGTCAGAAGTGTGAGACAGGGTGTTGGGTGGGGGGGTGGAGGGGCATACTTCCCATGAGAGCCAGCAGAAGAGTTAGGTGGTGTTGAACAAAAAGCAAAGCAAAGAAAATAACAGAAGACTGAGGTTTGAGAACCATCCCATGAGTCAGCCTAGGGCTAAGAGAGTACCCTCTTAGCAAGGCTGACGCAAAGATACCACCTGCTTTCTGGCACTCTGAAACTGATTGGGGGGGGGCGTCCTGTAAACCAAGAGAAAGACCCACAGCAAGAATAGGAATTCCTAGGTTCAGGTCACATTTAAAATGGACTTAAACATGGGGTTTTGGGTATAGATACTATTTTCCTAACCATTGAGAGAGCTAGCTGCCAAGAAGTATTTGTTTTAATATATTTTTTTAAAGGAGTGTAAGAGAACTCTTGTGTTTCTTTATATCTCTATAATCTTGTATGTCTTCATTTCTGGGAAATGGGGAACCAGATGAGAAAAAATATTAAAATAATTGGAAGTGTGAACAGCTGTTATAGATTGAATTTTGTCCCTCTAACCCCCCAGAAAAATGTGTTGGAGTCCTAATCCTCAGTATCTTAAAATGCTACCTTATTTGGAGATAGTCTTTGCAGATCTAACGAAATTAAGATGAGGTCACTGGTGTCCTTATAAAAAGGGGAAATTTGGACATAGACACATACAGAGGGAAAATTACATGAAGACGCAAAAGAAGAATACCATATAAAGAAGGAGGATTGGAGTGATGTGTCTACCAGCCAAGGAACACCTGAAGCTACCAGAAGCTAGGAGAGAGACATGAAACAGTTCCCTCCCTAGAGCTTCACAGGGAGCATGCCCCTGGCAGCATCTTGATTTCAGACTTCTGGCTTCCAGAACAGTGAGATAATAAACTTCTGTTGTTTTAAGCCACATAGTTTGTGGTGTTTAGTAATGGCAGCTCTAGGAACACATACAAAAACATTGGAAGCTGCAAGTTCACTGTTGTAAAATTGTGTTGATAAGGCAGTCTCCAGGCTCTTTGAGGATTTGGTCATCTATTTCCCAAGGAAATCCTCAGGAAGCAGCTAGAGGGATAGATACATGTGTATACATATATCAGCTGCTCAATTTATGAGATGCATGACCTTGTGCAAGCTCCTAAATCTCTCCGAAGCTCTTTCTTCATCCTTTAAAATGAGGCTAATAAAACCTTCTTCCTAAGGCAGTTTAAAGATTAAATGAGATGATGTTTTTTAAATGATCTATTGTGGTAGTTCACAGTAGCCTTTCAACAGATGTTAGTTCCTTTTCTCACAAACATGAAAGAAGATCCCACCCTCCAGCAGGTAAACTGATAGCTGAGAGCTGAGAGTTGAAAGCATAATATCTAGTTAGTCTAATAGATATTGGTAAGTGTGGTAGACTGGGTCAGGGCTCTGCTCAGATCCCCCTGAACCCCATTTACTGTTTTGGCTATCCCTCCTGAGTGTGCTTCCAACAGTTCACACCTGAGAGTCTTCATTGGAGAAGTGTTCTCAGGCCACTAGAGCCATTTTTTTCCACATTCAGATCAATAAAAGTGCCTAGGAGTTAATATACTTGACCCATGCTCAAGGCCTAAAGAATGCTGGAGGTCCCTCGCTTTGAGTCAGGGAAACTCTGAGGCACAAGTTTTACTCTTGGGTTCCTCCAGGCCAAAGCCACAGGACTTAATTTGAAGAGCATGGAGTTGCTTACCCTATTCTGCTTTTACTTCCACACTAGTCTTTTAAGTGAACACATCCTTAATAAATCACTTGCACTCAAGTCCTCAATCCAGGGGCTTCTTCTGGGGTACCTGACTGAAGACAATAGGCTTCTGAATATCTTGCACAGAAATGCCACATGATATTAAAATTCTCATGGTCAGAGCTAAAAATACTGACCAGATTATACATTCAAATCATTCACTATTCAGCCAGTATAATAATCATACTAGTAACTACTTATTCGTGTGCCCAATATCTGCATTATGTTCAACTCTGATCCTCATAACCCACCTACAGTTTTATCCCTATGGCTGTTTTTAAGAAATGGCCATTGATTCTTTAAATCTTTTCCGTTAAGGTCTATGTCCCATCCCTTAAACCTTACTACTTTTAGAGACACCTACTCTATTTTGATAACTTGTCCCTCAATTACCGAGACCTGGCCATCCTAGGATACCTTTGTCAGGTGAGGACATCCAGCCATGTTGGCTGACAAAACTTAAAAAGTAGGCTGGATATAGTTGTGCTTGCTTTTATATTTAGTCTGACAATCTCTGCCTTTTATTTTAAGTATTTGGTCCATTTATATTTAACAATATTATTAATATATCTGGATTTGAATCTACCATTTTGTTGTTTTTTATTTTTCTCATCTTGTTTTTGTTCCTTAGTTCTCTTTTCTTGCAGTTTTTAGGTTTAATAAAATATTTGATTAAACTTAGAGTTTAGAAATTTGGATTTTCTAGGCAAATATCAGTGAGCTCCAAACCCAGGGTTATGAACTCTCTTTAATTTTTTATAATAGTATGTTTTCTTTACTATCCATTATGATGTTTATAAAGTCAACATCAGGTTGTATTCAAGTCTCAAACAAGGTAAGTGAAATCTTCAGAAGTTATTCACTTGGGAGTTGACTAAAACAGTAATTTTGTGGGTTATTGCTGTATAGAAATACTTCCATAAGATCCATATCAAGGAGAAGTTATACAATATAAGATTTTTTAAAATGAGCTTAGAAAACCCATTTCCAGACAAGATAAATTCAGCAAGAACAGAAATTATCATCTACCCAGGTGGCACTATATTTTTGGATTTATTAGTGCTCTCCACAATTACATGGATGTCTGTGATACATCTAATTTTAGGAAAGGCTGGCAAAACATTCTGCTGATTTTTTTTTTTACCTATTTGCCTTATATAAAATAAATCAAATGTTGTGGCCATGTCTCTCTTGATCTGCCGTCTTAAATGGTGGCTGGGGTGTTGCCACAAAGCCAATAAATGTCTAACAAATATTAACTAATTAATATTTGCAGCTTTAGTTTCATTGGACAAAAAGTCAGAATAGGCCAAGACTAATTAATGTAGCTTGGTGCTTGGGTAAGCACAGGAAAGAAGACAAGCAAAAGGGGACAATTAACATTTATTGGATCCTAATATGTTCACAGCTAGGTGATATGAGTATTTATAAGATTAGGATAGATCCATAGGCCCTCACAGGGAGGTTGAGCATATCAGATGAGGAAATGCATACGAAAGCTCCTTAAAAACTATCAATAAGGTAAATGCTATCTTGGGTCAGGTTACCCAGAGCAGAGCCTGAGTCAGAGAATCAGGTGTTTCAGTTTACAGAATACACTGAGGTGGTATGATCAGGAGAAAGAGAAGGAGGTAAGATCTGTGTCTTCCTTTTCTCATTTGCATTTTGGAGATAAGAATCAGAAATTATTCACCAATTCAATAATTGTTTTTGAGCACACTCTACAAGGCACACTCCTAGGTGCTGACTATATGACCAAAAAAAACAAAAAAACAAAAAACAAGGCCCTTACCCTCATGGAGCTGACATTTTGTGGATTCCATTACTTTAAGGTTCCCTGAAGCCCCTGCTGGGAGTTTACTGATCAAAGTACCTTGTTCCAAGGCAATCATCCTAGAGTGAGGTGTATGCAGCCTGGACTGGCATCTTCTGAGAGGCTCAGAGCCCTTGGTTGATCTATGCCACACTCATGGCTTGCTAGGGAACCAGAGATGAGGGTAGGTATTATTTCCACTTTATAAACAGGGGAATGGTGGTCCCAGAACCATGACAGTAACTCCTGGGATCCAGTGGCAGTAATGTACTAAAGTAATGTCTCCTGCTTTCTAGACTGTTTTCTTTAGACTTTTAGCAACTAGCGTTTGAAGTGAAGATGAATTTAGATTTAATATAAAGATTAGATAATCAAAATACTTCTATGACATTTCAGATTCCTGATGATTAATGCCTGAGGCCACGAGATTCACGTTAGAAGTGGATATTTGTGCCTCTGGCTTTTGAAGACCTTGCAAGCAAGCGTATGCTCTCCCGTGCCTGGCAACTGGAAACATGACCCCTAACTTTGAGGGCTGAGCCTGGACAAGTGGGACTTGACAGTAAAAATATTTCGCAGCAGTGAAAACAACCACATTCTGTAATCATGCATCCTGAAAACAGACTCCTGCTGAAAAAAATAGGACCAACAGGAGAAAGAATAGTCTCTGTGATTGAACAGCTGCTTGATGATATAGTGCAACCAAAGAACAAATCTCTGAGGATTTCAGCCTTGTGTTCTGCCTCTATCTCTTTCAGATGAAAGTTTTCTTTTTTTCAATATTGTGACCATCGCTGTGCATTTAATTAAAAACTGTTTGAAAAAAGTTAAATGACTAGACAGAACCTTTATATTATTCAAGGAGTTCCGAGTACACATGGGGAGTGACTGCTAACTTGCTAATGGGTGGAAAGTTCTTTATGGGGATGATGAAAATGTTCTGAAATTGGATGATGATGCACACTTCAATAATATGCTTGAAACCATTGAGTTGTATGCCTTAAATTGGTAAATTTTATGGCATATAAATTATACCTCAGAAAAGCTGTTAAAAACTTTACGTTAATTGCTAAAAGTTGATAGTTTTATAGTAAGGACAATAGGCTGAGAAGTGCACATGAGCCAAGTAAGGACTTAAGAACCATTTAGTCCATTTCAATCTTACTAAAAGGCTTATTTGTTTCTAATGTCCAAATCCTGGTAAAATAAAACATCTGGCTTTTGCTTTACCTAGTCTAGAGCTTTAATACACTTTGTTAACTCAAGACCTTACACTTCTATGAGGCCCCCAAATCCATGGCTCCAGGGGTATTAAGAAATGTTTTCATCATGATAAGAACTGTTAAGATTGATAAAAGAGAGCTCCAATATATTCTTTATGGAAATAAACCCATTAAGTTAATGCAAAAAGAAAATGATATATAGTTGTCCTTGGATGCTACCACCACTGAGCAGGAGATTGTCCGTCTGACTTCACCACATAATCTCCTGATACCTTGGTTTTTCCAGCTGGAAACGTGACAGAGAGATATCAAGTCACGTGGAATGGCTTTGTTATATACTGTTCTAGTCTTGGTCAGTCCTTCTCTCTCAGCCTATGAATTTATTATTCTCTTAGAAATTATGTTAGAAACCTGGGGTAGAACATTCTTGAGTGTGAGTTATTCAAGTTTCTGTTAAATAACTGCTTATATCCTGCTGTCTGACTTGTTGAACTAAAAGTCTTCTAGTGATATTGCAAGTATCTAACATTACTGTCTCCAGAACCATTACTAAGACAACATGCTCGAGGTTTCCACTAGGAGAGGGAGAAGTGGGACTGCACACTTTTGGACAGTAGTTGCCATTCTTTATTCCATTGGCAGTTTCTAACAATCGGTCTCCTGGGTCTGCTTCAGTAGTAGGTGATAAAAATGTAAGTATCAGTCTATTTCTTAGAGTTTAAGCTGTGGAGATTTATTTTATTAAGTAATTCAAGGTATACTAGGTGAGTATACTAAGCAACATCATGGACTATGTTGCTTAGTTCTGAATAAACAATTGGATCTGTTTCTGCATGACAAGGAAATCTTTAAAGTACAAGAATCACAGAAGATTATAGTGTGAGCCCTGGACAAAGCCTGCTCTGGAAAATCCTCTGACAAACCTTCTTGGCTGAACGACTTCAGGTGTGTCTGGTGTTGAGGCGTTGAGTTCTTTTGAGAAAGCATGTTCTACCTCACAGCCATGTCACAGGTGGGTGAAGTCATTTAAGGAGCATGATGTGTCCTTGGATATTTGGGGAAACAGTTGTCAAAAATAAAGTATCTTTAGAGAAAATCGAGTCATTGAAATCAGCAGTTGAAACCATTAAGTGTGGAATGCAAAGTCTATTTGAGGGGTGAGTGGTGGAGGGAGGAGAAGGGACAGTCTCTGCTTTCAGGAGTCTCCTGGGCAAGTAGGGCAACCATCACAAATGCAAACAACAGAAACACTTGATTCATTGAAAACTTGAGAAACTCTGGGTGAAGTGGTGGATGGTTAAGCCCTAAGACATTAGGGAGGAAGGACATATGAAGGATAAGCGGGAGGGTGGCGTGCACCCCTACATTTAGGACAGGAGGATGGACACCTGTTCACATAGGACTTGGCATCCCTGGCCCTGGCAGGGCACCAGGCAGGCACTCAGGGAATGAGTGAATAACCAGAGTGACTGAGAGCCAAATGAAGGTAACCAGAAAGATCTCATGAGAAAGGTAAGTCCTAAAAGCGACCACCTGAGATTTCACAAGATGAGAGGGGAAGAGACTCTTCTGTGATCATAGAGGACAGAAGGCAGAAGAGAGAAAAATATTGGGAAAATGATGATGCCTGTTTTCATTTGATAAAGGGGTATAATATATTTTCCTAATACAGCACCTCAAGATGAACCTGATCAAGCTTCTCATACTTCAATGTGCACACAAGTCACCCAGAATCTGGTTAAAAAGTAGATTCTGATTTAGTAGGTCTGGGGTAGAATTTACATGTCTAAAAGGCTCTGAGGGGATGCCAGTGCTAGTATGTAGTGAGGATCTAGAGCATGTTCTTAATGCACCTTGAGCTTTTAAGAGAAAACCCAACCTGGCCTTTGGAGAGGAACAGCT
Organism: Eidolon dupreanum; assembly: GCA_028627145.1. NCBI lineage: Eukaryota > Metazoa > Chordata > Mammalia > Chiroptera > Pteropodidae > Eidolon > Eidolon dupreanum. Next base: position 31,770,259 of record CM053504.1, on the reverse strand, counting down.
TCATAATGCTGTTGACAAAGAGAATTTCCCCAGCATTTGGTAGGTTAATTATTTTGATTCAACAATAAGAAGAAAGAAGAGAAGAGAAGGAGAAAGAGGAGGAGAAGGAGGAGGAGGAGGAGAAGGAGGAGAAGATCTGATCCTTAGAAATTGGTGTATGAGTCAATCCCCCTGTTGACCTGTGAGCTCCTTAAAAGAGCCCTGTTCCTGAATAGCTGTGCCGTGAATGAAGGCCACCATCCCACTATGGCTCCTAGGTGCTAAGGACTTTTAAACACACAATGAAAATGTTGCCTCCCACTTAAATACATCTGGTTGTAGGACTTTGATGTAATGGGAACCAATGACCAGGATTGGCAATTGAACACTTGAAATCACAGAGTCCTTCAAAAGGTGTCAGTGTAGATCCCCTTGAGAATGGATGTCATGGTGGCCTCTTGGGGACAGGTTTGGGAAGGTGGGGCAGGAGGCTCCCAGACTGGCTTCTGTGTCAGGGAAGAACCAGGCCCTCAGGTCCAAGTGCCCGCATCCTTCAATTCACCCCTATTCCACTCACAGATGTAATGTAAGCATCTAAAAAAGACTATGAAAGACCAGATAGCCCATGACCGAGTTCTGACAGTTGGGGAGGACCTCATCACTTCCCTCTTTGCTGCTCAGCTTGGCCTGGATGACTATTAGACCAGAGGGCCTCCATGGAGCTTCACTTAAAGAAACCATCCAGCTCTGGCTGTTCTTTGTTTCTTTTTGAAATATGTATTTAAAGTTTGGAAATTGATGTCAAGAGGAACCCATAAGATTTTTTTTTAATTATATGACAGTGTAAGCCACTAGCGCCATATGGGCATTTCTCTATGCACCCTGGATGGCGATGAACTTAATGTTTGTTTTTAAATGATTTATCAATTGCTTTCTTTCAAATTTTAATTTATTTTTCATAATAGGAATATTGATTGGTTCAATGTAAGAAAAAGAAAATCTCCATCCAAATTGGAGTGCTGCTGGCTACAGATAATCATAGGTACCACTTATTAGTGACTCTGCGCTAGGCACCATTCTACATTCTTATATATGCCGATTACTTCTTCACAGCCACCTTGGGAAGTAGATACTCTTGTCATCTCTGTCTTATTGGTGAGGAAACTGAGGCACAGAGAACTCAATGGAGGAGGAGTTAACCTTCAATCCAGGCAGTCTGGGGATATAATCAGTCTCTCTGGATTCAGTGTCAGTGCCTTCCAGTCTCTTGGGGGATTAAATTCCAATGACTCTGGAATCAAAATAGTATGTGGTTTGCTATTATTTGTGTTAAAAGATATAACTATATAAAAATATAATATGTATTATTTATATTTATTTTAGCCTATGTGACACATACACATACATGACAGATTATAATTGCACATGGTTTAAAGCTAAAAGGTATAAAGTATTATGTAGTGGCTTCACATAACAAACAATGGCTTCACATAACAGTATTATTATCTTACAGTTCTGGAGGCCAGAAATCTCAACTGAATCTCACCTTGTTAAAATCCAGGTGCATCAGGGCTGAGTTTTTTATAGAGGCTCCAGGGGAGGACCTGTTTCCTTTTCCTTCTCAACTTCTAGAGGCTGCCCACATTCCTTGGCTCATGGCCCTCCTCCTCCACCTTCAAGCCAGCAATAGCGGGTCGAATCTCTCTCACATGGCCTCTCTTTAACGTTAAATATCCTGCCTCCTTCTTTCACTTACAAGGACCCTTGTGATTATAATGATTCCAGTATAATCTCCCCATCAGCTGATTAGCAACCTTAATTCCATCTGCAACCTTAATTTTATCTTGCCAACCATGTACCATAACATATTCACAGGTTTGAGATTAGTACTTGGACTACTTATGGAAGTATTACTCTGCTTGTGTTTGTGTATGTGTATGTGTCACATAAGCTAAAATAAATATAAGTAATAAATATTATATTTTTATATAGTTATATCTTTTAACACAAATAATAGCAAACCACATACTATTTTGAATCCTGTTTTTTGACATAGTATGTGTTCTAGGTGGTTCCAAATTAATAAATAAAGTTTGAGATTTTCTTTTTCTTACATTGAACCAATCAATATTCCTATTTGTTATGGTTTGTACTTTTGTTGAAAAATCAGCTTTGAATAAAGCATTTGCAGGAATTTGTCACTTTGACTTAGTCCATTTTCAGATCATTATGTCAATCTTTGGGTGATAACTGTTTGTTTACATATGTGAACACCTAACTCACCAGGCTTTGACACAGTATGTAACAGACTTTGCTGAAGTGGTTGCTATCATCACTGCCTGCACTTGATTTTTCCACAGTGGGTGACTGTAGGCCCAGAGTCATTGGAATCCAATCTCCCATGAGATTGGAAGGCACTGGTACTGAATCCAGAGAGACTAATTACATCCCCAGACTGCCTGGATTGAAGGTTAACTCCTCCTCCATTGAGTTCTCTGTGCCTCAGTTTCCTCACCAATAAGATAGAGATGAAATGAGTACCTACTTCCCAAGATGGCTGTGAAGAAGTAATTGGCATATGTAAAAATGTAGAATGGTGCCTAGCATGGAGTCATTAATAAGTGGTACCTATGATTATCTGTAGCCAGCAGCACTCCAATTTGGATGGAGAAATTAAGACGGTGACAGCCTATATATATAATAATAATAATTATTACTACTACTACTACTACTACTACTACTACTACTACTACTATTACTATTATTCATACTGAGTCTGACAATGTATTATGAGCCTTACATTGTCCCATTTATTCCTGACAGCAACCACAGAACTACATATTCATATCGCTTCTGTGTGCACTGGAAACTGAAGTTCGGCAAGGGTCACATGCTAGTCAACAACTAGTAAATAATAAAACCAGATCTCAAACTCAGGTATTTTAACTCCACACACAAACCCTTTTTCTGCTGTGCTCTGGTGGTTTAGAGGGGAGCGCATTAGAGAGTGGTCAGGGCTTCTGGTCAAGATGATGGAGTAGGTAAATTCTGTCCTTACCTCCTTTCATGAACATATCAAAATTACAACTAAAGTACACAACAATCATCACTGAGAATCACCTGAATTCTAGCAGAACAGAAATTCTTTAATTAGGTATATACAGAAAGCCACATAGAGATGAGTAGGAGAGAAGGGACTCAGAATGAGCTGGTCCCACACCCATATGTAGGGATTAAAAATCAGGAAGGATATCTTGGCTATGGAGGTCTCTGTGAGGAATGAGGGGTCCCAGCTCCACACCAGGCTCCCAGGACCAGGGCTCCAGTGCTGAGAAGAGAAGTTCCCATAGATTCAGCTGTGAAAACCAACAGAGATTATGGCTGAGTGAAACAGAAGTCTGCTGGAGTCCTAAGCCTTTCTCTTAAAGGGCCTGTTAATGGACTTACTTGCTGGCAGACTAACTCACTCTGAGCTCCAGCACTGGAGCAGCAGCTCTAAAGGCACCAGGGATATACAGGGAGGAACTGAATTATCTGACTTCAGGGTGAGGGCTAGAGGGGTAGCTTTCTCCCAGACAGAAGGGCTGGAAGAAGCCATTATTCTTTTACTGAGCCCTCACACACAGCCTGCATGCCCAGGTGGGTGCCACGAGTCTCCATAAACCTGACTAACACTGTTCCTCCCTCCCTAGTGATTCCCTGAGACCCCATCCCACCCAACTTGCAGACCCACCCAAACCACTTCCAGTGGTATTTCCATACAATTGTCTTGCTGTGAACTTTCCTAAACTCTCAAAGGTTTACAAACCCCAAACAAGCAGCACCTGGCCTCAACATGCCCCATACCTCTTCCCAAGCAGCCTTAAGCCTGGCACTAACAGCAGCTAACCTTAGTTTGCATCTAAGCCTCTCCCAGGCACCTCCAAGTGCAGCACAAGTGGCAACCATATTAAGATTACCTTGTAGTTCATACCAAGTAGCCCTGGGCAGGGCACAGGCTTACCTTGGACAGCAATAGAGCCCTTCTCAAGAGGCCCAGAACCAACACACCCAGCTTCAGACCACACTAGAGCACCACCCAACCACCTCCACAAACGACACAGCCAAAGGGAAGCCTGGGCAGGCACCAGAACCTTGCTAAAGTGAATCCTGCTCCATAGGGTGAGTCCTTGAACAAGAGATCCACCACTGTAGTCACGACCAGTCCTTACAATCAATCAACCTGAGCATCAGTCCCTCCCACTGACATGCAAATAATAACCAAGGGTCAACTACAACAGGAGGGCACACACAACCCATACAAGGTATACACCTGGAGTACCCAGCTTAAGTGACCATGGTGACTGCACCACTGGGCCCCACAGGACACCTACTATATAAGACCACTCTACTAAGATTGGGAGACATAGCAGCTTATATATATATATATATATATATATATATATATATATATATATATATATATATATAAATTATGTAAACACAGGGAGGCAGCCAAAGAGCGGAGACAAAGAAACATGTCCCAAATGAAATAACAGAACAAATATCCAGAAAAAGAGCTAAACATTATGGAGACAAGCAATCTAACAGATGCAGAGTTCAAAACACTGGTTTATAAGGATGCTCAATGATCCTAGTGAGAACTTCAAGAAATAAGAAGCATAAAAATGGAGATAAAAACCATGAAAAAGAAAAAGTCAGAAATTTAAAAAATATAGTAACTGTAATAAACAATACATTACAGGCACTCAACAGTAGATTAGATAAAGCAGAGGATTGAAATCAGTAATTTAGAAGATAAGGTAGCAGAAAACACCCAATCAGAACAGCGACAAGAAAAAAAATTTTTTAAATGAGGATATTTGAAGGGATTTCTGGGACAACATCAAGCATACCAACATTCCCATCACAGAGGTACCAGAAAAAGAAGAGAGAGCACAAGGCATTGAAAGCCTATTTGAGGAAATAATAACTGAAAATTTTCCTAACCTGGTGAAGGAAATAGACAGACTTAGAAGCTCAGGAAGCACAGTGAGTTCCAAACAAGATGAACCCAAAGAGGCCCACACCAAGACACATTATAGTTAAAATGACAAAGGTTAAAGACAAAGAGAGAATCTTAAAAGCAACAGAGAAAAACAATTAGTTACCTACAAGGGAATTCCCATAAGACTGTCACCTGATTTCTCAACAGAAACTTTGCAGGCCAGAAGGAATTGTCAGGAAATAGTCAAAGTGATGAAAAGCAAGTATCAACAACCAAGACTACTCAAACCAGCAAAGCTATCATTTAGAATCAAAGGTCAGTTAAAGAGCTTACCAGACAAGAAAAAGCTAAAAGAATTCATCACCACCAAACCAGTATTGCAAGAAATATTAGAGGGAGGAGGAGGAGAAGAAGAATATGAATAATAAAATGGCAATAATTACACATCTGTCAACAATTACTTTAAATTAAATCAATTAGATGCTCCAATCAAAAGACAGTGTGGTTGAATGGGTAAGAAAACAAGACCTGTACATATGCTGCCTACAAGAGACTCACTTCAGTTCAGAAAACACACATAGACTAAAAGTAAAGGAATGGAAAAGATAGTCCATGAAAATAAAAATGAAAAAAACAGTTGGGGTAGCAAAACTTACACCAGACAAAATAAGACTTTAAAACAAAGAAGAACCCAGTAGTCCCACTTCTGGGTATTTACACAAAGAAACCCAAAACACTACTTTGAAGGGACCTGTATATCCCTGTTAATTGCAGCATTATTTACAGTAGTCAAGACGTAGAGGCAACCTGGGTATCTATCAATGGATGAATAGATAAAGAAGTAATACATATATACAATGGAACATTACTCAACCACTAAAAAAATGAAACCTTGCCATCTGCAACAACATGATGGACCTAGAGGAAATTGTACTGAGTAGAGTAAGTCAGACAAAGAAAGACAAATATCATATGATTTCACTTACATGTAGAATCTACAGAACAAAATAAATGAACAAACAAAACAGAAACAAACTCATAGATACAGGGAATAGTTTGATGGTTAGCAGATGGGAAGGGGGTTAGGAGTATGTGTGGAAAAGGGGAAGGGATTAAGAAGTATAAATTGTTAGTTACAAAGTAGTCATGGAAATGTAAAGTATAGCACAGGTTATAGTCGACAAGATTGTAATAACTATGTATAGTGTTGGATGGGAACTAGATTTATTGGAATGATCAATAACTTCATAAGTTACATAAATGTCTAATCACTATGTTGTACACTTGAAACTAATAAAATATTGTCAACTGTAATTGAAAAAGTAAAAAATTATATATATAAAAAAAGATGGCAATCAGGAAGACGAGGAGAGCCAGTTTATGGTTTTGCCAGTACTGCCTGGTTAATTTATTCAAATGGCCTCTCTATGTGTTTCTTCAAATTCTGAAATAGTTCAGAATCCTTGTTCCCCACCAACAAAGTTAGAAATGTTATCAAGCTACACCAAACATATTTTAATTAATCCAATTAATCAATTTTCCTTTATGTTTAATGTCATTTCTCTATCTCAAGATTACCTTCTGGAAGATTTGTTTTGCCTTTTACATTTCTGTCTATAATCCACCTTGAATTGATTTTTGTGCAGTTCTCTGCAACACACTGCATGTGTAGGTATCACCTGACCTTAATTATGTTACTCTGTGATAACTGGAACTTGAAGAACTAGTACAAATGCTGATACTCTGGCTACTGCTACCACTGTGACTAATAGACTATTCATCTTTGACCTAGAAGACTCATGTCTCCTACCAGCTCCCATGAAACTCACAGACTAACTTGTTAACTTGTAAATACAATAAAATCTCTAACCCTTCACAGTTCTTGACACTCATGTGTAAAAAAAAAAAAAATACTCTATTATAATCGATCACTGAGTTTGGGAGTGATTGTTACACAGCATGATTGTGCAATAGCTGACTAATAAATAGAGGGGTTGTTTCATTAATATTATTTGGCAGACTTTGTCAAAGGCTATGACTTTTAAAAGTTCTTGATACACTGGTGATTTGCTTTCCAGAAAGATTGTTTCAATATCCATTCCTACCAACAGGTGATATATGAGTGGATTTTTCCTACAAATGCTAAGGTCATCTGTCCTTTTATCCCCATATGCCACTTCTCAAGTAAGTTTTGCCTTCTTGCTGGTTTGTTTGTTTTGTTGTTGTTGTCATCGTCTTTAGGTTTTTTGTTGTTGTCATCATTTTTAGGGGTTTTTGTTTTTGTTTTTGTTTAGTTGGCAATAGAATCCTGGACATGGGGCAACCCTGGATATGAGTAAGTCTGTGAAAGCAGCAGACTTGATCAAGTGAACTGTGAGTGAGTCCATTGCCAGGAATAATATCACAGGAAGTCTCTGAAAGGCCCTGAGTGATGCCCCAGTAAACTCAAGCATAGCCTGCTAAGACCAGCCCCAGATTTACATAAATTGTATTTCATTATCTTTTCTCTGGTGCTTTCCTGAGTCATCTCTGATAAGCTTGGCGGAAAGTGCTAGATGAAATGGTAGGCTTGCCAGAGCTTGACCCTAAGCCCAACAGTTAATAACCTACTTCAAATAAGACCATTTTGTGACTGTGCCCCTTGTAGCAGGGAGGGAGCCTGACGTCTTTCTCTGTGTAGGCCTTTAATTCCCAGAGAGTGTGTCTGCTCTCTCCTCACCTGTTCTCACTATTAAATATTACAAGTTCAAACTCACACCACCTCCCCAAACAAAGGGCCACAAAAGGCTTGGCCCACAGGGGCTCTCAAAGACTAGGATGAAGGCCAAGGAAACCCTGGAGAATGGAAGGGGTTTTCACACAAAGAAGCTAGTTGAGGCATTTAAACATGCAACTGCCACATAAACCGTTTTTTCCCAGGTCAGAACAGTTTGCTTTAAAGCTACAGCGTAGTCTTATTGAGAGAAGGTTTAGAAAATTCAGGAAAGTGATCAGTAAACTTATTCTGGTAAAAACCAGATAGTAAATGTTTTAGGCTTTTGTGAGCCATACAGTCTCACCTTTGCCATTGTAGCCTGGAAGAAGCCATAGACAACACACAAACCAATAGGTTTGGCTGTGTGGCAGTAAAACTTTATTTACAAAAACTGGTGGTGGGCAGGCCATAGTTTGCTGACCCCTGATTCAGGAGGTGGTGGTTAAAAAAGAGGGCTTAGCTCTCTCTGCCCTCAGCTGCTGAGGTATAAAAATATTTTTTTCATGTCTTCATTTAACAAACACTTATATAGCCACCACACTATGTATATAGCCAGACATTTGGAAAGACTTTATAAATATTGACACACTTAATGATCACAATGATTCTATAAGGCAAATACAATTATTCTCTCTGGTTTGGCAAAGAGAGGTTAGATACCTTGCCCAATGTCACACAGTGGTAGGTGAGAGTGTCAGGATTTGAATGCTCTTATGCATCACCCTGTGCTGTGGAAAGGTAGATTGGCCTTCACAGAAGGAATATCTACTATATACCCTGCTCTTTGCAAACCTGGGGAAAAAGGGAATGGGCACAGAATTGATTAAGACCTAGTGCCACCCTCAAGGAGCTCCAGCCCTGTGGGGGAAAGAGTAGTGCAAATTAACAATGAGTACAACCACAGGAAAGCATGGAATACAAGGTGATTCCATGTATATGAAGATCAAGAACTAGCAAAACTCACCAATGGGGATAACAGTCAGAAAATTGGTGACCTTGGAGAGGACTAGGGGAAGCAAAAAGAACCTTCTGCAGTACTAGAAAGAGCTGATGTCTTCATCTAGACATCTGGTATACCTAGGTAAAAAAATCATCAAGCTGACTCAAGAAAATACAAAAATTTAAAAGAAAAAGAGCATGGTGGTGTTGGGAGGAAGCTGCTCAGGCTGCAATTCCCTAAGGTCTCATCTGGGAGGCTATCACAGCAAGCCTTTCTGAGAGTTGGAGAGTCCCTTGGCCCCGATCCTATCTCTCTTGAGTCCTATGGGGGAGGAAATGGGGTCTTGGATGAGCTGTGAATCCATGTATATGGGGGCAAATACTCATGACCTCACTTGGCAGATAGCCCAAGATGAGTGGGGACAGTTTCCAGGTCAGAGTTAAGGCTTTTCCCACAAACCTCTTTTTACTGGGCTGGGGTCCTTGACAGGAAGCCTGGTCATAAATGTGGGATCTACAACACAGCCATCCAGGTGACCCCACAAAGAGGGATAGGGAAGGCCTCTATTTGGCCATCAGCCAAGACTTGAGCCTATAGGCCATATTCTGGACCTTGCCCATGAGTTTTTGGCCCAGATTATAAACTCCTTTAAGATAAGAGTCTTCTTGGGAATCCTGATGGTTTATACAGGGTTAGAGAAATGGGAAATGATTAGCTCAAAGCTTAGTACTAAAGAATACCTTTTAAAATTGACTCTGTGCACTCCATCTCCAGAAAGAAGGAAAGATCTACATTCACTGTCTCCAGCTCAGAGGTCTGAAGTTGCTCACGTCTTCTGATTGGAAAGGCTGTCTCAACATGGTGTGGACCTCAGACCTCAGGCTCTCAGCCTAAGGCTCCAAGAGAGACATTCTGGAGGCCCAGATTTCTTTATTTCCTGCCCCTCAACTTAGTAAAACCCAAGCAGAGATGAGGTTAGAGCTGTCCTTAGCCCCCTCACATCATCTACTTGCCAACACCTTGTCAACCCATCCATTCATGCATCCACCCCATCCATGCACCCACCTACTCACCCAACATGTTCACTCAACCCCCAACCATCCACCAAGCCATTTATCCACAAACCCACCAGCACACTACCTCCAACTTATCATACATCTCTCCTTCAAGGAGCTAAGGGTCTTTAGTGATGATTTTCTTTATGAAGTTGACTGTGTGTGCTGGGGATTTTCAGAGAGGGTGAAATCATAAAGGTTGCAATAGTCAGGAAGCCTTCATGAACATGGAAAGATGGGAGAGGGGGCTGAATGCTTAGACACTGGTGTCTGACTGCCCAGATTCAGATCTGACACTTGGCTTTGTGAGCTTAAACAATTTTAAATAACTTCTCATATCCTTGCTCTTCACTGCAAAGGCCAGTGACATAAATTACCAAAATGGCCACAAACCTTCACTCCTCTTTATATCCATGCCCTTTGCAATGTAACTACAGCTCTTCCCATCCAGGGATAGACTCTATTTTCCTACCTCTTGAATCCAGGTTGACCTTGTGATTTGCTTTGGCTAATAAAATGTGGCAGTGATATTGTGCCACTTCTGAGCTAGACTTCAACAAACTTTGGCACTCTTTGTCTTTCTCCTTCTCCTTCTTCCTACTCTCAACCCTTCTCCACCATGTAAACAAGCCCAGGCTAGCTTATTGAAGGATGAGACACCACATCAAAAATCCCTATTGCTCCAGCCACAGCCAGCCAACTTCCAGAAGCTAAGCTCCTTAGCTGACCTGCAGCTGACCACAGAACAATGAGAGAGCCCAGCTGAGACCAGAAGGACTGCCCAACTTGAAGTATTCACTCAGAATCACAATCAAATAATTGGCTGTTTTAAGCTGCAAGTTTTGGCATGGTTTTATGCAGAATTATTGTGGCAATGGGTAAGTAATAGACCAGGATTATATGACTCTTGAATTTCATAGAGTTATGAAGGGAATTAAACGAGGTGGTCTATTTAAAAGTGTTTAGTTCAGTGCCTGATATGAGGCAACATTCCATGAATGCTAACTATTATTCTTGGTGTGCAGCATTGTGTCCCATGTGGAGATCAAAAAGATAATCTTGGCTAGATTCTTTGTGCTAGAAGTTGACTCCACCTGCGCATCCAACCGGCTGCATATAGACCATATGTGGCCCCACCTACAGAAGCCTGGGCTCTGCCTAAAATTTCTAGCAAAACCTTTTTAAAATTATATAACTAGCAGGCACCCATGAAGTAACTAAGAAGGGATGTGTGAAATTTGGTCAAGATGTGGTAATGTTGGACTCAGCTGCCGTATAAAGATGAGGCATCTGCCACAAGACGGCAGACAGGTTTTAACAGTCTCTTCATGTCCAAAGAGAAGCATGGTGTGGCTAGCTTCCTAGAGGATGTTTCTGTCTTGCTCTGGAAAATGCTGGGCTTGCATGCCACTGGACATGGGGTGTGAGCAGATGGCCTCTGGAGACCAGCCTTACTCCCATTGCAAAAGAGCCCTGAGCATAATGGATTGGGAAGAATTTGTGATGCTACTTGACTCTGAAATTCTAATTTCAAAAGCAAGTCACAGAGTATTTGGCACCAATACAATGGGTTATATGTACAAGGATGGTTTTTGATACCTTGTTTGTAGTGGCAAAAAAAAAAAAAAGAAAAGAAAACTGCCAGAATACCCATCAACAGGGGGATAGTTTAAGAAACTGTCACACTTATACACTTATGTAATATTATACAGCTCTGTTTAAAAGTAAATTAAACCTATGTCTTTTGGCCTGGAGGGTGCTCTATGATGTATTAAGAGAGAAAATCAAGCTGCACAATAATTAATGCACAGAGAATGATTCATTTTAATAAAACAACAAAATCCCATCTAAATATAAAAATATTAGTATATATCTGTGTGAATAAGAAGAAGGTATGGAAAGATACACACCTGGAGAAGCAGAGTGGAAGCAGAGTATTAGTTTTTCCTTTCCATTTTATTTTTTATTTGGAAATAATTTCAAACTTATAAAAATGTTGCAAAAATAAAAATAGTACAAAGAACACCTGTTTCCCCTTCACCCAGATTCAACTACTGTTAACATTTTACCCCTTTAGGTTTATGATTTGTGCATGTTTCACCCCCTCACTCATTTCTTACCTTCACTCACTCCTAATCTTTACACACACACACACACACACACACACACACACACACACACACACACACAGAATGTTTTCCTGAATCATTTGAGGATAAGTTACATACATTATGGGAATTTACCCCCTAAATACATCAGCATGCATTTCCTAAGAATGGAAGTGTTCTGTTACATAACCACAGTATAGTCATTGGCTTCAGAAATGTAACATTGATAAAAAGTATGTTCTCTGATCATAAGAGAATTAAACTAAAATCAGTAACAGAAAGATAGATGGAAATTCCTTCAAGATATAGAGATTAAAAGACTCCCTTCTAAATAACCCATGGGTCAAAGAGGAAGTCACAAGAGAAATTAGAAAATATTCTGAATTTTACAGTGTTAAAGAATAAAATACTTTAGTGGTTCACTTTTCCCTTATACACCACTGTTTTATAATTCATGTCCTTTCCCATACGACTTTACATTACCACCCACTAGAGTGGGTAGAGGTGACTTTCTCTCCCTGCTGATATGGGACTAGGACATGTGACTTGCTTTGACCAAAGGAAAGGGAGCAGAGTGACAATGTGCCAGTTCCTAACAAAAAGGCCTTGTGTTTTTTCACTGTTGTGTGCCTGTCATACAAATAGCATCTCCCTTGTACCTGCTACGGTGTTGCCCTGGGACACAGAAGAAACACATGTGGGGCAGACCTGAGCCTAACCCATCTGTGGAGACAGACTGAATTAGAGTGGCCCAGCCACGCCCCACCAACCTGAAGATACATAAGAAAGAAATACTTATTGCTGTGGACCACTGAGATTTTTGCATTTGTTTGTTTTATAGCAATGACAGATCAATGAAGTAGATAATGCTTATAAAACACTTTATGTTACATATCATTGTAATACCTTTACTTCCATTAAGTCATTGTACATGCAACAATCCTTTCTCACAGATGAGGAAACTGAGTTTAAGTTGTTTGCCCAAGGTCACATAGTTAATAAGCTGATAAGTTATGTGACCATGGATGTATTGCCTCTGACTTCTGCTAGGTGGTGGTGGTGGTGGTTGAGCCAGTTTGAGTTGGGGCTTATTTACTTGCAGCCTAAAGCATGCTGCCTAATCTACTTGCACAACCTTCTCCTTCCCAACTTCATCTTCTCCAGCACCAGGAAATCTCTGCAGAGCTCAGGAGTAAGCCTTGCTTTCCTCAAAATCAGTTTATATCAGGGCTTCTCCAACGTGCATCAACAGTTTAGACCTTCGGAGCCCAAAAGCCAGTGAATCTGGTTTTCTGTCTACAGAAGTACAGATAGGAAAAGAACACCAGTATGATACTTAAGGAAAAGTGGCTATGAAATTAAACACTGAGTCAGCTTCTACCTAAAGAAGAGAAAGTATGTTCTTCTTCGAATTCATTCAGAACTGGTCTGTTCCCAAACACTCAGACAGGCCTTCGGCTTAGAGAAGGAATGCATTTCAGAAAGTGAGAAAAGGAAACTTATACCTGGGTTGGGGCTAAGCAAAAGCACGGAATTGTGGTGTAGGGAGGGGTGTGAGATAAAGTGCACAGACTTCCATCTTTAATTAGTCCCTCAAGTCTGTGAGTCTCAATCTCAGCCATCTGGTAGAATTGCCCAAGCTGGGAAGCTTTTAAAAATTCCTGTGATCAGGCCACATCCTAGACCTTTGAACAATACAAGTGTTAAGGGGTACCCACGCCCTGCACAGTAGAAAATCCACATGTAAATTTTGACTTCCCCAAGTCTTAACTATTAACAACCTGCTGTTGACTGGAAACCTAATAACATAAACAGTTGATTTACACATATTTTATATGTTACATGTATTATATACTGTATTCTGACAAGAAAGTAAACTAGAGAAGGTTAAGAAAATCATAAGGAAGAGAAAATACATGTACAGTATTTATTGAAAAAAGTCCTCATATAAGTGGAACCGCACTTCAAATCCGTATTCTTCAAGAGTCTACTGTATATCAAATTTTCTGAGTTTTGCAGCCAAAGCTGAGATTTATACAGTTTCAGCCCCATTTTAACTAGGGTTTTCTCTGCTCTCCTGAGCATAGCCACCATACTGCATGCCTGCCAGTGACCAGGAAGCATGCCAGGTATTTCTCATGCTACCAAAGGTGCTATGTTTTTAACAAATAGGGAAACTGAGGCATGCCCAGCAAGTGGCAAATGTAGGAGCCAAGCCTAAACAATCCAGAGGCCAAACTTTTTATAGCCCTGCCACACATCTCTATGATTCAAATGACCAGAGAATTAGAAAACAAATTTCCATGAGGTTCAGAAGGGAGCCAGGGCTAGGTAGGCAGAAAGAGCAGTCCACCGCTGCTGACCGGAGGGAGCCCATGGAAGGAAGTGGGATTCCTGCAGTGGCCGATTTTGTGAGACCAGGCCTTCTTGAGTAATGGGAGCAGATGAAAGAGGGAATCGGGCTGAGCAGCTGGAGCAAAGGGCCCCCAGATAGTGAACAGATGCCTAATTTTCTTTATAGCCCTTTCTCCCAGAACTCAGAAACAAGTATGGCAGTTGGTGGAAGATCAGCTAAAGTCATAGAAAAAAATGCTGCAAGATCTCTTACTTTTGCCTTAGTTCCTTCCTTTTCTTGCCTCCCTCTACCCACTACCTTCCTCTTTAATAACTCATGAAAAAGATTTTTGAGGGACCCTGTCCATAAAATTCCCAGGTTGGAGCAGCCATCTTAGACTTGGATGAGAATCACCACTTCAACTGTAGAAAGAACTCATATAAACAAATGAGGAGAAAAACCAAGATTCCCACATTCCTTTGAGATTAATATACAAGGACAAGAACAATTTATAAAAGAATACTACTAGAAAACAAACAATGGAAAATGTTCAACCTCATTGATAATTTTTAAAATGGCAAATTGTTACTTATTTAAAAATTAGCCAAAAGTACTTTAAAGGATAATACCTATTCTAGTCGTTTTGAGGTGAGATTGGTACCTTAATACACTAATTACCATATTATCAATAAGTGGCAATGAAAATGTTCACATACCTTAAGAATTTCATTTCTGAAACTAATACTGAATGTTAATTTTAATTGAAAATAAAAATTAAAAAAATAATTGGGGGAATATGTTTCAATTCTCCTCTGTGATCCCAAATTAAATGTATGATTTTTTAAGCTGGGGTTTATTCATTTAATAGTAACTCATGCTAAAAAAAAAATAGGTAGAGACATATAAAATAAATATTTTCAAATCTAAAAAAATAAAGTGTAAGAGCATACTTTTAGATAAAATATACATCTATATTAAGTTCTCTTTTCACCTACTCTTAACTGAATACTTTTTCTACAAACTGCTCTAAGGCATATTACTGATGCAGAAATATAGTGAACACTGAAAAAAATTAAAAAGCAACTGTTTATTTTGTATGAGGCATTTACTAAAATATACATATTAGTAACAAAATTCATATGTTTACATGCAGTTTATAAAGTCTGATTTGTGACAAGAATTAACCTTTTGGCTATATTTGTAAATGAAAGGATGATATATGATTATATATTATATCTTCTAAAAATCAATTGCTGCCCATAAGTCTTCATTATGATTTATATACAATGTTTGAATTTATATTTTAATATTTTCAACACATATGGAAAAAAAGTATTTCATTTCTGGGAATGAATCTAGAAGTAAAAAACATCCAATCCATGGCAAAAAAAAAATCTCAAGCACAAAAAAAGTTGATTAAGTTTTCATCAGCAAGAAAGATTTATTCAGAAAAAAAAGACTGCAATCTGTTGTGTGGCCATGGTGAGCCATGTGCAGGAAGACAGAGTAAGAAGGAAGTTCTTTCTAGAAAGGAAGAGGAAGTTAAGAGGGGCTGCTAAAATATAGAGCTCTTCCTATAGGGCTCTTGAGAGACATAGGGTGTTAGAACTCCTCCCAGAGACCCGCCAACTTTCTGTCTTGGTTAAGGTTTTTGATACATTTTGACACTGTTTGCTACAATGTTATTTATAAAAGCAGGAATCTTCAAACAGAGACTTATGGACATGAACTATAGACTAGTAAGTTACCAGAGGGTAGGGGGTGAGGGAGGAGGGTGGAAGTAGACACAGGTAAAGCAGGTCAAATATAGGGGAGTTGGGGGAGGGTGAAGTGGGTAAAGGGGATCAAATATATGGTAGCTGGAGGAAACTGGACTTTGGGTGGTAAACACACAATAGAATATATAGATGTCAAGTGATAATGTACACCTGAAAATTATATAATTGTACTAATCAATGTTACCCCAATAAACTTAATTTTTAAAAAGTAAAAAATAAAAAGAAAGGAAGAAAGAAAGGAAGGAAGGAAGGAAGGAAGGAAGGAAGGAAGGAAGGAAGGAAGAAAGAAAGAAAGAAAGAAAGAAAGAAAGAAAGAAAGAAAGAAAGAAAGAAAGAAAGAAAGAAAGAAAGAAAGAAAGAGAAAGCAAGCAGGAATCTTATGAGGAACAGTAGAATAACTAAGAACATTGGTAATGAAACCCATTTAGAAACTTGAAAAAAATGTCCATAATAAAACATTAAATGATAAAAGTAGAACACAAAACTTCATGTGTACCATGATTACATTATGATTAAAAAAATAAACTGACCCTCAGAAATAAAAGCAATTTGAATATAAATATTTTTTGCTTTCTTTTTAAAATGTTCAACATTGTGTTTACAGCAATTTATATACAAAACATCTGTTTTATATTAAAGAAGCACAACCATCTAGATACAGGATGGAAGCTGGATTGAAGGTAGAACAATGAGAAGGTTAGTACAGTAACTCAAGTTACTGAGAGAAGGTGATTGAAAGGGGTGAAGAGGGTCAGTCAGAATCAAGAAACATTTAGAAAGCTGAATAGGATAGAGTAAATCAAGGCTCAACTCACTGTGAACAATGCATTGACTAGTGAGTAGGGCTTTTCCCTCAGCTAGAAAACACAGCAAGGAAAAAGACTGGAAGCAAAAAGGGCCCCAGCATTCCTTCTTCTTTTGTCTCTTCTTTTCCTTTTTTTAAAGTTAACAGTTTTATTGTGGTATAATTTACATACCATAAAAGTCATCCATGTTAAGTGTATGTCTCAATGATCATTAGCATATTTAGAGTTGTGAAACCATCACAATCCCATTTTAGAACATTTCTAATATGAAACAATCATTCCCCGTTTTTCTCCCAATACTGGATAATCCCTAATCTTTCTGTCTCTATAGACTTGCCTTTTCTGGACATTTCATATAAAAGGAATTAAATAATGGTTTTGTGTCTGGTTTCTTCCATTGAGCACAATGTTATGAAATGTTTTGATGATGATGTTTTGTCCATGTTGTAGCATTTTTCAGCGCCTTACTCCTTTTTATTGCTGGGTAGTATTCTGTTGTATGTATATACACATTTGTTTATCCATTCATCAGTTGATGACTACTTGAATTTTTCTCCATCTGGGGGCTATTGCGAATAATGCTGCAATTAACATTCATGTACAAGTCTTTGTGTGGACATATGTTTTAATTTCTCCTGAGAGGATTGCTGAGTCATATGGTAATTCTATGTTTAACATTTTGAAGAATGGCCAAACTATTTTCTAATATGGCTGTACCATTTTATATTCTCACCAGTAATGTATGAAGGCTCCTATTTCTGCAGTCTTGTCAACACTTATTATGTCTTTTTTGATTATAGTCATCCTATGAATATAATTTGCACTTCCCTAATGAGTAAAGGTGCTGAGCATCTTTTCATGTGCTTACTGGTCATTTGTATATCTTCTTTGGAGAACTGCCTTTTTAAATCATTTGCCCATTTTAAAATTGGGTTGTTTAAATTTTTTTTTAATAGACTTTTTTAAAGCAGTTTTAGGTTCCCAGAAAAAATGAGAAGCTACAGATATTTCTCACACTACTCCTCCCCCACATGCTCATAACCTGCTACATTATCAATATTCCACACTAGAGTGGTGCATTTGTTACAGCAGAACCTACATCAACACATCACTATTAAGTAAAGTCTATAGTTTACATTAGGTTTCACTCTTTTTAAATATAATTTATTTATTTTAATTAGTTTCAAGTATGCAGTACATTGGTTAGACATCTATATAGTTTGTAAAACGATGCCTCCAATTGCTCCTTCCCTCTCCTGACCCTCCATCTAGCCAACTTATTAATGCTAACTGCATTCCCTATGCCATGCTCCCTATCCCCATGACCATTCATCAGCTACTAATTTGTACTTCTTTAACCCTTCACCCCATTCTCCCAGCCCCTCACACCTCCTCCCCTCTCTGTCACCAAATTGTCCACTATATTTGTGAGTCTGTTTTTATTCCTTAGATTCCGCATATAAGTGAAATCATATAGTGTTTATCTTTCTCCATCTGACTTAAATACCTTCGAGGTCCATCGAAGCAATATCTTTTTCCATCCCCTTCCTTTTAGTTTCTGTGTGTCTTTTAATCTGAAGTCTCTCATATTTTTTCTTCTTAAAGCAGTCCCTCCAACATTTCCTGTAATACTGGTTTGGTGTTGATAAATTCCTTTAGCTTATTTTTGTCTGGGAAGCTCTTAATCTGTCCTTTGACTCTAAATGGTAGCTTTGCTGGATAAAGTCTCCTTGGTTGTAGACCTGGGTCTTCATCCTGTCAAGTATTTTTTGCCAAGCCCTTCTATCCTGCATAGTTTCTTTTGAGAATCAGCTGCCAGTCTTATGGGTGTTCCCTTATAAGTAACTGTTTTTCTCTTGCTGCTTTTAATATTCTTTCTTGTCTTTAACCTTTGGCATTTTAATTAGATGTATCTCGTTGAGGGCCTCTTTGGATACCTGATTTTTGGAATTCTCTGAGCTTCATGGGGTTTTATGTCCATTTCCTTCACCAGATTAGGGAAGTTTTCCATCATTATTTCTTCAAACAGCTGTTCAACATCTTGATGTTCTTCAGTTAAGCTGATCAGACATGTATTTGGACCTTTAATAGTGTCCCATATGCTCCACAAATTATTTTTATAGTTTTTGCATCTTATCTCTTGCCATTCTGCTTGCATGTCCTTTGCTTTCTCATCCTCTAGATAGGGCATATGATCCTTTTCTTTATTCACTTTGTTTATTCCTTTGTTTATTCCATTTAATATACTTCTCATCTCAGATAACATATTCCTCATTTCAAACTGGTACCCTTTTATAATTTCCATTTCCATTTCTTATTTTTTTATCTCTTTGTTAAAGCTCTCACTGAGTTCATCTATACTTCCCTTAAGTTATTTGAGCATCTTGATAACCAGTGTTTTGAACTCTGTGTCTGTTAGATTGCTTGACTCCATTATTCCTGGATCTCTGTTCTGTTCTCTTATATGGTTTCTGCTTCTTTGTCTTCCCATTTTGGGTGCCTTTCTGTGTCTGTTTCTACATATTAAGCAAAGCTCCTAAGTTTCCCAGTCTTATTAGTGTGGATTTGTGAAGTAGTTGTCCAGTGGCACAGTCCTGAGAGGGGTTCAGCTGCAGACCAAACTTAGCCCAAGCCTCTACCCCTCTGGGGCCACCTGTTAATCCACAGATGCTGTGCTTATAGTTGCCTCAAAAGGCCACACCAGAAACTGAGGCCAGCTGCCTCCAGTGTGAGTCTAGGTGCTGCTCAGCAAGGAGCACCTGACTCGCTGAGGATATACCTGGATGTGGTTTGGGTGGAGCTGTGAGTTGGGGGAGGCAAGGTTTCAGGGAATCCTCTGGATGGAGCGACTTCTGTTATCCAGTTTGATGACCTCTGGGCTCTGGCAGTGCAGTGTCCAATGCACTGGTATAAGGGGAGGGCTCAACAGGGAACAATGGATATCGCCCGCACATCTGTGCAGAGCGAATGTCGCCTTGGCCCTCACTCTGACAATGTCTCCCTGTAAGTCCCTAGTGCCCCCTGCACACAGCCAAACAGGCACTGGTGCTCAGAGAAAGCAGGTCTGTCACCTTGAAAATCTGCTCGTGAGTGTGGCCCCTTTAAGAGGCATCTGCCACTGCTGCTGCTGCAGCCTCCATCTCACTCAGCCACTTGAGACAGGGCAGTGCCACATCCTTGTCCCATCCTACCTTCTGCCATTGCAGGATGCTTTCTTGGACTTCTCCCTAATTGTATGGCTTGTTCCTCTAGATTCCAGGTGACTTTTCCTTACTGCTGCTCCTTGTTTCCATCACAACTTTGGTTTGGTCACCAGAGAGGTGAACAGAGCCTCTATCATCTACACCATTTTTTTTCCCTTCTCTCTCATTAGGTTTCACTCTTGGTGGTGTTCATTCTATGGGTTTGGACAAATGTTTAATGGCCTGTATACACAATGAAAGTATCATACAGAGTATTTTCAGTAAAAATCCTCTTCTCTGCCTATTACTCCTTCCTCCCATACTCTTAGAAACTGCTGATCCTTTTACTTGCTTCATAGTTTTGCCTTTTCCAGAATATCATACAGTTGAATCATACAGCATGTGGCCTTTTCAGACTGGCTTATTTCACTTCATAACATGTATTTAAGGTTCCTCCATGTCTTTTCATGCTTGGGAGCTCATTCTGGCAGAGGGGGGGTTGTTTTAGTGCTAAAAAATATCTCTTCAAGATGTACCACAGTTTATCCAATGACCTACTGAAGAGCATCTTGGTTGCTTCCAAGTTTTGGCAATTATGAATAAAGTTTCATTTGCAGTTTTTCATGTAGACATCTTGTCATCTCATTTGGGTAAATACAAAGGTATGCACTTGCTGGATTGTATGGTAAGAGTACATCTAGTTTTGTAAGAAACTGCCAAACTGTCTTCTGAAGTGGCTGTACAATTTTGCATTCCCACCAGCAATGAGTGAGAGCTCCTATTGCTCCACATTCTCACCAGCATTTGGTGCTGTCAGGATTTAGGATTTGAATCTAATAGATGTGTAGTGGCATTTCATTGTTTTCATTTGCAATTTCCTAATAACATATTATGTGGATCATCTTTTCGTATGCTTGTTTGCTCTCTGTATATCTTCTTAATGAGACATCTGTTCTTT
This sequence comes from Eidolon dupreanum, assembly GCA_028627145.1. Lineage (NCBI taxonomy): Eukaryota > Metazoa > Chordata > Mammalia > Chiroptera > Pteropodidae > Eidolon > Eidolon dupreanum. The sequence continues at coordinate 31,749,376 of CM053504.1, read as the reverse complement.
TGCTCATTTTAAAATCATGTTGCTAATTTTCTTATTGTTGAGTTTTAAGATTTCTATATTTTAGAAAACAGCTTTTTATCAGAAGTGTGCTTTGAAAAGATTTTCCTCTCAAGTTTATGGTTTGTCTTCTCACTCTCATAGCAGTGTCTTTAACAGAGTAGAATTTTTTATTTTAATGAAGTCCAGCTTATTAAATCTTTCTTTCATGGACTGTGCCTTGGGTGTTATTTAAAAAGTTATCACAATTCCCAAGGTCATCTAAATGTTCTCCTATGTTATCTTCTAGGAGTTTTAGTTTTGCATTTTACATTTGTTTATGATCATTTTAATTTTTGTGAAGGGTATAAGATCTGTGTCTAGATTCATCTTGTTGTTTCATGTGGATATCTTGCCGTTTCATCACCATTTGGTGAAAAAACTATGCTTTTTCCACTGTATTGCCTTTGTCAAAGGTCAGTTGATTGTATTTACGTGGATCTATTTCTGGCCTCTCTATTCTGTCCCATTAATCTATTTGTCTATTCTTTCGCCAATATCACAGCTTTATAGTGTAGTGTCGGTCCTCCAACTTTGTTCTTCTTCAATACTGTGTTGGCTATTCTGGGTCTTTTAGCTCTCCATGTAAACTTTAGAATCATTTTGTTGATATCCAAAAAATAATAACTTGCTGAGATATTGATTGAAATTGCATTGAATTTATAGATCAAGTTGGCGAGAAATGACATCTTGACAATATTTTTTATATTCACAGAATTTCTTCCCATTTATTGTTTCCTCAGGGTTTTCTAATTTTCTTCATGTAGATCTTGTACATATTTTGTTAAGATTTATACCTAAGTGTTTCATTTGGGGGAATGCAAACATAAATGTTTGTGTTTTTTATTTCAATTCTACTAGATCACTGCTAGCATATCGGAAAGTAATTAACTTTGCATCCTGAGATTTTGCTGTTCACTTATTAGGTTTTTTTTTTTTTTTTTTTTTTGTCAATTCTTTTGGATTTTCTATATAGACAATCATGTCATCTGCAAATGAAGAGTTTCATATCTTCCTTCTCAATATGTATACCTTTTATTTCATTTTCTTGTCTTACTGCATTAGCTAGAACTTCTAGTACAATGTTAAAGGAGTGGTGAGAGAGGATATCCTTGCCTTATTTTTGATCTTACATGGAAAGCTTCTAGTTTCTCACCATGAGGCATGATGTTAAAGTGTAGATCTTTTGTTGAGGAAGTTCCCCTTTATTGGTACTTTGCTGAGAGTTTTATCACAAATGGGTGTTGGATTTTGTCAAATGCTTTTTCTGTATCACGTGATATAGTCATGTGATGTTCCTTCTTTAGCCTGTTGATGTAATGAACTATCTTAATTGATTTTCTGATGTTGAACCAATCTAGTATACCTGGGATAAATCCCACTTGGTCGTGGTGCATAATTCTTTTTCTAAATTGTTGGATTTGTTTTGCTAATATTTTGGTGAGGATTTTTCATCTATGTTTATGAGAAATATTGGTATTTTCATGTAATGTCATTGTCTGATTTTAGTGTTAGGATAATGTTGGCCTCATAAGTTATTCCTTCTGTTTCTATCTTCTGGAAAAGATTGCAGAAAATTGGTATAATTTTTGCTTAAATGTTTTGTGGAATTCACCAGTGAACTACTGTTGAGTTGTAAGAGTTCTTTAGACAGCCTGTATACAAGTACTTTATCAGATACATAATTTCCAAATATTTTCTCTAAGTCTGTGGGTTATCTTTTCACTTTCTATGTGGTGTCTTTTGAAATGTGAATGTTAATAAGTCCAATTTATCAATTTTTTTCTTTTATCACTTGTGCTTTTAGTGTTCTAAGAAATCATTCCCTAATCCAATATCAGTAAGATTTACTTCTATGTTTTCTTCTAGGAGTTGTATAAAGTGTCCGTTTTTACAATTAGGTCTATAATACATTTTGAGTTAATTTTTGCATGGTGTGAGGTAAAAGTACAAATTTATTTTTTCGCATATGGATTTCCATTGTCCCAGCACTATATGCTAAAAAGACCATTCCTAGCCCAATGATCAGTTGATTACAAACAGAAGTGTTTACTTCTGAGGTTAATCTAATCCATTGTTTTATCTGTCCTTATAGTATCACCATATTACCTTGATCACTGTAGCTTTGTAGTAAGTTTTGAAAATCAGACATTTAGTTCTCCAACTTTGCTCTGGAATTTCTTCTTGAACCCCACAAATTGTCTACTCAAAACAAAAGTAGGAATGATAGATATAGTACAATGGGTTGAATTATATAAATAATATAAAAACATTTTTTGTGGTTAAAGTAAAGGTTCTGGAGCCAGACCATTAGTTAGGCTGCACCAGTTACTAGCTGTGACATTTTGGGCAAGTTACTAATTTCTCTGTGCCTCAGTTTTTTTTCACTGGGAAAAATGAAAATCATATTAGTACCCACCTCACTGAGCTGTTGAGAGATTTAGATACATATCTGAGTTGTTCAAGGTTCTTAGAACAGTGCCTGCACATGAGAAACACTCAGTAAACAATAGGCATTATTATGATTACTACTGATTGCACTTCAGGATGGTGTATCTCCTTTAATCCAGCAATTCCACTTCTAGGAATGTATTCTAAAGAAACAGTCATGGTTAGACATCCAGATTTAGCTTCAAGAAATTTCAATACAGTATTGTTTACAATAGAAAAATTGAAAACAAGGGGGATTTGTTAAATTATGGTATACTCCTTAATGAAATGCAATCCTATCATACATGCTTTTAAAATGTTTGATAAATTGGAATGCTGTTTGTGATCACTTAAAAAAATAGAAAAAAATGTAGAACAAGATATACAGTACGATCGCAGTTTATTTTAAAAATTAGTATATGGAAAAAAGTTGGTACATGCAATGGCATGTGTTTGCGCATAAAACAAAAGGCTTTGGAAGCTTTATACCAAAATATCTAAAGTGACTGGCTCTTCTGGGTTAGAGAAACCTCTTTGGTAGCTGGTAATAGAAACCAACTTGAGGTAAAGCAAAAAACAGTCATTGACATGCTATGTCTAGAAAAGGCAAATCTATTGACAGCAAACAAATCAGTGGTTGCCTAGGGCTGAAGGTAGGAACAAGGACTGCAAAGTACCAGGGATCTTTTTGGCCCTATGGTCTAACACTGGACTGGGTGATGGTTGCACAACTCTAATAACCTACTAAAAATCACTGAATTATACACTTAAAATTAGCGAATTTTATAGTATGTAAATTATATCTCAATAAAACTTTAAAGTGGGGAAAAGCAACTTATTTTAAGAATAGGATGGATATAAGGGGAGGTCTTTCCAGATTCTGAGGAGGAATCACAGCCAGGCCTCATGAAGAAGCCTCTCACCTCAAGTCTATCTACAACTGTCTCACCCTTCCTGGTCCATTCCTAAGACTGGCCAGAAACAAAAGACCACGGACACTCCAGAGCTCCTGCATTATGGCCAGTAGTGGCACCCTTAAAAATATTCCTAGCATGGATGAGGTGCCCACCAGCTACGGACCAACCAGATGCCCAAAAGGGGAACTATTCTAAGATGGGCAGCTGCCACCTAAGTATTAGAATGACAGATGACTTTTCTATAATAGCCTTTCGTGTTTGAGTATACTTTGGTGGCCTCCCTCATGAACCACATATCCTGGTATTTGTCCCTTGTGAAGCCCTCCAACATAGACTAGAAGCTTGACCATGTGACTGGCTCTTGAAAATGAGTCAGTAGTAAGCACGTTACAAGCAAAGGCTTGATAAGCACTTGCAACTGGGGTTTGTTCTCCTGGAATATTAGAAAGATGTTCCTTCTTGGAACCCAGTCACCATGCCATGAAGCAGTCCAAGTAGAGAAGCCCACTTGGGAGAGAACCAAGACCCTGGCCAGTACCTCCAGCTGAGCTCCCAGGTGATGACATTTGCCCCAGTGCCCCAGCTGGCACCATGTAAAGAGTACCACCCAAAAAACCAACAGAATCCAAGAGAAAATAAACTGATATGGTGTTTAGCCACTAGATTTTTGTGGTGGTTTCTTATGTAGCACTAGGTATTCTTTTTGTCATCAGAAAGTTCTGGTAAATCTTGAGGTGTACAACCTACAAGGCATTGAGTGACTGGCCCCAGACTGAAGTCCCTCCACCTTCCTATGACACTGCTGTTATGCTCCTGCAGCGGCAGAGGGAATGCAGGAAGACTTGGCAGCATTTTACTGAAGGGGGACAGATGTGAATGACCTACTTAATGTGCCCGGGCCCTCCTTGAGCTCAGTGCTCCATGCACAACAAAAGAACAGGACATTGCTGACCCAGCTCCAAAAGCTGCTTCAAGGAAGCCTGGACAGCTTTCTTCACATCTAAAAAGCTAAAAGGACATAGTTTGAATGCTAAACCTAGTAGTGGAAAGTTTGAAGAGTAACTGGATATTTACATCTTCTCTGTGAACCTCCCCACAGAATACTAAATTGCAAAGAGTAGAAGATTAAAATTAACTTTTCCTAAAACGGGACTAGTGGAAAGTATGTGCTTTCCTAAATGATATGATGAGAACTCAGGATCATGTTATGGTATTCCTGCCAATGTGCCTAACAGAACTCCCAACAGGAGGAAAAAGCAGACACTCCCAAAAGTTCTGAGACATTCTGTGTATCAAGTAGCCAGTGCTCTTAAAAAATGTCCACACTAACAAAGACCAGTGCAGCTTCAGGTTGTAGGAGACTAGAGAAGCATGAAAACTGAATTCAGCACTTAATCTTGGACTTCTTTTCCTCTAAAGGGCAATATTAGAACAATTAGTAAAATCTGAATTAGGTCTATAGGTCTATAGGTGGCAATGTTAACATCCCTGGTTCAATCATTGTTCTGTGACTAGGCGAGAACAGTCCTTGCTTTTGGAAATACACACCAAAATATTAAGGGTAAAAGGGCATTATATTTGCAACTTAAATAGTTCAGAAAAAAGTATGTAAGTGTGTGTGTACAAATATGTAAAAAGAGCAAGAAAGAGAATGGTAAATGTATAAAATATTAACATTTAGGGAATTGGGATAAAGGGTATCTGGGAATTCTTTGTCCTCTTTTTCAACTTTTCTGTCAACCCTAAAATTTTGTCAAAATTAAAAACAAAGCATTTTAAAGGTATTGTTTGCTGAGTCCTTCCTTTTGAACCTTTATCACAATCACTTGGCTGGCTCAATAAAGTTCCCTCCTCCAATCTGAACAGGGTTTGTTACTTTTTGGCTCACACACATTTTGAATGTATCTGACGGAGCTTCAGGCCCCCTTCCCAAAAAAACATTCATACTCTTACACTCTCACTTACTTGCCTTTGCACACAACCACCTCAGTTTATGAACCTTGATCTGGGAGATCCACAAAGAAATATCCCCACTCAGAAGGTGGGAGGTCCAAGTAGTGAGTGTGAGAAGTGAGTGGCTCAGCACTGAATCACAGGTCACCACGCAGGGACCCAAGAAGACTCTTTGGTCTCAGGGAGAGCTCCTCCTCTATTTCACAGACCTGCAGACAGACAGACAGGTCAGCACAGAGGCAGTACTAGCCTAGATGGGGTTGCTGTCCTCTGCTTTCTATCTGTACGCCCATGGCACAGTTACTCAAACTCTCAAGCCTCAGTTTTCTCTTCCATAAAATAGAGGTCATTAAAGCACTATCTCATGGAGTCCTTGGGAAAATTAAGAGCTCAGAAGTAATAGCTGCTATTATTTTTGTATTTTTGTAACCCAGTATATGTCTACTCAATGTCTTATGGCTTTGGGGTTTCCACTCAACCCAACCTGTTGGCTCTAGAAATTCCAAGTGCTAATCCGCTGCTCCTCAGAGACACACGGCTACTGCCTAAGGTTTAAGCCCCGGAGGCCTAAGACGTCAATCATTCTTGTTTTTCCAAGAACCTCTGAGATGGGGACTTTGCTTTTCATTCCACTTGGAATCTAATGTCTTTTGTTGGAAGTAGTTTTTACTTTAATGTAGCCTTTAGCCATACTCAGTTTAAATAGAATACTAGACATTTTGACTAAATGTGAACTTCCTAGTAGTATGTTTGCTTTTCAGCTGACATTCATCTTTATCTCAAAATTCTCTCAAAATGATTTGAATTAAAAGGTGTCATTCAAAAAGAAGACAGGTCTGTCTTGAAACCCTTGAGTATCATCACTGAGGAAAAGAAGGAGACGGCAGCTCTGTGTTGCACATCCATGGACTACAAGGGCTTGTCTGAGCAGAGGCTCAAACTGCCCATCTTCCTGGAGTGTCAATGCTACCTAAAGCTTTGGGGTGAAAAAATCCATTATTTTAACATTAGAACAGATATATTCAAAGAGTAAAATAAAACATATTTGTAATTTTAAAAAACCTTAAAGGACATGAGTGCATGTCAAGTTAACAGCTGGTCCTACTCTCTCTGTTGGGTCCTTGCAGAACAAGGCTGGGAAGTGCTGGTTTAGCTCTCTGGAAGCTCTCTAGATGACAGGAATCCTGAGGACTTGTTCTCTGGACATGAGGCATCACCGCTTTGGGGAACTTGGCAGGAGAGTTGTTATATGTATCCAGCACTGAGCCAAGTGCTGGGCAGGACAAAACTGGCATGGCAGCCTTGAACGTGGTTAATAGAGACAAGAGACAGAACAACTTCCAAATTGTCTTCACGTAGAAGCATGACACATTCTCCTTAAACAAAGGAATTCGAGTGAGCTCTAAGCACAGCCTCTAGAGCAGAGGTTCTTAACTTGTGGTCCACAGACCTCTGATCCAATTTAAATGTGCAGTTTTCTAGACAGTATTCGGCTTTCTTTGGATTCTCAAAGGGATCCATGTCCCCAAAAGTTAAGAACCACTGTGCTTAATTAAAGAGAGTCTGAAAGCAAACTGATTAGACTGAAGCTCTGGCCAGAGGTTGTTACACGGAAAGATTTTTATTTGAGGACATCCAACACTTCAGGAAATGCTCCTGCTGGATCCAAAAAAAAAAAAAAAAAAAAAAAAACCAATGGACAGTCCATCTCTAAACAGCCTAGTCCTACAGACAATACAGATCTGTCCATGGCTGGTTCTCCTTCCATCACTGCACAGCTTCATCTAGTGGCACAATATAAATGCAGGTTGCTCAGCCCCTCCAACCTCAAACCAACTTTATGGGCACAAGGACAATGGGACCCTCTACTCCTAGGCCAAGATCCTGGTGGAAGATGCTAACAGTAGCACTAGTAAAGTGATGTGTAGACACATTTAGTTTGTTCTGACTGTGACCAAAGTCAAAGAGAGACAACAGAACCTCAGATCCCCAGAAGTCCTGCTGGGTTCAATGATAACACATCGAGGCTGGGAAAAGGGTTGACATCCCTTTATGTAATACTCTCATAATCTCTCTCATAATCTCTCATCATTCCAGAAGAGGAGGGTGCCTCTTGGGCACTACATGAATCTTTAATAGCAATCACATTTGCTCATCCTTTGAATTAGGACAGATAGATTCTCCCTCACCCAGAGTGTCAGTTTGGATGGAAAGAGGATAGCAGCATCTTTCAGTTTTAGTTAACTGTGCAGTCCCAAGATGTGGGTCGAAGGCCTCTTCAGAAAGGACTGGACAGTGATTTTTCTGAAGGGGCTGCTCAATATTCATTCTACTGCCTACCTCTTTTCTCATCTCAGTTGAGAAGTTTGAATGAATGTCTAATCCTAGAAGATTAGAACCCACAGTGAAATGAATAAAGTTTATGTGAAGATCTCTTATTCGACTCGCATCAGCGTCGGAGCCTCAGAAAGAATGCATGTTTACACTCTGTGCTCTCCAAGGGGTAATATTTATCATAAAAATCTAAAACGTATTCCTCAGTCTTGAATCCAAACTTCTGGTACAGCAGCATAGCAGGGTTGCTTGCTGAGACGTGAAGGGTTACATCCTTGCCCATGCAGGTCTGCCAAAAGAAGTGGAAAAATACAAGATGAAAAGGAGAAAGCCTGAGGGAAAATGAGTAGGTGAAGAAACTCTTTTAAGGGAAGGTAGGTAGTTAGTTATGGAAACTAAAGAAGGTAGGAACTGAAGTTGAGACATTGCAACACCTAGCAACAGCTGAAAACTGAATGACATTTTGCTGCTGATCAAAACATTCATGAAAACATTCATCAAGACTAAGGAAACTGATAGTATGCTGAGTGTTCTTTCTCATTTCTGAAGCAAAGGGCCAAGGGGGATATTTTATTGTCAACTATATTATTTATAATTCAATTACATTTAAATATGTCAAACACAGCAATATCAAACACTATGACAATCTTGAAGAAACAGCAAACAAGATGTTCTGCTTTTAAAAACTAAATGTTATCCTGTAAGGGAATTGTAACAATCTTCTTCCCAGACCTTTTAGAAATATGTTAAATTATGTGGCCAGATATGAAATATTAAGACTTTAATTATAATACCAGAAGAGTCTATATAGACCTTCTGAACCCCAAAGTCCACCTCCCATTCCTCCCTATCTGACGGAATTCAATTCTCAAAACTGAGATATCTATATTTAGCATCAGCCCAATCCTAGGGGAAAAGAGTAGTAATGGTTCTACCAATCTAAGGTAAGTCTTTAGATTCTTTAATTAACTACACAGAATAAAATGCCCCAAAAGTCATATATAGAACTTCTTTTTAATGAGGAAGGCACTGAAGTGCAGAGGTTGATAGGGTCCTTGAGATTGTACAGCCCATCATTTCCCAAGGCCTGTTTAAGAACACTGTCAAAGGTAGACAGTTACCTTCTTCTCTCTGCTTAATTCACATTCTGCATCTAAAGGCATTTTAAGGCTAAGACAGAACTACTAGTATACCAAGGACAAGAACATGTTATGACTGTGTATAAAACTAATTTTGTGGGGTGAGGCTAGTGTTCTTTATGCACAGTCTGACCATGGCCATCACACAGTAATACTGTGTCTGGGCCTGAAATATATATCTGGCTGGGTTCCAGGTACTCGCATGCAAAGAAGAATGTTCCTCCTCCCACCCAGGAAACATTCTGTGAGGACAGACTGGGCCTGGCCTTGTGTCAGGCACACACATCAACTGTCATCCCTGCCTTGCCCTCAAACCCTAGCCAGTGAAGGGAAAGGCAGAAATCCTGTAGGTGTTCTACTAGGACAGGAGAATGACCATACAGTAGAAGTCAATTCTGTGAGATGAGTGAGGCAGAGAAAAGAGAGGACACAGTAGAAATAACTGAGAAGGTCTCAGTTCAAGACAACACAAGGTAGCACATATTAACTGCCAAGGGAGAGAAGAAAGCAATTTCTAGGAAAATGGTTCTCAAAGTTTCTGCCAATACTTGGGAATTATTGAGCAAGTTTCATTAAAAATTGGGAAAAAATGTTTTATCATCTCCATCCTCTATTTAAAAGGAATCCTAAAAAACCAAGCTTATAGAAAACAGACTAGTGATTGCCAGAGCCGTAGGGGGTGGAAAGTGGGCAAAATGGGCTAAGGGAATCAAAAGGTACTAACTTCCAGTTATAAAATAAATAAGTTACAGGATGTTATGTACAGCATGGCAACTACAGTTAATAATACGGTATTGCATATCTGATAGTTGCTAAAAGAGGAAATCTTAAAAGGTCTCATCATAAGAAAAATGATGTTTTACAACTATGTGTGGTAATGAATGTTAACTATACTTATTGTAATCATTTCACAATATACATAAAAATTAAATCACTATGTTGTACAGCTGAAACTACTACAATGTTGTATGCCGATTATACCTCAATAACAAAAAAGAATCTAAAAAACAAAAAAGGAATCTTGACCGATAACACAAAATTATACGTACCAAATAATTTATAAATAAAAATTACCAGAAAAATTCTGGGGGACAAAAAAATCCTTGAATGTTTTTCTGATGTTAGTATATAAATACATAGTATATTTTCTTCACAGATGTAACAAAGGATGAATTATAATTCGATATGAGAATCAAGACTTAGAAGATTCATACCAGCTTATACAGTGATAGTAAAAACAATCAGCAATAACAGAATATGTCCTACTGATTGATAACAGTTTAGCTAAAATGTTTAAAAATAATTAAAAACTAAAAATCATAGTTCCACTTTCACTTCTCAGAGTCTGATGGTGCTGCTTCTGCAGCAGCATTACCAATATGGATAATACAAGTGCTTCAGGCTCTCACTTTTGGTATTTTATCATTTTATTTACTACGTGTTCAAAAACTGGCTTCTTTAAAACCTGGATCTGAACAGTAATCATATTTTAGAGGGGCAAACTTTTTGGTCTATGTGTTTTAATAAACTCATGAATGATGGTGCTTGGTCTTCTTTCACTCGGTCTCACATTCCACTGGGTGGTGCTGGGAGGACCCTGCTCAGCTTCACCTCCTATAAGTCTTTCTGAAAAGCCCAGAATAAAGTGGGTAGGTGATGAGCACAGACAAAATACCTGAATCAGATGATAAATCATGAAAGTTGCGATCCCTGCTCTTCTCCATTCAGGATGGACAAACAGAAATGAAATATAAGCTTCATTGTACTTCACATCGGGAACCATGAAACCAAAAGCAATGATGACTTTTTTATACAGAACGACAACACTGAAGTCTGGGTACTGCAGGCACTCAGACAGGTCAATGCCTAAAGAAGAGAGACAATTGGAGATTCAAACCATATGCCTTTCGGAATTAATGAACACCAAGCTGTTGAGTCTGTACTTACAGCTACACCTGCATGCTAAGAAAAAAATGAAACAAAAAAATGAGACAAAGATATTACTATAGACATCATACATCCAGATCATTAAAAGTGAATTTTAGAAAATACAAAAATTAACATTTTTTTTCTAAATACATATGTTAAAAGGAGAGAGGCAAAATAGGGTAGGTAGTAGAGAGTGTACAGCTGCAGCACTGGACACACCTGGCTTTGAACTCAGCCTCTTTGGCCACATGTGTCAGCAGGCACATCTCTAAATGTCTCAGCCTCAGTTTCTACAATGCTTATAATGAGAGTGTACCTAGATCTGTTAGATTTTGGGTAAAAATCCCCTGAGGGTATCCATGTCATTGTATTCTTTACCTCAGATACATTCAATTTATAAGCTCTTTTGTACAAATGCTACATTTTACAATAAAAAGATTAAATAAAAAATAATTCCCTTGCATAACGTATGGAAGCACCTAGTGTTAAGGGCAGGAAGTAGTAATGAATGTTCCTTTCAGCCCCTATACCACTCCCAAAAGAGTGAGCACAACTCTGGCACCACATGCAGTTATATGGTTATTAGACAATAAAGATGACAAAGCTCTCATCCTGATGAAATTTTACCTAACATCTAGAAGACATACATTATTTCCTTTACATCTCAAAGCAGAACAATAAGGCAGATCCGCAAAGAATGTGTTTATATTTAGCAATGAAAATGTGTTCCTTTAATTGATGGCTTTGGTCTTTAGAGACAGTATGTTAACAACAAATCATATTGAGTTTACTCTTACTTTCAAAGTCTGTGATTGGGGTATTTGGCTTTTTAATAACACCTTTTGGCTGTACTAACACTCTCTAGAATAGCTAAATAAACAAAGTACACAGAATTATTAAGCAAAAACCAAAAGTATCCAAATGCCCCAGCTACCAGTCTGTGTATGGCTGATAGACATTACCTGGTATCTAAACATATGTGGAAGCAAACAGGATGAATCTTTTATTCTGGAAGCAGAGACAAACAGGAAAGAGAAATAAAAACACTGTTTATTACTTTAATTGTAGGCTTCTTCTTGATCTTAGGAAAAAGAGGTTTTATATTTTAATATTTCTATGTTAAGTAGAAACAAACTGAATGAGATTATATGAGTAAAGGTTTTAGGGTCACATGGCATACACTAATTTTAAAAATTACTAAAGTGAACTATATAGAAAACTGATCTGCCCAGTTTGGGGTAGGGGGACATACCAGGCCAGAAAAACTCCTGACACATAGAGTTTATCGTTGGAATGTGATTTGGCCGGACGTAGCAGTAATCAAGAGGTGCATCAGGCTCCGGCATCCAATGAGGGTCACTTCTGTGCAGATGGGAACGAATCTGTGACAGGAGTTGCAGTTTGGGTGGCTTTGTTTCATAATCACGCCTCCGGTACCACAGAAAATAAATAAATTCAAGTCAAATAAAACCCCCAATGTTATTCCTAGCGATTTGATTCACACAAACTCTTTGATCTGCTTGAAATTTTGAACTAATTTGCACTAATTTATATGGCAGCTAGCTTGATAACAGCTACAATACTTTTCTGGTATGAATTTAAAATTTACTCTATTAATATTTGTCACATCAAACCCCTTTGCACCTGCCAGAAACTCTATGCAAGCTGATCAGTCTTATGAACAGAGTAAGGAAACAGACAGAACTTCCTAATTTAGTCCTCTGAGTGCTCTGACCAGGACAGAGACCAGGATAGGGAAGGTCCAACCGTGCTAGTGCAACTGAGGGGCACCAGACACCAGGGGAACTGAAGCAGGATCACATACTGCCTTTCCACGTGTCTGCCAGGGAAGGAGGGTCAGGTGACTATGGAGTTAGAGCACAGATGGTCAACTAAGACTATGTACTCTGTCAGTCACAGCCAGGACAGCACTGGGGGCCTCTCTCATCAGCTCAGCTTCCACAGCACAGCCTAGACTCATTAGAAACTGTCCCAACATGCAGCCTAGATATAGGCCTGATTGAGACAATCACTCCCATTTTTTTTATTTCACAGATTACTAAATACATGTAACTTTAAAATTTAAAACAAAACAAGTATGATCATCATAATGAAATTTAAGAGTTAACTTATCTTTGCTTTTTATGTTTGTATCAAAGGACCATCCTTTATGCAAAAAAGTACACCTGAAACACACCAAGGCTGAGACTGAACACAGAGCACAGACCCAGTTCTTACTAGCACCTGCTCACAGGTTTCAGTATTTATTCACTCCAACAGAGGGATGGGGGAGCAGGAACCACAAACATTACTTCTCATGATACACTCAGCATCACAGCTTTCTCTGTATACCTGATGTATGGTTTCAAGATCCGAGAAGTGTAAGGGCTGACAATACTCTGGTCCACGGCCAAATCTTCTGATCCCACCAAACGATACAAAAACTTGGTGGTTTGGTGCCGAAATCCTTTCCTGGATGGCAAGGCAGTCTATGAGAATGAAACATTGGTCATACAAAAATAAAATTACTAAAAGGATTGGTTTAATTTCCACAGATAATTAGTACTCATGACATTTTGTGTGTCAGAAAGGTCTTTTTACATTATATATTTGAAAAGCTCAAGTTTCAACAAAAAATTCATAGGTAACTTTGCATAAAATTAGATACGCAAAACTAATCATGGTTTTAACAGTTTAAAATAATTTAAAAATGTTTATTTTAAAATGTTTAAAACCATTTACATACTTGATTGAGCACTGAATTTATAGCTTCTCTAGGTTTCACTTTGTCTATAGTACACCATCAGTCCATTCATCAAATATTAACTGGCACTAGGTGGCACATAGTTAACATGGGTCATGTTTTATGAGTAGTTTGTTATGCACATGCACACAGCCATGGGGACCAACTTTTGGTGTAGTTGTATATGGATTTATTAAAATGTCTTTATTGAAATGAGTAAATTTGACAAAAGCGGGACTGATGTAGATGATCATGCCTAAAACAAATCACAATAATGGAGAGGCCCTGCTAGAGATTCAGTGAGGATGTGGTCTTTGCTCCTTAGGCAGGTTTCCTAACTGAACTGGTGGGTTTCACCCCGGGAGCCCAACCCGAGAGATCTGCTGCTCAATGAGTACTGCTCCAGGGCCCTCAGTCATGTAGTAACAGAACGTGCAATTAAGGTTTTATAGCAAAGAGCTCAGATGGAAGATTAAAAGGCACATTTATAAAGTACTTTGCCAAAGGCTGAATAAAGTTTAGAAACTCGAGTCGTTTTTATAGAATCAGTTTGCTCTTAACCTAGAAATAACTTTGTTGGAAGAAGAGCAAAAACTCCTTCTTTTATAATTTGCTCTCATTACTTTCCCAAACTGGACAACAAAACTTTCAAAGGCCAACTTTGAATTTCTTCCAGGACTTTCAAATAAATTTCAGAGTAAAACTGAAAGCTGTGGAATACAGTTTCCAAACTTGACCTTATACTTTTTCCCGCGTCCCTCTAGGTACATGTGGCTTATCGGATTGAAATGTGGAGTCAATTTCCCTTCCCCTTGAATCTGGGTGGGCCTGTGACAGGCTCTGATCATCAGAAAGTGGCAAAGGCAACACTCTGGGACTTTTGATCCCAGGCCTTAAGAGAATTGGCAGCTTCTACTTTTTCCCACTTTTGAGTTCAGCGGCCATGGTGTTCAGGCTGGACCACTGAGTGACTAGAGGTCACACAGAGACAGGCTCTGGAGGAAGAGAAGCCATCCTGTTCATTCCAGTCCTGACCCTGCTCCCAGCTGAATGCAGCCACAAAAGAACCACCCAGATCAGCCTGGTCAACCCAAAGAATCAGGAGAAATATGAAATAGTAATTTTGGGATGGTTTGCAATGTAGCAACAGATAACCAAAACATCAGCCATTGAACCAATAGACCAGGAAAGACTATCTGGTTAATGTCTCAAGACGAGTTCCATGGAACTCTATAGACGTTATACACTATTCCAACTTCTTTCCATTACCACTTTCTCCTAAGTCTAAACCACCCTCAGCTACTGTCTGGACCACTGTTACTGCCTCCTATTAGTCTCCCTGCTGTCTACCATTTTTATCCCATCATCCATTCTCGATAGAGAGCCAGATTCTTCTTTCAAATCCTAATAAATTTGATGGAAATGTCTATGTGGCTTCCCACTGTGTTTATAATACAATTCGACCTCCTTGTCTGACCTGTAGGATCTGGCCCATATTACGCCTATGGCCTCATCTCCACTTACCCCCTTCCTCTGGCATCACTATGTTTCAGGTCCATACACCAAACTAACTCTTGCCTTAGGTCCTGGGCCTGGGCCTCTGTCCTGAACCTTCCTCAGCTTGGCTCCTCCTTGTGGATCAGGACTTGGTTCAGGTGTTACCTCCACAGAAAGGCTGTCCTTAACTACCCCATCCGAAGTGGTGCCACTGCCCTCTGCTCCTCTACAGCACTCACCTTGTAGGAAGTGTTTGTTTGTTTAGGATATTAGTTCTGTCCTGCTCATGGATGAAAGCTCCATAAGGAGGGTGCGGGGGGACTTTATCTGTCTTAATTCACTGCAGTATCACCAGATAGAATTGTGCTCGGCACATATGAAGTACTCAACTTAGGTTAGTTGAATGACAAAATGGTGGGAAAAAAGCATCTCAAAGATAAATAACTTTGGAAAATGTTAAATGAGCTTCTCCAAACTTCTGGTTCTAAACAAAATGGAGAGCTAGGTGGGCTGCTGTGTCCCTTCCCCAAACCCAATCTGGGAGATGCCAAAAAGTGAGAGAGAAGATTGAACACAAAAGCTGTGAGAAAGCCCAAACAAGATCAAAGGTAACCGGGTAAAGAGAAAAAGGCTCACCATGATGGGGAAGCTTCCTAGTTAGGCTACCTCCTCAGCTCTGGATAGATCTCTGTCAAGCAACTCTGCCACCAAGTATCAATTAGAGGGATAATATCAGAGCAGTGCTAGAGCCTTCCTGAGATAGAGGGCAGACACCCTCAGGACAGCCCCTGAGCATTCCATAATCCAGGCATTAAGAGCAGAGGGAGGTAAAAAGAAGCACAGGGGCCAGATGTCCAAGGAGGTTCTCTGAGGTAAGGTTGCCTAATTATGAAAAAGGTGAGGATGAGAAGTGGTTGCCTGATTGTGAAGAAAGTGAGGATGGGAAGTGGTTGCCTGATCATGGGAAAGGTGATGATGGGAAGTGGTTGAGCCCAGAGCCTCTCATTTTATAAAAGTTGCCAAGGAGCTGACAAGGCAGGAACCAGGCTTTTGCCTGTCCCTCCAGGTGTATACTGCTAACAAAGGCAATTGATAACGCCAAGGAAATATGCATTCATGGGGGAAAAAAATCAAGAGGTAAATAAGGAGTGCAAAACAAAAGACAACCAAGTAAACAAACTGTACCGGAAAAAGGCAGAAATAATTTACCAGACAGAAAATAATTTTTAAAAAGCACAATAACTAGTCATCAGGTAAATGCAAATCAAAACTACAATGAGATATCACATGATGCCCACTAAGATGGCTGTAATCAAAAAGACAAGTAATAACAAGCACTGGTAAAGATGTATGGAGAATTCAGAATCTTCATACAGCACTGGTGGTAATATAAGATAGTGCAGCCATTTTGGACAACTGCCTGGCAGTTCTTCAAGAAGTTAAATATGTTGTCAACATTAAACTGTGAAATTCCACTCTAGGTTTACACCCAAGAAAAATGAAAACATGTACACACAAAAACTTGTACACAAATGTTCACAGCAGCATAATTCATAATAGCCAAAAGCTGCAAACAACCCAATGTCTATTGACTGATGAATGGATAAATAAAGTGTGGTATATCCATATCATGAGATATTATTTAGCCATAAAAAGAAATGAAGCACTAACATATGCTCCAACATGGATGAATCTTGAAAACATTATGCTAAGTGAAAGAAAGCAGTCAGAAAATATCACATATTATGTGATTCTATTTCATAAAATGTCCAGAATAGGCAAATCTATAGAGACAGAAAGTAGATTAATGGGGGCTAGGTGTGGGAGATTAGACAGTAACAGCTAGAGTTGAGGGTTTCTTTTAAGGATGATGAAATGTTCTAAAATTGATTATGGTGACAGTTACACAATTCTGTAAATATATTAGAAACCACTGAATTGTTCACTTTAAATGGGTGAATTATATGGTATATACATTGTATCTCAATAAAGCTGTTTTAAAAAAGCATAATAAATAGGTTCCAAAGTAATGAAGGAGCCTAGAAACAGGAATGAGTAGTTATGAAGCATCTCTACATCATTATCAGATATTAAATGCATGATCACAGAAATAAATCACTCGATGAATGATGTTATTAAAGACAGGTTGAGTATCTCTTCAAAAAGGCAAAGGAAGAAATAAAGAAGTTATGGTGTCAACATCTATATTAGGAGTCCAGAAAGAGAGGAAAAAAGTAAAGGGGGAATATATTTAAAGAAGCAATGATGAAGAATTTCCTAGATTAAAGTAGCATATAAAAGGACTTCCTGATTCCAGTCTGGTATACAAAGGGATTGGAAGTCATCACTGCATCCTAACAACTTTTCTTCAATCAGAGACTTGAGATCACAGGGCAAATCACTGCCCTCAAATTGGAGACGGACAGGCAAATACAGAGAATCACAACTTATCGGAGCAGAAAGCTATGAACAGAAAGCTCTGGAAACAAGTGCCGGGTAGAAAAACCCAAACTGCAACTGACAAACTACTGGACAAATTAGAGAGAAAAATCTCTGGCGGGAGGAGGGGTCCCACATTTTTGTGAGTTTTACTTTCAAGAGTTCTAGCAGGTTTTCCTAAGGATGAAAGAAAAATCCCCCCATGCCTCTGACAAGGGGAGGGGAAAAGTAGCTATTTTGAAGTACAACACAGTACAGTCTATTCTTTTCAATAAGACCTGCCTTCAAGAGAAACCATTTTGTTAGAGCCTAATCTATTGGTTTTTTTAAATAGCTTGTTAGAAACATTTTTTCCCCAATTTTATTGAGAAACAACTGACACATATCACTGCATAAGATTAAGGTGTACAGCATGATAGTTAGATATATATTTATTGTGAAATTATTACCACAATAGGTTCGGCTAACATCCATCTTCTCACATCAATATAATTAAAAAAATTGAAGAAAAAAAATTTCCCCTGGTGATAAGAACCCTTAAGATTCACTCTGTTAACAACTTCCTATTCACCACTCAGCAGTGTTAGCTGCAGTCATTATGCTGCATGTCACATTCCTAGGATTTATTTATCTTATACCTGGAAGTCTATACCTTTTGACCACTTTCCTCCAATTCCCTTCCCCCGACCCCACACCTCTGGTAACCACAAATCTGATTTTTTTCTATGAGTTTTTTAATTCCTCATATAAGCGAGATCATACAGTATTTGTCTTTGTCTGACTTGGAAGGCTTCACAGATTTGTATTATCACCTTTGCACAGAGGCCATGCTAATCTCTGTGTCTTTCCAATTTTCGTATTTTATGCTGCCTAAGTGAGTACACTGAGTACACTGCAGCCTAACCAACTGCAGCTCCCTCTAGCCATCCTGTCCTCCTTTACGGGGGAGGAAGAACTCAGAAGCACTTAGGATTGTCACAGCCGAGGGGCACATGCTCACTCAAAGACAGGTAAAAACTGTGTGCAAAGCATTAAGATCCTCAACTCCCACCTCTACTCCCTGCTGCTGAAGTCCAGAGATCTGATCTCTAAGAGGAAAAGTTAACTGGGGCTCTGGACAGGGTAGCTCACATAGAACTGACCTGTGAGCACCGTACAAGCTGAAGGCCAAGTTCCCCTTTCCCCACATGGCAACCAGGGTTCTGAGACCAGAACACTCCTCTGTAGGGACTGTCATAAGAGAGATCTTAAGGAAGAAACACTGCAGATCTTCTAGAGGACTCACCTACACAATGGGGCTGTATATAGAATTCCAGGTTCGACCTCATTTTCCCTCAGAATTAGAAATCACTGCTCTATTGTCTACTTGCTTCCAGTACTGTTGTCAAATTGGCTCTCAGCTTTAACCAATGCTGGCTTAGGATTCTGGCTTTAAGTTCAAGGCCTTTTCAGATATGGAAAGTTTCAAATTTTACTTCCCAGGCAGCTTTCCTCAGGAAGCTACTAAGGATATGCTCTATCAAAACAGAAAGTAAACCTACAAAAAGTAAAGATGGGTCCCAGGAAACAGGAGAGTCAATACAGAGGGGGACAAATATATCTCCAGTGAGGGGTGATCCCAACACCACTGAGTATCATACACAAAGGGCAGCCAGTGGAGTGACAAGTACGACACAAGGGGCAGACACACTGAAGCTATCATTCTTGTCATCACTGGACCATCTTTTAACCCTAAGAAGTTGTGGCCCAGAGTCTCACTTGTACCCTGCTTGGCTTCATTCACCATGTACTCTGACACTATACTCCCTCCATGCCTGCTCGCTGTATCAGCTGAGGACACTACCCCGACCAATAACTGCTCTGGCCTCCAGCAAGCTGGAGGGAAGCATGTCAGCCCAGAGTCAGGAAATATAGTGAACCCCATTCCCCAGCTCAGACTCCTGCCACATTGCCTGGCATACACTGCAGCCCGACCCGATGCTCAGACAGTGGTAAGCCTTATGTTTCCCAGGACTCTCTAATGACCCTGACCACTGACTTCTCCAGGAGGGGCTCATGAAAGTTGCAGCCAAAACATGACTATATCAATTTCCTGGGGCTGATATGTCAACATTCCACAAACTGAGTGACTTAAAACAACAGAAATTTATTCCCTCACAGTTCTAGAGGCTAGAAGTCAAAAATCAAGGTGCCATGCTCTCTCTGAATGCTCTGGGGGATAATTAATCCCAGGCCTTTCTCTTGGCTTCTGGGGCTGCTGGCAATCATTGGTGTTTCTTGGCTTGCAGACACATCACTCTGTCTTGGTCATCACATGGCATTCTCCCTATGTATCTGTCTCTGTGTCTCTTCTCTCTTAAAAGGTACTGGTCATACTGCATTAAGGGCCCATCCAATTTCAGTATGACCTCGTCTTAACTAATTATATCTGCAAGAGGTCTTTTCCAAATAATGTCACATTTGTGGGTACTAGGGGTCAGGACTTCAATATATCCTTTTGGGGGACACAATTCAATCTACAACAATGACCCACAAAGACTGTATATCTTATCTTCTAGAAACCTTCATCTAAGACGCAATTTCCTTATATAGCTAGATTTGTACTTCCTACTTCATTTTTTTAAACTAAAAACATATTGTTTAGGGATATAGACATTAATAAAGCAGACGAATTAACACCAAATGTCAGAGAATGGCTCCCTCCGGGGATAGCATGCAGTGCACCCAAGGACTTCTCAGTTGTTTGTAATACTCTGTTTTTTAACTCAGGAACTAGAAGCACAAGAATTTATTTTATTAATCTCTAAACTATACCCATATGTTCTATGCATTATTCTATGGGTATTACACATTTCATAATTTAAAAAATAAAGTATGAGACTGGGCAAAATGGCATAGATGATGGAGGCTTTGTTCCTCTGTTCTTATGACCACATCAAAGGTGTAATGGAAACACAGAGCAAACAGCAAGCAGAGTCACCTGGGGTCTAGATGACAGAAGCTCTGAAACTAGGGAGAGAAATAAGAAATCACCCTGCAATAGTAGGAGGTAGAAGGGGGCAAAGACACGAGGCTGCTTGGTCCCAAGTGGCTGAGTGGGACAGAGGCTACGGCAGCTGCAGACACTGTTCTTAAAGGGGTCGTGTCCACTAGAGGACTCTCATGGTAATGGGCTCGCTCATTCTGAGCACCAGCACTGGGTCTGTTGCTCTGGGGGGCACCAGGGATTTACAGGGGGACACTGAGTTGTTGGAGCAAGGGCCAGAGGCAAGGCTTTCTCCCTGGCAGAAGTTTGGGCAGTATCCATTGTTTCTCTGTTGAGCCCTCCCCCTCCCAATGTGTGAACACATGGCTGCCAGGGCTGAGACTTCACCAAACTGGATAACAGAAGGTCACCCCACCCAGAGGAAGCTCTGCCTCACCCAAGCCACACCCAAGTGTGTCCTTAGCAAGTCAGGTGCTCCTTGCTGAGCACCTCCAAGACTCACACTGGTGAAAGCTGGCCTCAGTTTCTGGCATGGCTTCTTGAGGCAACTCTAAGCACAGTATCTGTGGATTGCTTGATGAATCCTAATAGGTGGCCCCAAAGGGACACAGGCTGAGGCTAAACTTGGCCTGTAGCTGAACCCCTCTCAGGACTGTGCCACTGGACACCTACTTCACAAATCCACACTAATAAGACTGGGAGACTTAGGAGCTTTGCTTAGTACGTAGAAACAGACACGGAAAGGCAGCCAAAATAGGAAGACAAAGAAACAGAAATAATATGAAAGAAGAGAACAGAGATCCAGGAAAAACTGAGTCAAGTCATCTAACAGACACAGAGTTAAAGACCTTGTTTATAAAGATGCTCAATGAACTTAAGGGAAGTGTAGATAAACTCAGTGAGAACTTTAACAAAAAGATAAAAAACATAAAAATGGAAATGGAAATTATAAAAAGGAACCAGTCAGAAATGAAAAATACATTATCTGAGATGAACAGTGTACGAAGCGGAAAGTGGATAAAGAAGAGGACCAAACCACAGATAGAGAGGATGGGGAAACGAAGGACACGCAATCCAAACAGCAAGAAAAAAAAAGCCAAGAATATAACAATTATTTAAGGAGTCTATGGGACAAAAATGATGTAAAATCATCCATGTCATAGCGGTACCTGAGGAGAAGAGGGAGAACAAGAAGTTGAAAACCTGTATGAAGAAATAATCATGGAAAACTTCCCTAACCTGGTAAAGAAAAAAGATTTACAATTCCAGGAAGTTGAGTCCCAAAAAAGATGAACCCAAAGAGACCCACACCAAGGCACATTATAATTAAAATGCCAAAGGTTAAAGACAAAGAAAGAATCTTAAAAGTAGCAAGAGAAAAGCAGTTAGTTACCTACAAGGGAGCCCCATAAGACTGGCAGCTGATTTCTTGAAAGAAACTGCAGGACAGAAGGGCTTGGCATGAAATATTCAAAGTGATGAAAACTCAGGATCTATAAGCAAGAATACTTTATCCAGCAAAACTATCATTTAGGGTTGAAGGACAGAGAAAGAGCTGCCCAGACAAAAATAAGCTAAAGAAATTCATCAACACCAAACCTGTATTATAGGAAATGTTGGAGGGAATTCTTTAAGAAAAAAATAACATGTATCAAAAACATGAATAAAGACAGGTAATAACTACAGATCTATCAACAAGTACCTCAGATTGAAAAGAATTAAGAGCACCAACCACAAGATAGAGTGGCTGAATGGATAAGAAAACAAGACCCCTACATATGCTGTCTACAAGAGACTCACTTCAGATTAAAAGACACACAAAGACTAAAGGGAACAGGATGGAAACAGGTATTGCCTTAATGGACCTAGAGAGTATTGTGCTGAATGAAGAAAATCAGATAGAAAGACAAATTCTACATGATTTCATGTACAGGTGAAATCTAAAGATCAAAATAAACAACAACAACAAAAAAAAAAACAGAAACAAACTCATAGATACAGAGAATATTTTGACGGCTACTAGATGAGAGAGGGTTGGGGGGATGGTGAAAAAGGGCAAATGGATAGTTACAAAATAGTCATGGAGATATAAAGTGCAGCATAAGGAAAATAGTCAACAGTGTTGTAATAAATATGTAAAGGGGAAGAAGGATACTAGATTTAGTGGGGTTATCACTTTGTGAGTTACATAGGTTGCTAATCATTATGCTGTACAACTGAAACTAATATATTATTGTATGTCAACTATAATTGAAAAAAAACTCATTGAATTGTACAGTGTAAATATGAGCAACTAAATGTTATATTTCAATAAAGCTGGGAAAAAAATAAAGTGTAGAGATAAAAGACAAACCCATGAGAACAAAGAACAGGTGAACAGATGACAGCAACAAAAACATATGAATAAGTGGCAAATAACTTAGAACAGAGTGCCAAAACCTAAGGCAGCAGTGAAGACAGGCAAGGAGCAGTATGATTTACATGCCAGAATCTCAGGAAGTGCAGAAATTGAAGACACCAGGTCCTGCTAAAGTTAAGTCTTTCTTAAAGCCCCCTCTGCCCACACCCAGAAATGATCTTTCTCATCAAAGCAAAACTGGAGAGGCTCAAAAGAGAGATTCTAGACAGAGCGGCACTTGACACCCAAGGATGAAAGTACTGTCCTGAAAACAGGCCAACTCAATGGAAGTTTACTAGCTGAACGGTCAGCTCCTGGCCCAAGTCACTTGGTTTCTAGGATACAGGCAGGCAGGTTAGTACTTCCCAGGAAAGGGAAGATAGGAAATAGGAGAAAAAAATAAAATTACGGGGATTCATTTGGAGTAGGGGGTCACTGGCAAACTATAGCTCATATGCCAAATCTAGCCTATTTTAGTAAATAAAATTTTATTGGAGCACAGCTATGCCCATTCATTATATCTTATCTGTGTTGCTTTCCACTACAACAGCAGCAATGAATAGTTACAACTGAGACTATGTGGCCTGCAAAGCAGAAACTATTTACTATCTAACCCCTTACAGAAAAAGTTTGCTAATCCCTGGTCCAAAGGATCCAGTATCCAAATAGTGGTGCTCTAAAAAGACAGAACAGAGAAAATAGATGATAGAAAATTATGAAAACTTTCCAAAACTCAAGGAGAGTTTCAAATTGGAAGGGCCCACATACCAAATGCTGAACACAATAAAAGAAAAAGCCCCAGACATTGTACATCACTGAAATATCTGAACATTTGCAATAAGAGCCCACTAGTTTCCAAAGAACAGGACAGAAAAGTGTACAAAGAATCCTAATAGTCAATTCAGAGTGAAACAACTAGGAAGCATGAAAAATGTTCAACCTTACTTATAATCAAAGAAATGAAAAAAAAAATTATAAGATTTCACTTTACAGCCATCCATTAGCTACACTAGTTAAAGGCTGGTTAACAGAAAGTGCTAACAAAGATACAGGGAAATAAGACCTTCCATTCCTGCTGTGTGAAGGTGTGTTCTGGCAGTTCCAAGAGGAATTCATTGTTCTAGGAGCCCACTTAGACTTGGGTTCCACTGAATAACCTCAAGCAACACTGATGCCACTGATCCCTTGGTTGCTCTTTCTCCATGTTGTCTCCTAACCATACAGATGTTTATATGTCTTCAATCCTGTTCGACACAGAGTATGGTACACCTAATTCCCTCAACACAACTTTCATCAAAGCTATGACACAAACCATGTATAGCTACACTCAGGGACTAAGAAATACAATGAAAATGTCTATGTTCTGCCTTGAATGCCCAAAGGAGAAAAAAAACCTCATATGTATTAAGGGGTATTCGTACAGAACAATTTCAAAAAATAAAGCTCAGCAATTTTTGTATTTTTCTTTCTTGTTGTTTTCTTCTCTATCCCAAAATTACTCAGGATTTTAAAAGTCACAGCTGTACACCACTGTTCATAGTAGCATTATTCACAGTGGCCAGGACATGGAAGCAACTGAAGTGTCCTACAATAGGTGACTGGATGAAGAAGCTGTAGTACATATATACAATGGAATATTACTGGGGCACAAGAAGAGATGAAATACTGCCATTTGTGACAACATGGATGGACCCTGAGATAAGCATGCTAAGCAAAATAAGCCAGACAGAGAAAGTTGAAAATCATATGTAATCACTTACATCTGGGATATAAACCTAAAAGCAACAAAGGAACAGGACAAATAAACAGAGACTCACAGACATGGACAATAGACTAGTGGAAGGGGGAGTGGGAGGTAGATGGGATAACGGGAGTCAGATATGTGGTGACAGAAAGAAATCTAACTATGGGAGGTGAACACACAGTGTAAATATACATATGCCTTACTATTAAAGCGTACAGGTGAAACACTGGATTTCATTATCCAATGTCACCATAAAATAAATATATAAATTTTTAAAAATAAGAAATAAATAAAATAAAAATAAAAGTCACAGAATAACTGTATCTACCCCATGGTGCTGCCTGTCCTACCTCCACTCCCACCTCTAGAGTTTGAGAATGTGTGCTGACTCACCTGGTATCGGTCAAGAATTCTGAAGTCCTGACAGGTGGTTCTATACGTGGCTTGGCCAGCCGGAAGCCGGGAAATTCCTCCTTCTTTGGCTCCATAAATCCCATCAACTAACAGAAGAGCAGCATTAACAACTTGATCCAAGTCAAATAGTGGTAATCCTCTATCCCTTTTCGCTTGTCTGACAATCAATTTACGCTTCAGTCTCCGAGCTTCCGGTGTCATGGCAACAGCACTAGGACAAGCTTCCAGCCTCTTCAGGAGCATCTTCTCCTCATAGATGCTCACAGGGGTATACTTGGGCCCTTTAGGTTTCCGGTCCTTCTCCAGCTGTGGCTTCCTCTTTTCTCGAGCCCTTGTTTGCAAAGATGTGTTGGAATCTGTGTCTTCACTGTCAATGTCCATCCTGTCAGGTTTTTCTTCCTCACTCTCTACTTCCTGCTTTATTTGTTCAGGTGCTCTGACCTTCTTTCTGCCCCCGACCACTGTCCCAGAAGCTGCTGACCCTGCAGGGGGTGGAACGTACTCCATCCCTGGGTCTATGACTCCATCACCTTCCATCTCATCATCGTCTGTACAGAGAATAAGACAGGAAAGAAGAAATGCAGAGCACACCATCCACAAGGTAAAAACATACATTTTTACATCATGTGCCACACATAAAAGACCCAAGAAAGGTAAGTCTTACCGTGAAACAAGGCTTGTGGTGGCATCACATCTGGAATCAGATCTGCTTCTGAAAGCAAGCTGGGTGTGGCTGAGTGAGAGGCAGGGGTCCCAGGGGCAGAGAAATCCAGAGATGGAGAAGGTGATGGGCTGGTCAGTGGAGTGCGGTCAGAGGAGCTCAAGGATGAAAAATCAATCACTTCTCCTTTTTCTAGAATCATGTCAGGCCTGCGGCCTCGGCTTACAAATTTTACAGGAGTCGAAGAAGTGCTCCTGTCTAGAAAGCCTGCTGCCTCCTTCTGGGCTCTTCTAATGTCTTTTGCTTCCTGAGTACGAGACCTTTTTTCTTTTAATTCCATGGCGGATTCCACAGGATTGCGACTTGCCCGTTTTCTAAGTCCCTCAACGGTAATAATGGGATCTAAAGTTGGTTTTG
The DNA here is from genome assembly GCA_028627145.1 of Eidolon dupreanum. Taxonomy (NCBI): domain Eukaryota; kingdom Metazoa; phylum Chordata; class Mammalia; order Chiroptera; family Pteropodidae; genus Eidolon; species Eidolon dupreanum. The sequence continues at coordinate 31,723,339 of CM053504.1, read as the reverse complement.
AGGCTGATAGAAAAGAATAAATATCTAAAATTTTAAATAACCATTCAATTTTAGTTCCTTATACTAATTTATTATTGTGAGCCTTCTACCATGTTCAAAATAGAGAAATGTTCAATGAATGCCCTAAACTGGGACCTAGATATCTCTTAACAAGAAAAAAAAAATTTTCATGCAAATTTAAAAAATTAAAAACTATGCTTCACCTATTGCAATTGGTAAACATTAAAAGTTTGACAATGCTTAACAAACATATGGGGTAATGGACATTTTCATGCCTTATTAGTAATTTAGCAATACTGATTAAAGTTTTGAATGAACAGGTCTTTTGATATAGCAACCTGTTTCCAAGAATTTATCACAAAAGAAAAAATTTGCACATGTACCCACATATGTACAATTGTAATCTTGTTTAAAATAACTACTAAAGGTAGAAATAACCAAAATGTCCATCAACGGGAGTATAATAAATTATCATAGAGACATCAGATGGAATAAACTGAAATAAAATTTTAAAAAGGGTATATCTACATGTACTGCTATGGAAAAAAATACGATATACTGATGAATGGGAAAAAATGGAGAACAAGTATTATGGTATGAGTCCATTTACAGTTTGTTTTTGTTTTTTGTTTTTTTTTTTTAATAAGAAAATGCTTAAATGTACGGAGACAATTCTAAGTGCATTCACAAGAGACAACAGTGGTTACGCTGGGAAGTGAAAATGCAGGTAGGGGTGGGTGCAGAAGAGCAACTTTCAGACTTTACATCCTTCAATCCTATTTTATTTTTTTCCCAATTATATTTTTAAAACTTTAAAAGCTCATTAAAAACTTTTTAGATTAAAAAATCAGATCAATGTGTTGTTACTATTAAAGAGTTACTATTAATTTTTTTGAAGTGTGAAAATGGCATTATGGTTAGACTACAAAAAAAATAAGAGTCCTTATCACTTAGAGATACATAATGAAATATTTAAGAGTGCAATGTTGATGCCTAGAATTTGCTTCTAAATAATCCAAGGGTAGGGAAGAGTGGGGATTTGGGGTAAAGTACACACGGTCTAGAAAAAATGAGATTGCCAGCCATTAACTGTTGAAGTGAAGTAAAAGGTACATGGGGATTCATTGTATTACTCTCCTCACATTTGTATGTGTTTAAAATTTTCTGTAATAAAAAGTCTAAAAACAAAATCAGATTAAAATAGAGAACCTTTCAGATATCAAAGGAAATTTATAAAACTTAGAACCTGATTAGGAAATTATCAAATATTTTCACAAAATATCTGTGGCATACAAAAAGCACGTCACAATAAAATTGCCAAACAGAGTTGCTCAGGAGGCAGATGAGCTGTGCCTGGCAAAAGTGGGCCTGCCTCCTAAGGTCACACTTGCTTGGCTTTGCTCTGGCTAGCACCTCTTGTACTGCTCTCACAACTGTACCTTTTACTTTCAAAGCAGAGACAGACAACTTCTCTCCTTCAGGTTTCATTGTTGGGGGCTTGTTGTGAACAAGTTTCCACCATCCGGGTTCTCCGAATTCTTGAGCACCTGAACGGAAGTACATAGGACTTCCCACGCTGAGGCAACCTGCTACTGTGCTCCACCATGTTGAAGTCTTTTTCCTGTAGTGTCCAAGAATTCAAAAATTATTGGCTTTTCCATTCTATCATCATATGGAAAACACACTCTAAGTATACTCTGTGACTCCTAGCCTGTGATATGCTACAGAACCTCCAATCTTTGAAGGAACAGAGATGAGAGTCAAGGGGCTCTGAAGTTTGTCTGGCTTCAAATCCTGGCACTACCACCTTCTAGCTGCCTCAGTTTCTGCATCTTTAAAATCTGGATCATAGAACTTATCTCACAAGATTGCTGTGGGGATGAAATAATTCAAACAAAGCTCATGAAACACTTCTCTTCACAATCATCATGATTACAGAGTTCAACAAGCTAATTTTAATTAACTTGAGTTGCTTTTATATGTGAATTAAAGACATCTCTCAAGAAAGTAAGTAGGAGAATTATTAGCCTTGGTAAACTGTTCATTTTACCCAACGCGTCAAATGCATCTCTAGTCTGCTCCTACTGGCCTTTAGTAGTAGAGTGAGAATAAAACTACATAGTATGTTCCACAAACACAGAGTTGATCCTTGGAGGAATATAAAACTATGGCAAAAGAAAAAGGCAAGCATTTCAAAATAACTACACAAGAGTATATGTAACAAAAATTTTCAATGATATGTAAAATTTCAACTATTCAGTTTACTGTCAAAAATTCTTTTACAGGCAATTGTTCTACATCTACCTTGAAAACATATGTCAATTACCAGAAATTCTAAAAAAGTCTTTCATAAGAAGGCTAGCATAACTGTTGAAAATATTGCTAGGGAGGCAAAAACACTTTCTTAAGAACAAATATGTACTAGAAAACACATTAAAACCAAAAAAGTAAACTTTAATAGACATAAACACTACCTGAGATGGGGCAAACAACACCTTCTACCCTCAGTGTTTTCATCCCAGAGCACCTCTCCCCCATTTGTAACTTTTTCTAACCTTTCCAAGCCCCCTCCTCTTGCCCAAAGGATATACCAAGGAGGAAGCCATCCACTTGCTTTCTCACACAATGTGTATGTTAGTCCAGTTGGTTGTGTCCCATGGGTCCCTTAGGCTCTGTTCACTTCTCTGATCTTTTTCTGTTCTTCAGACCTGATAATTCCCATTGTCCTATCCTCAAGTTCACCAAATCTTTCTTTTGACTACTCAGATCTGTATTTGAATCTCTCTAGTGAATTTTTCATTTCAGTTATTGTACTTTCCAGCTCCAGAATTTCTTCTTTTGAAGTTTCCTATCTCTTTGTTGTATTTTTATTTTGTTCATACATCATTTCCTTGACTTTCTCCACATCTTCCTTTAGTTCTTTGACCCTACTACTTAAGGCTATTTTAAAATCTTTATCTAGTAGATTCACCATTAGGTCTTTTTCAGGGATGGTTTCTGTTGGTTAACTTTTTTTCCTTTGAATGGGCCTACTTTGCTCTTTGTGTTTTTTCTAATTTTTTGTTGTTGTTGTTGAAAATTGGACATTTGAATTTAATAACGTAGTAATTCTGGAAATTATATTCTTTTTTTTCCCCAGAGTTTACGGGTTTTATGTTTTTGATTGTTAGAGGCTGTCCCCCTGTGCCAAAGATCAGCCTGAGTTGTAGAAACGTAAGGTCTTCTCAGGTCATTTCTGAGCCTGTGCCTTCTCCTGAGTATGTGTGGTGACCTTCTAATATTACCTGTGTGTAGTTGCTTTTGAATATCTTAGTCTTCAATGTTTGGTCCCAAAAAGAGAACAAAGAAAAATGAAGAGGGGAGAGGAAGGTACCAACCTGTTAAATCCCCTTAAAGTTGGTTCAGGCAGAGGGGTAGGGGTTTGCAACAATGGGGGAGGTGCAACAATAGTGCTGCCCACCTCTTTGTCTGCATTTCTGTGATGAGAAGGAGTAATCAGTGATTAGAGTGCAGACCCCAATATTTAGAGCAGAGTGTCCTTTCTGTTCACCCTGGCTCTGAGAGCTGTGAGCAAGCTGCTTTGGGAACATGTCAGGAAGCTAAAAGGTATGGGATAGGCAAAAGCTACTAACTGGGCTGAGTTTAAACTGACTGAAATTAACAGTAAGTAAGTTTTCATCAGACTCCAAAAATCCAAAATAGTTACTTAAGACATATTCTGCAAGTGCCAATTTTTTCTAGGTCTGGAGACAGATTTCTGGTGCTTCCTACTCTGCTATCTTCTGAGAATCCCTGTCATATAATTTTTCGAATTTTAAAACTATGAATGTGTTGTACCATATTTCATCAACTATAAGAGCCACTGAGTTTAAGATATGTCATTTTATGTACAAAAAAATAACAAAACTATCAAATTTTGACACACCATCACTTGTAAGATATTTCCAGCTGTCAGAGAAACCAGCATTTGAAATAGTATGCATTTTAAAATCAATTAAATATGGTAACGTGAAAAGTATTCAAACTATCCTTTGCCAATCAGTTATCTCTTCCAAAAGAATTGAAGGCTAGGATTCTAAAAGCAAATTAAGTGATTACACATAAAATAGCAACTAAACTGTAGTAATTAATAAAGCTTTTGCATACTTTTTGTTGCTACAATAGGTACATAGTTATTTAGGTTAGCCCTAAATAATCCTTTTCATGCTTAAACTTTAATAAAAAAATTAAAAGCATAAAAGCAAAAGTTTAAGTATCTGAAAGAAAATATATTCAAACTTAGAACGTTATTATACACTATTCTCTTAGCTGCTATGGCAAATGAGAAATAGTTATTATTGTCAAGAATTTAAAATATGTTCTATGAATAGCAGAATTAAAATCTTTAGTAGCTATAAAAAAAGTATGACTATAAATGTTCTGTGCAGCATGCTTCTCTGGTATACAGTCATTCGGTATATGTTCATACATAGAGATGTCTGAGTGTGCAGTGACCACCAATCACTGATGTTTAAAGCAGAGTTCCCAAAGTGAAGGTTAGCACTGGGCAGGAAACTGAGTGACAAGGTCACAAAGTAATTTTTAATTCTCTTTCACTCCTGGTTAGATCAAGGGGAAAGTTTGTTGCTTGAAATTCTCACTAACACATGCAGTCTCCTTTTTTTTTTTTAATCAAGAAAGAGGGCCTCAGACTGCCTCTATAGGCCATGGGATCCAACTACAACTTAATGTCACTTTTATTTTTAGTGCACTTATTTTTATAGTTTCATTCTATTTATGGCAAATGATAAGAGTTTTTCACCTACCAGAGTGGTGTGAAGTTTCTTTTTAAAGTGAATATGTTTTTTTAAATGACTTGATTTAAATAAGTAAATGATAATTCAAGTGATACACTAATATGGCCAAAACCATTAATTTAATGGTTAAACTACACAGCAGCTGGAGAGTAATTAATGCCTTTCAGTAGAAGTATTAAAGAAAAAAGCTTTAGCTGATTCCTCTCAGAACAGGCTGCAGGAATGAATAAATGAAACTGAACAACTTCTGTTAAAATATGGCAACATCCTTAAAAATAGGCAATTTAAATCCAATTTCTTTCAGAAGACAATCCATTAAACAAAACAGCACTGAAAGATCATGAAAACATTCCAAGATCTAATTTTATCAGTTTTTTTCCCTTTCTTGTCCCTTACAAATGGAGTATATTAAGTTCCACAAATAGTGCTAAATCATTAAATTAAGACAACAGATTTCCTTTCTTTGAGAAAAAGAGTTATACTGTCATTTCTTTTCTTAATACCACTAAAATACTCAAGAACAAAAATAACTCCTTTGTAAAAATGTACTAAATTTATTCTATTTTTTTCCTCACAGCTAGCCTTCAAAAAGTCACGCCTTTCGAATGCCCTCCCTGATTTCTTAGCAGTATTAGCAGAGCTGTGACTTCTCAGCATCCAAGGAAACAGAGGCTGCAGTGGGTTCAGAGTGAGGACAGGTACAAACTCCTTGCTCTGACGTGATGTGATCAGAGCCTTTATCTTGTCTACACTGAAACAATATGCAAGATTTATGAATCTTATAGAGGATTTCAGATGGCAATTAATAATCAGAATCTCCAGACAGAAAGAAATCTAACTATGGGCAGTGAACACACAATGCAATATATATATATATATATATATATATGCCTTACTGTTGAATTGTACATCTGAAACTTACTGGATTTCATTAACCAATGTCACCATAAAAAAAAACAAAAAATCAGAATCTCCAATACAATTCACCAATGCAGTTGCAAACTCACTAATCCCTAAATAGCAATAAAGATATCAATAACGATCTTAATAGATCCATGTGGACCTTTAGTTAAAACATATGGTGTCAATGTCTGTGCACTGGAATCCCTAAGTCTGATGAACCAAAGCAGCCACCAAGAAGGGGTGCACTCAGCAACAAAATCAAAACATTATCATGAAAAAAAGAATGAATGAATAAGCCATACGTGTATTAATGTACCTTGAGTGTACTAAGCACTGTAATACCAAAAGGTATAAAACAGTTTCTCCCTTCAGTTAATGAAAACAAATACTAATAACATAAGACTATTAATAAAGAGCAATTAAAATGAATGCAGTTATTAACTGCCATTATTTTTCTTCTTCTGATCTCCCATAAGGCACTAATTTTAAAAGGACATAATAATGCTATCTCCTGAAATTAAATAGTTACTTATCCAACTAGCAAAGAGCCTCATTTAATCAAACACTATTTTTTTACATTCTACAAAACTCTTCGAAATCTCTTCATGCTCTGTAGAAACCAACAGCTTCCTCTGGAAGTAGGATGAGTGAAGTATGAAAATCTATACCTTTAATAGTATACATTTCCATTTTGATTTTTCATAAAGAAGTTTTTTAACTTAAAAAGTAACAAGATTTTCTGGATTACAAAATTCTCTGTAATTGCCATAAGGAAATGCATACTCTAATTCTCTACAAGGCTGCATTAGGCTATCTCAGATCTTATATACTTTGTTCTTTGCATCTTTGTTCAAGTGTAAGATTTTTAAAAATCACGTTACCTATTTCCTAGTAAAAAGGTCCAATGTTTCTCAATAAAAGCACAGATATCTTCTTTCCACCTGAAATAACCTTGACGTCCACTTCCTTCCAGAGACAAGTTGTACATTGCCAACATGACAACCTGAAACACAAACGAAACAAGGGCTGGGAGAAAGGCATGATTAAGGGTTAATCTTTAGGGAGAAACATTTGTTGTTTTATATTCTGGGTAGTAATGCTGGGGAACGGAGGGGAAAAAAGGAAAAATATCTTGAAATTTCTCAGTATAGAATTTTGCTTCCCTTTTTGCTTTCAGATGAATATCACTAATCCACTTAATTGTGTACAGTTGTTCCTTACATGTTACATATGTAGGGCTGATGTGTTGTTGAACTGATATGATAAATAACCACTACCCTAAGTAACCACCTCCTCCATCCCAGTATCCCTCCATCCTACACAATGCAGCACTAAATAAAGTGTTAACTACTGGCCATCAAGGAGGCCTCCAGGTGCCTACTCCAGCCAGCATCTTCTGACAGTGCTAACCTTTATTAAAATTTTTGAAAATCACCCCCACATATATATTTTTCTAAGCTCTGAAAATAATGTGAGACACCACCTATTTAGTATTTAACCATTTTTAGCTGTGAAATTCTTCCTTCAAATGAAATCAATATTAGACAGGGGCAGGGACCTGAAAGGCCTTGCTGCTCAGCCCATTCTCAGAGGGCTCCAGAGCTCATTGTGAAACTCTTAATCTAGTCCAACCTGGTTATTTTATAGGTAATAAATTCATGGCCCCAAATTGGTAAGTATTTGCTAGACATATAAATAACACATCTGAGTCCAAAGCATTAACTCGCCGATGATCCCATGGGAAGATCTATGACTGAGGTAATTCTGATGATTCTGCTGAGTTTCAATTTCTCCCATCCTTAAACCTGTAAAACTTGCTGATGGTTTAACAAATAATTAACCCATGAACAGATTTTTCAAATTCTTCCACTTATGTCTGCATCAGGTCTACATCAGCCTTTAAACAGTTATTATCCATGGGGAACTACTGTTTAATGGATATGGAGTTTCATTTTGGCAAGATAAGAAAGTTCTGAAAATGTCTCCAGGCCTAAAATGGTGCCTGGTTCATCATAGGCACTCAATATCTGTTGAATGAATAAATATAAGATACAGTATGTATAATTCATTCCTTTTTAGAACTTAAAGACTATGTATACATTGTGCCTACCACAGACATAGTAATACAAAAACAAAACCAAAAAAATTAATACAACCTAAGATCAGTAAAAAGCTATTGTTTAGGCTACATGGAAGGAATAAGATGTTGGTATTAAAGACGGTTAAAAGTGGACATATTCATCAAACAAAAAATAGTCAAACATGTTTGAGTTCAAATGCGGAAAAGCTAAATTATCCCTCCCCATTTATTGGCTGATGGAGACCTGATGCAGTCAGCCACATTTTCAATTAAGTTTGGTATTATACATAAATAAAATTGTGTGTATGTTTTCAAGAATCTCGAACTCAATTCACTAAGTTAGCAGTGAATACCAAGTACTCTATTCCCCGTATACTCAGTATACAATTTTCATTGTGAAACGTGACCTTGAAGACTATTCAAAAGCGCTACACATGTTCCTCTTTCTCTATACATTCAAATAAATTCCTTGGGTGACCAACCTCATGAATTCTACAGGAAAAGATTTTACTCACTTGCTGCCATGTAAGCTTCAGCCTTTCATACTGCTCCTTGCCATCTTCTGAGCAATCACAACAAGTAAACCTAAAAAAATTATCACCCTTAAGGTAACTGAGCTGTTCCCTCAGCTGACCTAGGAGAAAAACAAAAAGGCATATTATAGGTTTATCTAGAGCAGCAGCAACCCAAAAGTTTAATTCATTTATCAACCTGATTTTCCAAGTTTTTCATGCTGTTTTTCCTTTTTTGAGCCAGTCCATAGCAGAAAGCAGGTGGGAAAGGGAATAAAGGAGAAAAGTTTTTATTCTTTCAATATCAAGTGTATGCCCACTAAGATGAGTGGTTCCCTAACTTTTAGGAGAAAAACACTGGGAAAAGCAGGTATTATTGCTCTCATTGGTTTCTCTGTTAACATTCCTGTCTCCTATAGGTCTCTTCACATGTTCTTTCAAAAACTCTCCCAGAGAGTGTCAGGCACTAGGCTAGAAAATACAACACCCAAGACAGGCATAGTGTCTATTCTCAGCAGTTTACAAATTCTGTAAGGGAAACATGAGAAAATAGGTAATCACAACAGCACAGTACTTCTTCACCCTCACTGTGCAACAGATTACCCAGGGAGTTGTTTGAATATGCCTTGGGCTACCTACACGAAATGAATCAATCCCTGAGGTGGGGCCTGGGTCAGGTCTCTGCATTTTTTAAAGTTCCCCAGGTGATGCTGATGCTCTGGAAGAAATGAAAACCACTGCAGTGGAAGATGATAGATGATAAAGGCAATGTGAGGACATATAAAAGTGATACCCAATCCATACTAAAAAGGTAGGAGAGCTAGAAAGAGTGAATTCTACAGAATGGCTAGAATTGGCCAGTGGGAGAGGTGCTTGTGTGTATGGAGGGCATGGAGGCTATAGACATGCACATTCAAGAGGAAATTAAAAAGTGCTAAGTCATAGGGATAAGACTGGTTTGTGGGGAATTAAAAGCTCATACTAACTGCAAAGTTTTGTTTAAAAGAGGCCAAAGAAGTTAGCAGGGGCCGATCATAAAGGGCAGTTTAAAATGTATCCTGTGAGGACAAAAGGAAAGCCACTGAGATTTCTAGGCAAGACCCTGAATAAAAGAAACACCTTAGAAACAAAAACTACCTAATATATAATAAATTCTAGGTTTGTTTTTTGTGAAAAAGTTATTAGTAGTAACTATTAATCTGAGTAGTTGAATCTTAAACATTTCTACATACTAGAAAAATGACCCACTTTACAATTATATATATGTGTAAATATTTCTCTGACCTAGTTATAAATTCTATCATACAAAGATTCCTCTGGTATGTATATCTCTACTGGTTTCCGCCTAATGGAAAAATCCTGTTTTGGTAAGACTCAAGATAACTGACAAAGCATACTCTTCCTTGAGAACTAGGAAGGTAGCAGTTGAAAAGAATGGGTTGAAAGACTTAAGTAACAGGGAAGAATATGTATGTTATCTCTAGTCAGCAGATCAAAGAGGCCAACAAGCAGAACACAAGAATAGTCCTAGAAAAAGAACACCAAACACCTTTAATTTGCTAATTCTGACCTTACTTCAGCATATAACAGCAGTTTTCCATGCAAGTTAAATACTAATTTTTATGAAAGTAAACTTTAATTCTGCACTGGGCCTAAAATTTGGTCCCAAATTCTTACATGATTTTGTTAGAAAAATCTGGCTATTTAAGTAACACAGGATTTCCAATTTTCTAATTTGTATTGGGTTATCATCAAGAATGTTAATTTAACAACATGATAGCAGTTGACAAAAATTTTTATTAGTACAAGTATCTCATATAAATTTGTAGTTAATCAACTAAACTAAAAATAAATAATTATCTTTTTATTTAGGTCTATTTTACACTCATGTTTCTTTCACAGGTTAGAAAAGAATTGGCAAATCAAAGGAATTGAGAAGCTCCTTACTGGCTGGTATCCATTTCTGGCACTTGTCACAGAAGTAGGACAGCTGCTCCTCCATCCAGGAAACATCTCCTTCATCACTGTTGAGGGAATCCCCACTCTGATCATGAGACAAGTCCACTGATGTCTGGTCCTCTGATTCAACAATCAGGAGAGTCTCCCCCTCCACTTCACCCTCCTCCAGTCCTTCTGAGGTAGATGTTCTCGTGGCTTCATCATCGTGGCGACTTATCAAACTACTCAGGTGGATGTTGCTATCCATCCTTTCCTTCTCACAGGGTCAGAAGTAACAATCCTAAGCTCTGGACACCAACCTTAAAGGAGCTTCTATCTAGATTACACAAACAGAAATTTTTCAGAAGAGTGCCACTTCTCTGCTCAGAAATAGAGAATTTTTAAAGCAATAATTTATAATATATGATCTACTGTTCTTTTACGTGATGGTGTTTAAAAGGACAGAGACAAATAAAAGAGTGAAGATCTCACTAAGCTATTTTCCATCAACACACTCAACACTATCTGTCCCATCAATAGTTCACATTCATTTCAAGTCATGTTTTTTGAGATCCTTTGCCAATAACATCTTCTCTTTCTGTTTCAAGTTTCTCAGTCAAAATAATCTGTTCTCCCAAAAGACGAATGTTTTCTTTTTTCCGAATCTGCCTCTCAATGTCTCTGATCACTCCGTCACGAAGCCTCTAAAAACATAAGAAACAGATTTCAGTAACTCTGAACAGGTGGTTCCCATCCTTGTGCCATTCAAGTCCAAATAACAGTGTTACCAAAATATACTTGAAACTTTCAGATTCCAAATACCCAATTACTATTTTAACTTTCTGTACAAATGTAAAATGTAATAAAGGTGTCATCAGATTAATTTGATAGTACACTATAATGTCATCATTTAAATGATTACTTACCATATTTTAGGAAATTCCTAAACATTTAGTATAGAAGACTTAACTGGAAATAACAATTAGAAGAGAAAAAAACTGACACTATGTTGAATTTTAAAAAGAGTTTAAATGATATATGATGCTTTAAAAGTTTGACAAGAGTTACTACAGTAACTCTGTAATCTACTTTCATGTTAGCAATTATCTTAGCTGAATAATAAACATCAAAAAAGATTACTAAAATTTGAACAAGCTGTAAAGTGCATGCAAGAAAGTAGAGAACCCAGCTTCTACTAGTACATAAAAAGTAAAAATTATACAGGATTACTAATCTAGTACATAACAGAGAGAGAAGGGGGGAAAAAAAAGAATACTGCTACCAGAAGAAAAAATAAAAAGGCCCATCAATGGTAGTTACTTTCATAAGCACTAGAGACATGTAAAAAATTCCAGAACATGGACCTGGCACCTAAGATGAGACTTTTTAAAGCATCAATTCAGTCATTACTAATAACAAACATTTTATAGTGTACAGGCTACAAAATGCTCTAATAAGTTTTTAACAGAAGCCTCGTGAGGCAGAATTAATGGGAATAGGGTCCAGGGTCTAGGTATTTTTTAAAATTATTATTATGTCTTTTTAAAAGACTCACAAAGTACCTACTTGCTGTACCTCCTCCAGGCCTAGAGCTTACTCCCATAATGGAGGAGTAGAGAAATTTGAGTCCTGAGACTAATAACTCAATTGAGAGCCAACTTTCTTGATCTCTGCGCCCTTGGCAAGATCTCCAGAGACAGAAATGGAGATGCTCATTCCACTCTTCCCTCTCATTCTTCCTGTCCTGTGCTCCTTACACCATGACATAACTACACACCCACCCAAAGCCCTCACTGTCCACTGAAATCCTACCCTGCCTTTTCAGATACTTTAGCACATGCTTAGGATCTTGTTCTCCATTCATTTGCTATCTTTCTCCAAATTTCAATGTCTATGCTCATTGCCTCCCACATCCTTCCTGTGAGATCCACTCAACAAACCGTTACTAACCATTTACCTTCCTACTAACCATTTTTCTTACTAACCACTAAGACGTGTTTCTTTACTATTCCAACATTTAGAACTCTGACTTCTCGTGTAAGTACACTACTTCTTTTGCTGGGTTCCTGAGAGGATTAAAGATGATGTACATAAAGTGCTTAGTACAGTGCCTGGTATATGATAGACAGTCAAGAAACAATAAAGAACAACAGTCATTATTTTATTTCTTGCTTCCTTGAACCTTCCAACACATCCACTGTCAATTGTTTGGCCAATTCTTGCCCTCTGCTAGAAAGTAAGTCCACAATGAATCGATGTAAGATAAACATTGGCTATCCTAGTCAATCTTCATCTCTGACTTCCAAATATCTAAATCTTGTTGTTCTTCCACTCTCTAACACAGTGGTTCTCAACTCTTGCTGCATGAATGTTAGAATCCCCTGGGTCGCTTTGTTTTCTTTTTCAGCTGCCCACCCCCACTCCGCCCAGGTAGCTTTTAAAACATACCTAAGACAGATCCCTATTCCCAAGAAATTCTGATTAATAGATATGGAGTAGGGCCCAACCTCACCTGCAATATATAAACTTCCCAGAAACACTGGATGTGTAACTAGGGTTCAAAACCAAGCTCTAACACAGCTCTACCCGACACTCTTTGAAAATTTCTATTCATTGACCTGAGCTACATCTGACAGATCATCCTCTACTCCAGCAGTCTCGAACCTTTTTGGCACCTGGGACCAGCGGTCCTATGAGAATCTAATGCCTGATGATCTGAGGTGGAGCTGAGGCAGTGATGCTAGCGCTGGGGAGCAGCTGCAAATACAGATGAAGCTTTGCTTGCTTGCTCACCGCTCACCACCTGCTGTGTGGCCCAGTTCCTAACAGGCCACGAACTGGCACTGGTCTGCAGTCCCGGGGCTGGGGACTCCTGCTCTACTCCATATCAGATTTTCTCGGGAACATCAACTTTTCCTTCTCTGAGGAGGAAGACTCTATACCAAAAGTACCCTAGAACACATGCTTTAATCCCAAAACTCTGATTTTTTTTCCATGCCTTTTCACTATTAATCATCCCATTCCCTCCTCCCCCAAATTCTTGTAATCATCACAGGCTTCTTGTCTGATTTCCACCGACTGGGAACACCAGGACAAAATCCTCATCTGGTTCATCTCTGTATACTGAGCACACAGCACGGTCCGATGCAAGAAATTAGTTTACTATTGACTCATCCAGTTCACTGCTTTCACCCTTGGCAAACTAGGCTCAACCAATAGCTGCGCCAACGTGTTCTCTCAGAGTTCACCAATGACCTAGCTCCTGTTCTCACAGTGAACATTTAGCACTGTTTTGAGTCATTTATAGCCCAAGGAGTGGCTATGCTTCCTTATCTTTGTTTCCCCCAAAGTGCCTAGTGTTGTGCCTGGCACACAGTGATGTCATTAAACGTTGGACAACTTAAAAAAATTTGGAGGCCAACATCGCTATCGTTCTCAGAATCTTGTTTCCAAAGCAAACTGCTCTTAAACAACAACAAAAATACAAGCACCTCACCAAAATATCTTGGCAAAAGGCACGAAGGCGGGTGCAAGAAGGCCTTCTTTACCCTGGGGTTAAAATAGTATTAGCATTTAAACCAAGTAAGATCCAACCTTGGACCTAGGACTGGAGAGAGGCAGGTAACATGCTGAATGCACTCCAAGGAAACCCTTTCCCCTCCTCTACTTTCTAGAGGCCCCAGTGAGATGCTGAACGATCATATCACTGCAAGCTGGCTGTGACTTGAAAACGGTACCGCTGACTATCCTACGGGCGCGCGTTCACGGGAGCCAAGCAACTCCAGCAGGGAGGGCCGGGCTCCCAGGCGCCGGCCGGGAGGGGTTGGCCTGGGCCTAGAGGTCACACGCGGCCGCCCGGGCTGTGGCGCTCAGAGCTCTCCCGGCGGCAGCCGGGCCGCAGTCGCGAAAGCCTGGGGGTGCCCGGCTGGGCCGCGAAGGAGAGGAGTAGGGAGAAGAGCGAGAGGCGCGGGGAACCACTCCGAGAGACCAGAGAGCCCGAGGCCGCTGCCGCGTGGGCCGCAGAAGGGACAGTCACGTGACACCGACCTGCTGGTCCTGCCGCTGTTTCACATGCACGCCGACCACGGTGGCCACCGTCAGCACCACCGAGAGGCCCAGCACCGTCTTCGAGCTCCTCGACATCCCCGCGCGGGGCGCCACGGCCTCCACCGCCCACTCGCGCGAGGCCCCAGCGCGGCCGCAGAGCGCGTCGCTGCCCGTGCGAGCCAGGCCGGACACGTCGAGTGTAGAGTCCCAGCCGCCACCAGGCGCGAACAATCGAGAGCCGAGCGTCGAGCGGCGCCCCTATTCCATTGCAAGCGCGGCTTGGAGTGGGGGCCTCGGAACCGGAGGGATCCACTCCTTACCTTGCGGGCGGCCGGATTAAGACACTCTCAATTAAAATTCTAAAGCGCCCCAGCCCAAAGCTGGCCCCAGTACCTTGTTGGATGGGGATGGGGTGGGGAGATCCATGCCTGAGCCTCCTCATTTTGTCCCCCCCCACCAGCGACAGGGGGCGTCCTGGGGGCGGCGCGGGATGCCCACTAGGGTACCTTGCTGTCTCAGATGCTTTACTCCATACCAGCGTCATCAAACGCAGCCCTTATTGTCCCCTTGGCAGGGGAGGTACCACCAGGAGATGGAATTTTGCTAGTTAAACGTAGACACGGTCAGCTACTTTTTCACCTTGACGTTGTGGGGTGGCTTCTCAGAGTCTGATTTTTGAAATTGAAAAACCTGGCTAAAGAGCATGCTAACTGGACAGCGACACCTCCTTGCCTCCTGATATGAAAAAAAGCTGGTCACTTTGTTGCCCATGTAATCCTTAAGAGATCACTTTTACACCCTTAGCGCCTCAGTTCTCGCTATCTCTAAGACAGTTCCTGAGCTCACATCACTAGGAACATAAATGATGGAATGAAGTAGCCTGTCGAGAATAGCGGAAAGTACTTTATTAGAAAGACATTTGGCTTTCTAATAAAGAGGTATTATCAAGTTATTCCTTCCCACTAGAATTTACAGAGAACAAACTTCTTCCTAGGCGCGGTCTTGGTTATTCTCCCCCAAGGTCTTCAACATTCATCTCTGTAGTACTTTACTCTTCCAAGCCTCTTATGCGAGCATAAATGGCATAAGGTGCTATTGCTCTTAAGAAATGTAATATAATAACTATTTTAATAATAAAAATACCCTTTTCAATGTTATTTTGTCTGAAGCAATTTTTTTTTTTAAAGCAGGGGGAATGTACCACTGAATTGGAAAACGGGTTCATGCCCTAACAGACCTTGGAGTTAAAAGCAATTTAATTCAGGGTGTATTTGTATATTCTCTAAAGGAAAAAAATACATCAGACTGTTTTTTTTTACTAATAATAAACTCCAGATACTCTTTCCCTCTAAGTCAGTGAACCTTCAACAGAGCTATATATCTTTAGAATGTACCCCAGAGAGTTTGATGGTCTTTCATTCTATCATGATTAATTTTTCAACTTGCCTTCTTAAATGTTCTACTTTTAAAAAATCTTCTATGTGTTAACAATGTCAAATTAAAACATGGATTATCGGTTTAAATATTTATAAAACCTAAGCAGGATGTTGTGTGTGATTATTGTCTCATAAATTACTGGGTTGTGAGAGAATGACTGCATACCATCAAACATTGAAACCAACTTTTTTTCCCATTAATATAATTTCCATCTACTGTAAGTACATTTTTAAGTGTTTGCAGTGTGTTTGAACAAAAGCGGTTTTCTGGGACAACTTAAAGAGTCTACTAATGAATACATTTTCAAACAGAAAATGTCTAGACTTGCTGATTGACTTTCCAATAAACTTTTTTAAAAATATTTTTTTTGTTTTTCAATTATGCTTGGCATATGTTATTATATTAGTTTCGGGTGTACAACGTAGTGATTAGAGATCTATATAACTCCCAAAGTGATCACCACAATAAATCTAGTACCCTTCTGCCCCATACATATTTATTACAATATTATTGACTACTTTCCTTATGTTATACTTTATATCTCTGACTATTTTGTAACTACCCATTTGTACTTCTTAATCCCTTTGCCCCAATACCCTCCAATCTGGTAACCCTCAAAATATCCTCTACATCTATGAGTTCGTTTCCATTTTTTTGCTGTTGTTCTTGTTGTTGTTTATTTTGTTCTTTAGATTCCAAATGTACATGAAATCATAGGGCATTTTTCTTTCTCTATCTGACTTATTCCATTCAGCACAATACACTCTAGGTCCATCATGAAATATCTTTTCCTATACCTTTACTTTTAGTCTGTGTGCGTCTTTTAATCTGAAGTAAGTCTCTTATAGACAGTATATGTAAGGGGATTGTTTTCTTATCCATTCAGCCACCCCATCTTTTAATTAGAGTGTTTAATTCTTTTTCATTTGAAGTATTTGTTGATAGATAGTTGCTGCCATTCTTTATTTATAATACAGATCCATATTTCTTCTTTTTCTTAAAGAAGTCCCTTCAACATTTCCTGTAATATTGGCTTAGTGGTGACAAACTCCATTAGCTTTATCTAATCTGGGAAGCTCTTTATTTGTCCTTCAATTCCAAATGATAGCTTTTCTGGGTAGAGTAATCTCAGTTGTAGATTCTAGGTTTTTATCACTTTGAATACTTTGTTCCAAGTCCTTCTGGCCTGCAAAGTTCCTATTGAGAAATTGGCTGACAGTCTTATGGAAGCTTTCTTGTAGGTAACTAGTTGCTTTTCTCTTGCTGCTTTTAAGATTCTCTCTTTGTATTTAACATTTAGCATTTTAATTATGGTGTGTCTTAGTGTGGGCCTCTTTGGGTTCATCTTATTTGGGACTCTTTCTGAACTTTCTGGGGTTGTATGTCTATTTCCTTTGCTAAGTTAGGGAAGTTTTCCATTATTATTTCTTTAAATAGGTTTTCAATTTCTTGCTCTCTCTCCTCTCCTTCTGGTACACCTACAATGCTAATGTTGTTATGCTTGATGTTGTCCCAGAGCCTCCTTAAACTATCTTAATTTTTTTGGATTCTTTTTTCTTGTCGCTCTTCTGATTGGGTGTCCTCTGCTACCCAATCCTCTATATCGGTGATTTGATATTCTTCATCATTCACCCTGTTGATTACCTCTAATGTACTCTTCATCTCAGATATTGTATTCTTCATTTCTCATTGATTCCCTTTTATAATTTCCATTTCCATTTTTATATTTCTTATCTCTTTGTTAAAATTCTCACCGAGTTTATCCACTTTTCCTTTAAGTTCCTCGAGTCTCCTTATAACCACTGTTTTGAGCTCTGCATCTGGTAGATTGCTTGACTCCACTTTGTTTAGATCTTTTTCTGGAGCTCTAGTCTGTTCTTTCATGTGGAACATGCTTCTTTCTCTTCCCCATTTTGGCTGCCTTCTGTGTCTGTTTCTATGTACTAAGTAAGGCTCCTAAGTCTCCCAGTCTTAGTAGCATGGCTTTATGTAGTAGGTGTCTTGTGGGGCCCAGTGGCATAATTCCGAGAGGGGTTCAGCTGCATGCTAAGTTTAGCCCCAGCCTGTGCCCCTCCAGGGCCACCTGGTAAGAGTCACCAAGCAATCCACATATGGATGCCACCCATGCTATGCTTCTAGTTGCCTCAAGAGGCCATGCCAGAAACTGAGGCTGGCTGCCGCCAGTACAGGGCTTGGAGCTGCTTAACAAGAGGCACAGTGCACACCGAGAACACCATTGGATTGGGCTTGGGTAGGGCTGTTGGGTTGGGAGGGGCAGAGTTTTCGGGAATCCTCTGGGTGGAGTGACCTCTCTTATCCAGTTTAATGATCACTCAGCTATGGTGGCACCTGTGTCCATACACTGGGAGGGGGAAGGGCTCAACAAAGGAACAATGGATGCTTCCAGCACTTATGACCAGGAGAAAGCCTCCCCTCTGGCCCTTACCCCGAAGCCCAACAACTCAGTGTCCCCCACCCATATGTCCCTGGTACCCCTCAAGCAGATGCCCAAATGCTGGAGCTCAGAGTGAGCAAGTCCATCACCACCAAAGTCCAGTCGTGGTTATGGTTCCTTTGAGAGGAATGTCTGCACCTACTTGCTGCTGCTGCCATAGCCTGTCTCACTTAGCCCACATGGACTGAGGAGCCTCATGTCTCCACCCCTCCCACCATTCCAAGGTGATTTCTTATTTTTCTCCCTAGTTGTAAGGCTTCTGTTCATCCAGACCCCAGGTGACTCTGCTGTTTGCTCTATGGTTTCATCATAATTTCGGTGTGGTCGCAAGAGGAAATGTACAAAGCCTCTACCCTCTATGCCATTCTAACTGGTCTCTGTCCAATAAACTTTGACTGAATGTCCCAGGAGCAGTGTATTCCAGGTAACCACCCCATCCCTCGAGCAGCTCAATGCCTGAAAGGAAGATAGACTGGTATATCAAATAATTACAATAAAAAGGACAGTTGACAACTAGCAATTGTTATGAACTGCATGTTGAAATCATCACCCCCAATGGCATGGTATTAGAAGGTAGGACTTTTAGTAGGTAATTAGGTTTAGATTAAGTTATGAAGGTAGAACCCCTATGATGGGATTAGTGTTTTTGTAAGAAGAGTAAGAGACACAGCACCTCTCTTTACCATGTGAGGACATAGTAAGAAGGTGGCCATCTGCAAACCAGGAAGAGATGTCTCACTAGAACGTGACCATGTTGGCATCCTTATCTCACACTTCCCGGCCTCCAAAACTGTGAGAAATAAGTTTCTGTTGTTTAATACACCCATTCTATGGTATTTTTGTTATAGCAGCCACAGTTATGACAGCAATAAACTGTTCCCCAAAGTTAAGTGTGAGTGTGGATCTACTGTTTTAGAGTCAGTATCACCCAACATAGGGGAAGATTCAAGACTCGGTGTTCTGTCAGAACTTTCCAGCAACTCTCTTCCAGGAATCAGGTGCTGGCTGGTCTTAAATTCCTCACTCTCTTTCTCTCAGTGATAAATCATCTCTAATGCTGACTAAATGGAAAAGTTCTGCTTAACCATCGGAGACTTTGAGTAAAAGGTGCTCCTGAAATAATCACAGAAATAAGTACAGGTAGAGTTTTTACTACAAGGTCTAAGACTTTTAAAATAGAGGTCCACTCACCCACGAAGAGGGTAAAAAAAATTACTTCACATTAGCAAATACTTAGCACATTCAGGCACCACACGCATTTTAGAGCTGTTTATCTCTTAGCTAGCATCTCCTCATCTTTTCCATTCCCCAGCCCCTGGCAACCACAATTCCACTCTGCTTGGATGAGTTCGACTTTTTAGATTCCATATGTAAAAAGTATTTTTTTCTGTATCTGACTTATTCCACTTATTCCATGTTGTTGCAAATGGCAGGATTTCCTTTTTTTATGGCTGAATAACATTTTGTTTATGTATATGTATATGTATACACACATATACACACATATACACACATATACACACATATACACACACATATGTATATATAATCTCACAACTTCTTTATCCAATATTTGTTGATTGACACTTAGGTGGCTTCCACATTTTGGATACTGTGAATAATGCTTCAGACAACATGCGAGTGCAGATATCCTTTTGAGGTCCCAATTTCATTTCCTTTGAATATACACTCAAAAGTGAGATTGCTGGATCATATGGTAGTTCTATTTTTAGTTTTTTGAGAAAGCTTCATACTGTTTTCTATAATGGTTGTACCAATTTACATTCCCACCAACAGCATACCAGGGTTCCCTTTTCTCCACATCCTCACCAATACTTGTTATCACTTGTCTTTTTAATAATAGCCATTCTAACAGGTGTGAGGTGATATTTCACTGGGGCTGTACTTTGTATTTCCTGATGATTAGTGATGGTGAGCACCTTTCCTTATACCTGTTGAGTATTTCAGTTGTAAGATGAATAAATTCTGGGGATTTAATGTACACCATGGTAACTATAATTAATAATACTGTATGTATACTTAAATTTTGCTAAGAAGATAAATCTTAAATGTTCTCAACACACACACACACACACACATACACACACACACACACACACACATACACACACAAAGATGACTATGTGAAGTGATGGATGTGCAAAATTAGCCTGATTGTATTAATCATTTAACAATATATAGTTATATCAAAGGATCACATTGTATACCTTAAACATGTACAATTTTTTATTTGTAAATTATGCTTCAAAAAAGCTGGAAACAAAAGAAATTTTAGACATTTTTTAAAGAACCAAGAAGAAAAAAATTATATGTATACACACATACACATACTCAGAAAACCAATTAAGTTCTGATATATACCACAACATAGGTGAAACTTGACATCTTGAAAACACTATGCTAAGTAAAAGAAGTTAGTCATAAAAGACCAGTCATTGTATGGTTCCATTTATATAACATGCCTAGTATAGAGATGGAAAGTAGAACACTGGTTGTCAGAGGCTAGGGAATTTTGTAGATAGAGGCTGCCAAAGAGTTTCTTTTTGGAGTGATGAAAATGTTCTAGAATTAGATCACTGTGGTGGGTGCACAACTCTGTGAATCCACTAAAAACTGTTCAATTGTAAACTTCAAAAGGGTAAATTTTATGGTATATTAATTACTACTTCAAAATAAAGCTGTTAAAAGGTAAAAAAAAAAAAGCTGTTTATATCTATCAACTCATTTCATCTTCATAATGACCCTATAAAACACATGCTGTTAGTATCCCCATTTTCTAGGTGAGGAAACTGAGGCACAAAGCAGTAGTAATATGCCCAGAGGCATCAAGTTACAAGGTGACCTGATTAGTTTTGTTTTCAAAAGACATAAAGGATTACATTTGCCTGGTTTTAAACAGAAAACATATTTCTTCAGTCAATAGATATAAGGAGAATGTGTATATCTAGAATCTTTCAATTTCATATCTTAGCTACTTAAAAAATGAGAGGAGAGATAGGCAGGAGAGGGAAAGAGATATGAGGAGATACACAGATGAGAGAGAAGAGAGATAAACAAAATAGAACAGAGAAACCGACAGGGACTCTAAGTAAGTTTTGAGGTGGCAGCATTTGCCTCCCAGGAATGTTGAATGGACTTGAATGGACTTCTGAGAGACATGTCCATTCATGTGCCCTTTGCAATTCTGCCTTGGGGTCTTCTATTCCTCCTTGCAGCTCTCCTTCAGGATATTGTTTTCAGAAGCTGGCCTCTGTGACCAAAGCTCTGCTGCAACAAAGAAGACTTCTGGCTTTACTTGGGACAATCCCTTACATTTTGGGACCTCAGTTTCCTCCTCTGTACTATGGGGACAATGATATGTCTGCTACCTCCTTGGCTTGCTGATTCAGATGATTAATTAGTAGCATGGCTACATCAAAATCAACATGTGTCCCAGCCAGTGAACCTCCGGTACACCCACCCGGCTGCCGCAGTCGTAAGACTCACTACCTGGAGGGAGAGGGAGGGCTTCTTTCGCTACTATTGCCAGCAGTGGCCCTGAATCCTTGCCTTCACATGTTTAGAAAGCATCTGTTCACTTGCAACTGAGTGGGCCTTTTGGTGACATCCCAGTATGAGCACTCTCCCCCATGCTTGTGGATTAGAGTTTAGTTGTTTCACAATGCTTGGTTTGACAGTTCCTTCAGATTCAAAATCTAGTCACAGTCAGAAAAAAATGTAAACATTATCATTATTAGTGGAAGAAAAGAGCTGTTAGATCCCTTCAATGTAATTTCAACTGCTCTAAATTTATGAATCATTGTTAAAAAATAATGGCTTTGACTGACAATTCTGCATGTCAGCAGACATGGAACAGCTGGAATGCTCTGCACTGCTGGTGAGAATGTCACTGGAGCCACTTCAGGTGTATCCTCTGGAGCTGAATGCATGGGAAACTCATGGTCCAGTAACTTCACCCCCAGATACAGGCCCTGTGGAAAGCAAACATGTGTGCATCAAAAGACATGTTGCAAGTATATCTGTATAAATCCCACTTATATATTAGTCACCTTGTTGGGAGAATGAGAAGAGTATTTCCTGGGAAAAGGCATGAATAAGACTTCTGAATGCTAGTATCATTCTGTTGCTTGATCTGGTTGCAGGTGCTAAGTGTGTATGAAAAGTAATCAAATGGCACATAGATTTTGTGTTCATATCTATATGCATGACCTACCTATTTGCAAAATCTTACATGAAATTATGAACTGGAAAAAATGGTTTTACATTTTTTATTTTTTACTTTTTTTTTGGCTTTATTGAAATATAATAGACAATTTGTGCTCATATTTATATTGTACAATTCAATAAGGTTTTTTCCAATTATAGCTGGCATACAATAATATACCAGTTTCAGTTGTACAGCATAGTGATCAGAGATCCCCATAACTCACAAAGCAATCACCTCACTAAATCTAGGAACACTCTTCCCCCTTACACATTTATTACAACATTATTAACCCTCTTCCTCTCCTACATTCTACATCTCCATGTCTATTCTGCAACTATCCACTTGGAACTCTTAATCTCTTTGCCTTTTTTTTTTTCATTCCCCCAATCCTCCTCCCATCTAGCAGCCCTCAAAATACTTTCTGTATCTATGAGTTTATTTCCACTTTAGTTGTTGTTGATTTTGTTCTTTAGATTACACATGTACATGAAATCATGCAATATTTATCTTTCTCTATCTAACCTATTTCATTCAGTGCAATACCCTCTAGGTTCATCAAGCCAATACCTTTTTCTATTCCCCTCCTTTTAGTTCATGTGTATCTTTTAATCTGCATTGAGTCTCTTGTAGTGTATGTAGGAGTCTTGTTTTCTTATCTATTCAGCCACTCTATCTTTTGGTTGGAGCACTTAATTCTTTTCCATTTGAGGTACTTGTTTATAGATATGTAGTTATTATCAGTCTTTATTCATGTTTTTGATACATACTTTTTCTTCTTAAAGAAGTCCCTTCAACATTTTCTGTAATACTGGCTTGGAGTTGATGAATTCTTTTAGCATATTTTTGTCTGGGAAGCTCTTTATCTATCCTTCGATTTTAAATGATAGCTTTACTGGATAAAATATTCTTGGTTATAGATCCCAGGTTTTCAACACGTGGAATATTCTGTGCCAAGCCCTTCTGTCCTGCATGGTTTCTTTCAAGAAATCAGCTGCCAGTCTTATGGGTGCTCCCTTATAAATAACTAAATGCTTTTCTCTTGCTTTTAAGATCCTATCTTTGTCTTTAAACTTTGGCATTTTAATTATGATATGTCTTGTTGTGGGTCTCTTCAGGTTCCACTTTCTTGGGATTCTCTGAGCTTCCTGGGTTGTAAGTCTATTTCCTTCACAGGGTGAGAGAAGTTTTCTATCATTATTTCTTCAAATAGCTCTTCAACGTCTTGTTTTCCTTCAGGTATCCCCATGACATGGAATTTTTTACATTTAATTGTGTCCCATAGGCTCCTTAAATTATTATTGTAGTGTTGGCTTCTTTTTTCTTGCCATTCTGATTGTGTATCCTTGACTTCCTCATCCTCTATATCTTTTTCCACTCTGTTGATTCCCTCTAATATACTCTTCATCTCAGATAATATATTCTTCATTTCTGACTGGTTCCCTTTTACAATTTCCATTTTCCATTTTTTTTATCTCTTTGTTAAAGTTTTCACTGAGTTCATCTACAGTTCCCCTAAGTTCATCAGGCATCTTTATAACCAGGGTTTTGAAATCTGTGTCTGTTGGATTGCTTGACTCCATTATTTCCTGGATCTCTGTTCTGTTCTCTCATATGGTTTCTGCTTCTTGGTCTTCCCATTTTGGCTGTCTTTCTGTGTCTGTTTCTATGTACTAAGCTAAGCTCCTAAGTCTCCCGGTCTTATTAGTGTGGATTTGTGAAGTAGGTGTCCAGTGGCACAGTCCTGAGAGGGGTTCAGCTGCAGGCCAAATTTAGCTCAAACCTCTGCCCCTCCAGGGCCACCTGTTAAGATTCAGCAAGCAATCCACAGATGCTGTGCTTATAGTTGCCTCAAAAGGCCACAACAGAAATGGAGGCCAGCTGTCACGAGTGAGAGTCGGCTCTGCTTAGCAAGGAGCACCTGACTCTTAGGACACACCTGGATATGGCTTGAGTGGGGCTGCGAGTTGGGGGAGGTGGAGTTTCAGGGAATCCTCTGGTCAGAGCAACAGCTGTTATCCAGTTTGGTGACGTCTCAGGTATGGCGATGCTGCATCTGCACACTGGGACGGGGAGGGCTCAACAGAAGAACAATGGATACCACTGGCACTTCTGTCTGGGCGAGGTCCTCACCTCTGGCCCTCATTGTGACAACTCAGTGTCCCCCCGTAAGTCCCTGTGCCCCCCATGTAGTCGACCCGATGCTGTTGCTCAGAGTGAGCAGGTCCATCACCGCGAAAGTTAGTTCAGGGACACAGCCACTCTAAGAGGCATCTGCAGCTGCCACAGCCTCTGTCCCACTTAGCAGCATGGGACCAGGCAGACTCGCATCCTATCCCGTCCTACCTCCTCCTGTTGCAAGGTGATTTCTTAGATTTCTCTCTAGTTGTATGGTTTGTTCATCTAGATCCCAGGCAACTTTCCTTGCTGTTTGCTCCATGTTTCTATCACAACTTTGATTTGGTTGCAAGAGAGATGAACAAAGCCTCTATCATCTATGCCATTTTTTTCTCCTCCCAAAAATGGTTTAAATTTTTTCATTACTTCTTGTACCAAGAAAGTTTTTTCTCCATGACTATCAAGAATTGAAGATTATCATTTACAATGTCTTGATCAGGAATTACGTGCAGGTATTTTAGACATAAAATTTGATTTTAAAAGTTAGACAAAGAGAAGTAAGCTCTAGTTTTTCATTTAAAAAAATCACAGACTTGTTATTAGGGATTTTACACAAATTCAGCATTTAAATCTGCCCCAATATTTTGTTTTTATTTTTCTTCTCATAATTTATGGTATCATAGAGTTTATGTTTTCATTTTTATTTTTACAACAATATTATATAAAGAGAATATGAATAACTATTATCTACAAGGCTAAATTTAAAATTATTCACTCTCCCTCAAGTTGACTCCAAAGAGCTATATAAATATTCTTTTTTTATGTGTGTAAGGGTGGGACAAAGATTAGGAAGCATAACTAATTTAACATAATTTGCTTTTTAGGCCAGAACTTCTAAACCTTGTATATCTGCCTTTATTCCAGTGTCTTGGTGTCCTGAGATCTCATCAGCTCCCACCTCTGAGCTGTGGACTGATCCAGATGTGCCCAGAGTGACAACTGCTCTCCTGGAGGGAACAATGTTGCTCCATGCACAGCTGTTGTCCCTTTAATGTCAATTCTGATGGGATCTGGAGAAAAGGCTAGTGGTGACATTAAAAAAGGAAGCCTTAGATGCAAGTATGTTCAAACTCAGGTGCACTGGAATCTGAGAGCTTCTAAATACCCTACCCTTGCTGAGTTGTTTCCAAACCATGAAGTCCCTTTGAAATTGATTAACTGCATGGTAATTCTTCCTCTGTAAAATCACTGGGAGATATAACCACTGCCATCAGATTGAACTTACTCTCTAAGACAAAAAATATAAAGCTGACCTTTTTAAAAACCTCTAAGTGGCTTCCCATTCCTAAAGGATAAAATCCCAAACTCTGTAGACTAGCATACTACTCTCTGCCCTCCTCTTCAGCCTTTTCTAAGTAAAAGGAAATATCAAAAAGAAGTACACTTGGAGAAGAACCAAGAAATGAAAACTTAGCGGAGGGGAGTACAGTCAGCTCCCTGTGTTTGATCAACATGGTCACACAATGCTTGTTTCACCTTAACTCATAGAAGGGTGGGACTTAAAAAATGCCTTCACCACTGAGTGTGTAATTTGGCTTGTGTTATGTGGGCTTGAATCAGGGCCAGGTCTTTAAAGCTATTATAGGAGAGATGGATTTCCAAGTCTTAAAAAACATTAATCATCAGTACTCTAGTGGGAAGAATTAATAGGAACGCATAGGTTTAAAATGGACAGATCATAGACACAACCATAACAGGTGGGGACAGAGGCATAAAGCAATGCATTAAAAGGGGCAGGGCTGAAAAAGACAGAGCAGACAAGGAGAAGGCAGTTTGTTTAGGAAGAATGTAGAAGGTGTAAATGAATTGGCACCAGTGACCACATTTTGTGTAAATGTTCCAGTCTTAGCACCCAGTAATTGCAGAAACAGTGCAGCACATTGCACTCTGTTAAGCACCATTATGATTATTTAAAAAGCAAACATAAAGCCCTGCCTCAAGTATGGCCCTAGTGGGCTCTATTGGTTAATACAATGGGGTCCCATCTTCTTCAGGCTTAGGTTCTAAAGTCAGCAATCAACATATAAGGCAAAAATCACAGTCAAAACTGCCCTTGAAAATGCCTTAGGAAAGTGACATGTTGGAGACAACAGTCTTTCAGTAAGTCTAACATAGTTTTTCCTCTGGCACAGGAATTGATCATTGTGAATTCAATGGAGGAGAATTAAATGATTTGGAATTCTGCACAGAAGATTTGTCTCTCCTTTTCTCCAACTGCTAATTTATTTAATCATTATTTATATCAGTTTACATTTATGATACTTATTTTATATTTTGGGTTATAATGCGATATTACTTTATTTTCTTGCTCAAATTTCTCCAGTTTTGGCCAATAGGAGCTCTTTCAGTCGGCTCCTGTGCCCTTTGATACATCTGCATCAATGTAGGTTTTTCTTTTCTCACACTTTCTTACTTTCTGGCACTACCAGATGCTCCAGGTTCATCTTGCATATTTCCTGTCTCAGGTTTAGAATTAGCCATTTCTTGAAGGAACCCTGCTTCCTTTTATTGAAGAGTGGTATTGGAAACCAAGACCTCAGCCCTGTGTGTGCTGTTGCTACTGGAGTGTTGTTTCTTTTAGGCCTGGACAGATGATAAAACAAATAAATATATGTGCATGTACTAACCTTTGTATATACATATAGCTATAAATATTACTCTCTATGTAACTATCTGAATCTATACTGCATTAAAAATGATGTCTCCAAGTGTAATCATTATTATGTGGGTCATTCTAGTTTCCTCCCCTTATCTGTGAATTCCCACTCCAGTGGTGAAAAACCTGGCTCCCCTCACTCACTACCAATTTATTTAATTGTTCAATTTCAGCATACAGATAGAGCAGTCTCAGGATTGTTAACCCATACCCTCGTAGGAAATCACTTTATCACCTGCAGTACCATGCATTTTTGCAGTTCCCTTGCTTTTCACCTTACAGATTCCATGATTTTCCAAAGTGACTAAGTCAGCACCTTTCCCCCCTGTCAGTGAGGTTGTTTCATACCTTTCCAATACAGTAGGTTAGATTAGATTCTCTGGTCACAACCTGCATTCTTTCCTGGGATCTTCCTGAGAGTATTTTTTACTCCTTTCTATAAACTTGATGTAACTGGTATAAATCCACTCTCCCCACCACCCGATTATAGTAGATAATACTGTTTTTAACCTTTACGTTTTATAGCTTTAAATGCATTGAGACCTCTGTGCTTGATTTATCAACTCTAAGTGATATTTTCTGACAGCCAGCATTAAATATTGAGGAAATCAGTGTACTTACCCTACTTCCCACCTTCTCTCTTTTTCTCAACTATTGTTAGTTATATTATTTCTTCACTGCCAGAGTTTATAATACTTACATTCTGTTCTGTACCCACAATCCCCACACTTGTTTTCAAGTTAGTCCCACATTTAAATGGATTCCACAGTCCTTAACAGTCCTTTCAGAGTTATTTCTCCACTTATCCCCTATTAGCATCTTTTAAAAGGGTTATCAAAACTATATTCCCTAAATTCTTGCACACTCAAAAGCATTCTTATGTTGGCTTTGTACAGAAATACAGTTTGTCTGGGTATGTTTTATTTTAAAAGATTTTTATTAAAATGTAGCTAACATACAATATTTATTAGTTTCAGGTGTACACCACAGTTATCCAACATTTATATACCTGAAAAAGTGGTCACCATGATAAGTCCAGCAATCATCGGACACCAAACAACACTATCACAATATTATTGACTGTATTCCCTATGCTGTACACCACATCCCCATGACTTATTTGTTTTATACCTGGAATTTTGAACCTTTTACTCCTCTTTAGCTCCCCCTCTTTTTTGATTTTTCAATTGCAATTGTCATTCAATATTATTTTATATTACTTTCAGGTATATAGCATAGTGGTTAGACATTTATATAATTTATGAATTGACCCCTCTGACTAATCTAGTACCCACCTGACATTAAACATAGTTGTTACCATATTACTGACTATACTTCTTATGCTTTACATCTGCATGACTATTTCATAACTACCAATCTGTACTTCCTAATCACTTCACTTTTTCACCCAGCCTGCCAACCCCAATTCTATCAGGCAACCATCAGCTTGTTCCCTGCATCTCTTGGTCTGTTTCTGCTTTGTTTGTTTCTTTATTTTGTTCTTTAGATTTTACATATAAGTGAGATCATATGGTATTTCTCTCTGACTTATTTCACTTATTATGATACCAGGTCTATCCATGTTGTCACAAATAGTAAAATTTCATTCTTTTTATGGCTGAGTAATATTCCAGACATCTATTAATGGGCATTTAGGTGGTTTCCATGTCTTAACTATTGTAAATAATGCTGACATGAACATAGGGGTGCATATACCTTCACAAAACACTTTTCGAATTAGTGTTTTGGATTTCTTCAGATAAATACCCAGAAGTGCAATTGCTGGATCACATGGTAGTTCTATTTTTAGTTTTTTAAGTAACCTCCAAACTGTTCTCCATAGTGGCTGTACCAGTTTGCAATCCCACCAACAGTTCATGAGGGTTCCCTTTTCTCCACACCCTTGCCAAAACTTGTTTTTGATTTATTGATGATAACCATTCTAACCAGTGAGATGATATCTCACTGTGATTTTAATTTGTATTTCTCTGATGATTAGAGACATTGAGCATCTTTTCATATGTCTATTGACTATCTGTATCTCCTCTTTGGAGAAATGCCTATTCAGGTCCTCTGCCCATTTTTTAATTGGATCGTTAATCTTTTTGGTGCTAAGTTGTATGAGTTTTTTATAAATTTTGCATGTTAATTCACTATCAGATGCATCATTGGCAAACATCTTCTCCCATTCAGTAGGTCATCTTTTTGTTTTGTTAATGGTTTCCTTTGCTTTGCAAAAACTTTTTAGTTTGATGTAGTCTCATTTGTTTATTTTTTCTTTTGTTTTCCTTGCCTGAGGTAACATTGCTAAGAGCAGTGTCAGAGAGTTTACTGCCTATGTTTTCTTCTAGGAGCTTTATGGGTTTTTTTTGTCTTACATTTAAGTCTTTAATTCATTTTGAGTTTATTCTTAGATATGGCATAAGAAGGTGGTCGAGTTTAATTTTTTTTACTTCATTTTTTTTTTTTTTTGCTTTTATCTGTCCAATTTTCCCAACACCATTTATTGAACAAACTGTCTTTACCCCATTGTATATTTTTTCCTCTTTTGTCATGGATTAATTGACCATATAGGTATGGATTTATTTCTGGGCTCTCTATTCTGTTCCATTGATCTATGTTTCTGTTTTTATGCCAGTACCATGCTGTATTGATTACTATAGACTTGTAGTATAGTTTGATAGCAGGTATTGTGATACCTCCAACTGTGGTCTTCTTTCTCAAGATTACTGTGACTATTTGGGTTTTTTTGTGACTCTAAATAAATTTTAAAATTATTTGTTCAAATTCTCTGACAAATGCCATTGATAAGGATTATATTGAACCTATAGATTGCTTTGGGTAGTATGGACATTTTAATTATGTTAGTTATGTTAATTCTTCCTATCCATGAGCACAATATATGCTTCCATTTATTTGTATCTTCTTTAACTTCCTTCTTCAATGTCCAGAAAGAAACTGAAGATACTAACACAGACAACCTTCAGAGGAACTGAGCTGCAAAGTAAAGACATAGAATGGTAGAAATTAAGAGAATGTTGTTTTGTTTTGTTTTGTTTTTTAAGCTGTGAGCAACAACAGCATACTTGTGTCCAGATAAGAATGACCCAGTAGAGAAGGAAACGTTGGAGTGATTTCTTTGAGTGAGAGAGAGAGGATAGTATCTGATATACAAGGAGAGGCATTGGCTTTAGATATAAGTGAATAGTAATAACAGCATCTATGGTAACAAAGTATATGAGTGCAGATGGTAAAGGCACATTAGATGTGACTGTGGGAGTGTGTAAAAGCTACAAGTGAAGATTTTAAGATGCCTGAGGTAGGAAGCAAGGTTGTCAGATGAGACCGAAGTGGAGGAGGCTTCGACTACTTGAGGAGAAAGGAGGTGTGAGGTAGCTGTCTAGTAGAATAGGGAGTGAATAGACAAGAGAAGTAGAATATAAATCCTGGATAGCATCTAGGATCCAACTGAAGCTCTTGACAAGCATTTAAAGTGTTTTGCTCCAGCTTGTTCAGCTCCATGGGCATAACCCCAGAACAGGGAGAGAGGTAGATTTAATCAGTATTGAGGTATGGCCAAGTAAGTATGATACAGTGAAAGAAATGAGGAAGGAGAGGGTGTGATGATAATTATTGGTCATGGAAAGTAAGCTGGATAAGGATGAAATGGAGGGCAAGAAAAATAGTACAAAAGTGACAAGTTCTGGTAGGCCAAATGATTATTGGAGATACAATAAGGGATGGTAGTCAGAAGTGAAATGGATGAAAACAGATTATGTCATGGAAACAGTTTTCAGTACTGACAAAGCAGGAACCCTCAAGACAGCTGTGGTGATGGATCAAGTCTTTTTCTTTTATCCTCTCACCCAATCTGTTGCAAACTACTCACCCTCTTCCACATATACATTATGAGAACAAATGGAAAATTTGTTTAAAAAGACATAAAACAACACACTGATCAAAAAAAGCACTGATGACATGGTTGGATGTCATAGTATTGTCAAATTGTTATAAAAGCTTTAAAATGTTTACTCTAGAATTTCTGTTCTTATCTCATGTGGACCACTAATAAAAGTTGCTTGCTAGCACTAGCCCATGGCCCACATTAAGCAGGGATGATCTTGGAGGTGACCATAGAAATGAGTGGCTGAGGTGGTATAAAGGCAAAATTTATTGGAAAAGTCCAAGAAAGTAAAAAGCCAGAGGTTGAAAAGATCACCTACATGTCTATTGAAATCACCCAGCATTAAGATAGGAACAATGTTAGAGAGTGTGATTTTGAACCAAGAGCTAAAATTGTCAAGAAATAAATGAGGCATGCTCAGGGGGAGCAGATGACAGCAATGATGGGGTAGTGGATGATATAAACTCATAGATGATATTTAAAGCTGAAGTTTGGAGAGAAGAGAGGGAGAATAATCTGGACACATCAATGCAGAGTAAGGACGACACCTGCCTCACCTCCTGCCCAGTGTGGGAGGGGAAAAAAACAGCCTCTCTTGACAGGGTATACAATGTTCCCAGAAGAAAGTCAGAATAGAAATTAGAACAGGAAGGAAGGATTATATAAAGAAGGTGGAGATACAGGGAAACTTAGTCGTTGCATGGTAGAAGAAAGGTTTTACGCATAGGCATTGGTGGGAAAAGGATAGAACAAGGAATGTGCAGGGCTTTTCTGGGATTGAGTGCAAGAGATAAGAGACGTGCTGGGTCTCCATGGCTTCTTAAACATGACTAAAGGGCATAATGATATAAGTCCTGGATTTAAGGTTTGAGTGTTCAGTGTTAGATAGGAATGGGAGGTCTGGGGATCTCTCCAGACCCTCTTCCACAGAGGTAAGGAGGTCTGAGGAAGCTCAGTCTCTTCTTGATCTCAGTGATTGGGATAAAAGGCCTGAGAAGGAGTGTGTCTTAAGACCTCTAGCAGGAAGGGTCCAGGGAAGATACCACCAACAACCTATATAACCCTTTCTTGCTGTTGCACACAGGAGGCTATTGGTTTTAGTATCTCAGGATGGAACACTTATTTTGGGAAAGTGTTCTATGCTGATTATTTTCTGATCTCTGCAGTAGCAAGTATCCTCTACCCATACTTTTTCTGTAGTTGGGACTGACCTCTGGCTGTTCTAACCCCGTATTTTGGTTTAAGGTTTCAGAGCAATCTTAGCTTTCCTGATAATGAATTTGCATTTCTGTTTCTTAATCTCCTTATTTTTAATATTTCATATTAAAAAGAAATGTTCACTCTACTCCATTATTTTAGAACTGAAATTTCCCTTTTTCATCTGTGAAAAACCCTTATAGTACCTCATTCTTCAAACATTCCTGGAGAACCCTGAATGTTTATACCTATAGGTCTTGTCTCATATGTTGAGAATTTCTCCTAAAAAGAACTCTCTACCATCCTGCCTTTGAGATAATAGGTCTGACTGTCAACATCCTAGGAGCCCAGCAGGAGGACACCAAGAATCCCCCCATCAGTAGGTTGACTTTTGTTCATTCCCCTGTTTTCTAGTAAGGTCTCATCTATGCCTGGTGTCCCTGAGCAGAAAATTTCTCTGATTCACATTCTTCATTCCCAGGGCTGGGTAGGAGTCAATGGACAACATGGGACAGGGGAGAGGCCTTAGGATTCTAGCCTCTCCTTCCTTATATGAATATCCCTATAATATACCCCCTCTCATACCCCAATAGCGAATTATATTCTCCCAAATGGTCATACTTATGTATAGCCCACCCCACAAACACTTTTTACAAAACTGGTGTTGACACACCTCAACTGAGGCGGTGGGGGGTGGGGTGTCTCTATTTCTTCCTCTTGATTCTGGGTAGAATTTTGTAACTGCCATGGCCAACAGAATGCAGCAAAAGTGATGCTCTGTGACTTCTGAGCTAGGTCATAGAAGGTGATATGACTCTATTCTGCCTCTTTGTTCTCTTTTGGGATGCTTACCACAGAACCCAGTTGTGAGGAAACCCAGGGCACACGGAGAAGCCACATGTGAGTGTTCTGCCCAACAGCTCCAGCTAAGGTCCCAGCCAACAGCCAGCATTAACCACCAGAGATGAAGGTGAATCCTCAGGTGTCTCTAGCCCTTACTTTTGGGACTTCTAGCTGAGCTTCAGACATTGTGGAGCAGATACTAGCCATCCTCACGGTGCTCTGTGTGAATTTATCACAGTCCCACAGGAACCATGATAAAAAAAAATTATATTTGTATTAAACCACTAAGTTTTGGGGGTAACTTGTTACTCAGAAGTAGGTAACTAATACACCCCTGTCTTCAGCAGTGTCTTGTACCTCTAATTTCTAAGCTTTTTCAGTGTTCTGATGCAAAACCCAGCTTCCTTCTTTTTTATCCCCTTGCTTTTCCCCACAAACCTGCTTCCCACTGCAGCATTTCGTTATACCTTTCTCTGATATATTAAGTCCATTCTCATTGTCTGTCTACTTTTCCACTTTCAAAACTGTGTGACATCTCTGCATGTTGTCACTTCTCCTGTTCTCTGTATTCTAATAGGGTTTGCTTGGGTCTTTTTAATCCCTATGTGTTTATTTTAGTGGAGTCAGGGATGAGTGGGGATAAATACATGTATTCAATTCACATATCTCCCCTCTCTGATAAGTTTGAACCCAAGATTATTTGATTCTTTTCTGAACTCTTACAACATCCTATGATTTAATTTTGTGGCAAAAAATAGAAATGAACTCCAGCTAGTTTATACACACACATATATGAAACATTATGAGATTTTTCATCAGTTGGAGGGAGAGTTCAATGGCCAAGTCATGTGGAGGGAAGAAGGTAGAAAGTCTCCACTGGGTGTTCACAGATCTCTCTTTGTCTAGAGTTTTGCTGCACAAAAGACAGAATATGAGCCACAGATGTCATTTTACATTTTCTAGTACCACACATCAGAGAAGAAAAGAAAAAAGAAAAGAAAAGAAAAGAAAAAATAAACAGGCAAAATTAATTTTCATGTATTTTATTTTTCCCAATATATTGAAATAAATATAAAAATGTATTAACAAGATATTTTACATTTTGATCAGCTACATACCAAATGCGCAATAGCCACATGTACTAGTGACTACCAAATTGAACAGTCAGGTATGGATCATAATTGTTATTGCCCTTGAAGGAACTCAGCTCCAGAAATTTTTTTGTCTGTTTCTCTATGTTTTAAGTATCAGATTTTCAGGAGAGAGAATCTCATTGTTCCATCTTAGGCCTATCCTGGGCCAATCAGCTATGTCCAAGAGCCATCATTCAATATCAAAGACTTGGCCAGTGGGGGCCATCTTGGGTACCACAGAAGGTGGAGCTGTAAGTCAGGCAGCTATCCCAAGAGAGAGAGAAACACACTCTTGCAAAAATTTAATCACTTTTTTCATTTTAGTAATTTTGTTTTTTATTTTCTGCATTTCCTGAAGCTTTGACATTTTGGGGCCTTCTTGAGCCTTGAGATACTTCCCCTCTCAGGGCTAGTCAATTCCTAGAGATAGTAAAGGACTCACCTGTAAATGTGCCTTTCATATGTAAGCCTCCAATTCAGAGTCCATACCCCAGCTACCTCCTTTTATAAGGTTCTAACACTCAGACCAGGGACCAGAAAACTAGGGACACCTTCTATGCCCCAGAACCTACTGAAATGATCAAACTAGACAATCTTAAGCCTGCTTACCCTATCTCACCCATTCCTTCTCTTGGAAACACGTCAAAGTCACTTGCTCCCATTTCCCCTTTCTCTCTCTCTGTCTCCTGACCAATGCTGGTTCTTGCCTGAGTGGCCCTGTATATTGTACTTCCTGTTTCTAAGGAAGTGCGAATATAAATTTGTTCCTTTGTGACAGTCATTTCCATGTCTTTGTGTCTTACCATACCTGATTAAAACAAATCCTGGGTGCATTTTAAAACAAATTTGTACATTTCACAAGGTTTCCAACTATAAGATGGTACTCAGTGAAAACTCTTCTTCCCATTTGCCCAAGTTCTCCTTGTGTCCCAGGACAAGCTCTGTCTTAGTTTTTCATGAATCTTTCCAGAATTTAACAATATATAAATAAATACAAATATTTTTCTTCCTTGTTAGCAAAAAAAGAATGTAATATACCCACTGAAATAGCTTTTAATGATCTCACTGGTGTCACTTCTGTTCTTGATGTCTTTGTAGGATTTTTTTAAAATTATTGTATAATCATGTATAGTTTATTTAATTTTTATATTAGTATTATTTTTTAATTTGCCACACTCATAGATTCCCACTCTTGTCACATTTTAAATTAATGGAGGCAAAAGTGGTATCTTATTTATCTTTGACAGTGCTTCCCATGTGGTCAGTAAAAGGGAACTAAATTGAAAAAGATGATGAATAGACCTTGGTGGAATAAGTGAATTAATATTAATGAAATATTTTCAACACCTATCCATAGTATTTATAAACACTATGCTTTTAAAATTATTTAATATATATAGTTGTCTGTTTCTGTTTGAAATGATTTTTTTTTTTTTTTTTTTTTTTTGCATTTTAAGGATAGGCTGATAGTATTTGGGAGCTTGGAAGAAGATTAAGTGTAAAAATCATATCAGAATGTCATTCAAACCTAACATATGCAAATAACTTGAGGTCCTCAAATAAATGAGTTAAGGTTTAGTATTTTCCTTACAAGGAATGAACTTACATTTTTATTTGGAAATTTTTTGTGAAAAACATGAAGGCATAAGACAAAGCAAGCATAAATCAAGCTAATATGGGGACAAAAAGAAAGAATAATATGTTCACAGAAAGCTCTATTAGAAGCTAAATGTCACACAAAACCTCTGCTCCTCTGATCATTCTGGTATGAATTCTGATCCGGGCTTTTTCACAGTCCCTGGTGAGTTTTTCTTTTAGAAGTGGTCTTTAGTAAGTAAAGTCTAATACCCTCCCAATCCCACAGTGGGGTAACAGGTCTTTTTAAAAACCTTTTACTCTTATGGAAAATGGTCATTTGTTCTAATGCAACTGCATTTTCACAATGCAGGACAAAACGTAATCCGGAATTTGGTGTATTCCAAGTATCACCATTCCCTTTGTTACCGACAGCAAATATTTATCAAGGGCAGGAGCTGCGTCTTTTCTCCTGTGTGTATCTGGAGCCTAGCACAGTGCCCTGTTTGTCAAGTGAAGATAAGAAACCTGCTCTCAAGGAACCAACAATTGACAGTGAAGTTTAGCACTTTGTACAACTCCACCTAAGGATACAGAAAGCAGAATAAAATACTTCAATTTTTTAAGCATTTTAAAACACTGGAGTAGTAATACTTAACACAAGTCAAAGTACAAATCTGGAGTATACAGCTTAATGAAATTTTACAAATGAATACGTTCATGAAAACACCACCCAGATCCAGAAAGAGCACATTTCTAGCATTCTTACAATGCACCTTCTGTCCCCTTCCAGTCATGATCTTACCTATATCGTCTTAGACTCATCTTGCCTGTTTTTTAACATTATATAAATATAATCATACATTGTCATCTCTTTTTTGTCTGGCCTCTTCACTTAATATTCTGTGAGAGTCATCCATGTCATTGCACATAACACTAGTTTGTTCTTTTTCAGCACTACGCAATGTTTCTTAGTATGAACATATCACAATTTACATATTCATTCTCCTGAATGAACACTTGGGAAGCTTCCAGTTTAGGCTGTTATAAATAAAGTGCTATGAACATTCATACACATATCTTTTTTAAAAAATATTTTATTTTATTTATTTACTTCTTTTGGTGTACCATTTCATGAATTTTAACATGTGTATAGAATTATACAACCACCAATCAAGATACAGTTCCATCCCCCCAAAGAACTCCCTGCCAATCCTCACCTCTAATCCCTGACAACCACCAATCTAGTCTCTAACACTACAGCTTTGACTTTTTGAGAATGTCATGTAGATGGAATTGTACAGTATGTAACCATTGGAGTCTGGCTTCTTCCACTCAGATATTTCCTTTGATATCCATCAATAGTCCTTTTTCTTGCTGACATTATTACAAGTATTCTGCTGGGAACAAGCACTCATTTCTATTGGGTATATTTTCAGGAGGGGAATTGCTTGGACATGGTTTCATCATATGTTGAACTTTAGCAGGTACAGCCAAATATTTTTCCAAAGTAGTTAAGCCAGCAATGTAAGAGTGTTTCAATAGCTCCCTGTCTTCACCTGCATTTGGGAAATATTCTGGTGAGTATGATTGTACATTTCAGTCATTCTTATAGGTGTGAATGTAAATTAGACTTTAAAGTTTGTCATAAATCATGGAAAGAATTAGTCATCTTCTGTAGCAGATGCTGTTGGTGCCCTGCCCGGAACCCCTGGGATCCCTTTTACTGTCCCACAGCTGCTGCAGGTGCTTTGGCTAACAGCTTACACCTGCAACTTTATCCAGTTAGGGCCCTTGGGCCATAAGAGCTGTCACACAGTTTTCACCCCAACACACTAGGGTGGTCACAGGCAATCACTGACTATTATGGGGTACAAGAGCCCAGTTCCCTCGCCTCATGGCAGATGGACTTACAATGTTACAATTTACACTTACGAGCTCCCCATGGGATCAGGCGCAGTGACTTCACCTGAAACCACATTCGTGTTTGGCTGTTCCTCCTGCCCCATCCTGCTCCCCTCACTCCCTGCGGTTTTCCTGTGAGCACCCTCCCAACAAAGAAATTGGACAAGAAACCCCATTTTCAGCTCTGTTTTCTAAGGAACCTGACCCCAGACAACTTTGCAGCATCTATTTCTCCATCCTCCACCCCAAAAGACCACTTTTTTGGTGTATACTGTTAGAAAAACTAAACATTTGACTGTAACTCGCAGAATACCTGATAAGCAGTTGCTTAAACAAGTGTTTGTGTGTTTCCTCCAAGCAACTTTGCATTAATGTGACAAGTGCCAGGTAAGTGGCAAGTTTTTGGACAGAACTATGAGATAAATGAAATTACCCTTGACGATCCATCCCACTGGTTCTCCAAGCCCCTTTCACCTGTGTTGGTCCCTCCTTCTACTTGCTTCCCCCCACCCACGTGTCCCAGTGATCTTGGAATGCTCACTCAAGTCATTTTCAATATAAAACTGAAAATTTTGAGGTTCTTGGGGTGCTTCAAAGATTCTGCACACATAAATTGATATTTTATGTCAAACAATAGAAAATTTTAATTCCTGAGATTTTTATCATTAGTCAAATTAATAACTAGGCAGTTAATTTCATTAAACTTTTAAAGACATCCTTCTAGTTATTTCTCTTCCTAGGAAGTGATTGTATAAACTCATCTGTGCTCAGGTGTTAATGACAGTCATTAATTCTTTGGTTTAATTAGTGATTATAGAGGGCCTGACCCAGGCTCTAAATTAAGTATGGAGATTATAAATATGAATAATATATTACCTCTCTTTTAAAGACCTTGCTTGTACACATATGATTGTACTTTTCCTCTATTGTAACTGTCAGTTTGCCGGTCTATTTTGTCCATTTAGATTGTCAGCTTCTTGAAGTCAGGAATATATTTTATCTCTGTGCTCCTATAAATAGCAGAGTGACTGGAACATCTCATATGTTTGTGGAAAGCAGAGTGGCAGAGGGGGTTGAGGGAGGATAAAGAAAGACAGGCAGGAAGGGAAGAAGGTGGAATAAATAATAGGCTGCCAATTCTTTGTACTTTCCTCACTGAGAGGCAGAGTCTATTTCTACACGCCTTGCATCAGCACTGACCTTGTGACTTGCTTTGACCAGTAGAATGCAGCAGATGTGATGCCGTTCCAGGCCTATGCTTTAAAAAGGTCTGGAAGCTTCTGCTTTTGCTCTGTAGGGGAAGCCAGCCCCTCGTAAGAAGTCCTACTGCCCTAAGACTACCATGCTATGGGGAAGCCCAAGAAGACCCCGTGGAGAGACCATGCAGAGGAGAACTGAGGAACCCAGCCAACAGCAAGGACTGAGGCTCAGATATGACCCCAGTTGTTCCAACTGGACCTCAGCTATTTGAGCCATTACAGCTGAGACCTCAGACATCACAGAACAGAGATGAGCTATTCCCACTATGCTCTGATCAAGTTACTGGCCCACAAAATCATGTTCAAATAAAGTGTTGTGTTAAGCCATTAAGTTTAGGAATGCATTTGTTACATAGCAAAAGATGCATAAAGCTAGAGGTATTTGCCTTCAAAATGTCATTTCCAATAGTTTTTATTCTATTTAAGATATGCCTGTGGGAAGAGAGAAATTCTTAATACAAAGTAAAAGTTGTAATAATGTAGATACATGGGGCAAAAAAAAATATTTCTGACACATTCTTTATATTCTAATAAGGATAAGGCATATGTTGATTAGTCATGTTGGATGTTTTGAGCAGGGTAGAAGGGAAGCTAGAGAGCCCACTGCATGTGTTGAAACTTAATTATCTACTATGGCCAGGGAGCTAAGATAAATGAATAAAGTGGGTTAATTATGGCAGGCATAGGGAATGGTGAGAATGATGGATTGAGAGCCACCAGTATTCACTCAATTCTAGCCAATTATATTTACAAGGGAACAAGGACCCTGTGTTGCTGAATCATTCATTTTTTTTCTCAGAGGCAAAATAGCCATATTTTTACATAAAATCTCTAGATATTATATCTGGGCCAAAAAAATTTGTGGAGCTGCCAATATGAACATCCTGGTCTAGTGAATGAGAGCACTGGATGAGGTATCGTGCTCAATGTACATTGCATGTGTGTCTCTCCAGACATCCTGCGGCTTTTGATAATGGAAGTTGGCCTATCTATATGTTTTCCAGCAAAGTCCAACCAGAATAGACTCAGTGCTTGACATTCTAAGTGCTGATGGAGATGTGGAGCAATCAAAGCCATCATATACTGCTAATGGATATGTGAACTGGTATGACTATTTTGGAGAACTGTTTGGTATAAGACTGAGCATACACCTACCTTATCCCTCTGTCCCAGGAGTGCCACTCCAAGGTAAACACCCAAGAAAAATGCAATATATATTCACCAGGAGACATGTAATAGAACAGTGGTCCCCAACCTTGTTGGCACCAGGGATGGATGCTCCTATGAGAATCTAATGTCTGATGATCTGAGGTGGAGCTGAGGCGGTGATGCTAGTGCTGGGGAACAGCTACAAATACAGATGAAGCTTCACTTGCTGGCCCACCGCTCACCTCCTTCTGTGCGGCCCGGTTCCTAACAGGCCACAGATCGGTACCGGTCCATAGCCCAGGGGTTGAGGACCCCTGTACTAAAATATGCATAGAAGCATTATTAGTAATAGTCAAACACTGGAAGCAAATAGTGTTAATCAACAGTAGAATAGATTAACAATGTATTCATCAGGGGAGTGTTACACAGCAATAAAAATATCTCTGGTTTGGGCATAATAGTGGTTACCCTTGACAGGAGGATAGTAACTCCATGAGGTACAAGGGGACTTCTGGTATACTGGTCATGCTCTGTTTCTCATCTGTGAGCTGGTTACATGGGTGTATTCACTTTGTGAAAAAAGTCACTGAGCTGTATACTTCAATTTGTGTCCTTTTCTGCATGCATGTTTTTACAAGTTTTTAAAAGCAAAATTTGAAATATATAGTACTTCTCTTTCAACCTGGATCAAAAGATGAGGATAACACCAACCTGGAGCAAGCCTCTAGCTACCCGGTATGGACATGTAGCATGAGAGAAAATGAAGCCTTTGTTTTTCTAAGTCATGAGAAGATCATGTAGTGTTCTGGGGTGGCCTGCTAGTTGTCCTCTCAAATCTCGTCTTGATTTTCCTGGATATAGGGCTGCCTAACAAGAGGCTGCATTTCGGTCTACAGCCATGTCACCCTGAATGTGCCCGATCTCATCTGATCTTGGAAGTCAAGCAAGGTTGGGCCTGGTTAGTACTTGGATGGGAGACCACCTTGGAATACCAGGTGCCGTAGGCATTTAAAAAAAAAAAAAAAAAAAAAAAAAGAGGCTGCATTTCCCAGCCTCTCATATTGGGCCAGTGGGAAGTAGGCAGAATTGAAGGAGATGAGCAAGTTTCTGATATCTCCCACATAGGATGAGCCACTTGCTGCAGACTTTAGCTATTGCCCTTTCTCTTATGCCTGAATGTGGAGATGGGAAGGACCCATCTTTGACCATGCAGACAAGAATAACATCTTAGGGGATGGCAGAGCCACAAAATAGAAAGAAAACCTGTTTCTGGGTAACTATATGACTCAGAATCACCCTGTCATACTAAAAGAGCCAGAATGTTGACATGAGAGAAAAAAAATCTCTTATTTAAGATGCTATATTTTAGGGTTTCTTTGTTACAACAATTAAGCCTCTGCCCTTTCCCAGATGTTTCATAGTGCAGCTGACATCATACAACCACAAGCAGCAGAGACTTGAGGCTCATAGGCTGCAGCTGTGGAATTACCTAAAGGGCTGAAGTCGGTCAGAATTAACATGTAATCTGGGAGCTTCACAGCCATAGTTGTCAAATTGAAATATAGTGAAGTTGGAGCAGCAATTCTTAATGTGTGACCCCCAGAACAGCAGCAGCAGCAGCAGCATTTGGAGCTTGTTAGAAATGCAAATTCTTGGGAGACATATCAAGATGGTGAAGAAGGTAGAGACTGTGCATGCCTCCTTTTGTAATGACACCAAAATTTGTAACCAAATTACAGAGCAACCAGCATGCGGAGTCGCCTGAGGTCTGGGCTGAACAGAAGC
Organism: Eidolon dupreanum; assembly: GCA_028627145.1. Taxonomy (NCBI): domain Eukaryota; kingdom Metazoa; phylum Chordata; class Mammalia; order Chiroptera; family Pteropodidae; genus Eidolon; species Eidolon dupreanum. The sequence goes on along the minus strand of CM053504.1, from coordinate 31,681,362 downwards.
CCTACAACTAGGGACAAAAATAAGAGATCACCAGATAAGTAGGAAGAGTAGAGACATGAAATGGCCAGGTCCCACAACAGTGTGTGGCTGCCAAGAATTGGCAGGGCTATCTTGGTTGCATAGCCCCCTCCCCACCTGAGGAGCAACAGGTCCTGGCCCCATGTTGGGCTCCCCAGCACAAGGTTCCAGTGCCAGGAAGAGAAGCCCCTACAACCTCTGGTTGTGAAAACCAGTGGAGGTTGTGGCTGAATGAGATGGGGGGCTGCGGGAGTCACAAGTGTTCCTCTTAAAGGGCCCACACCCGGCCTTACTTGATGACAGACTCGCTCACTTGCTTGTTCAGAGCTCCGGTACTGGGGCAGCTGCTCAAGGAGTACCAGGGAGATACAGGGAGACACTGAGTTGTCCAGCTTCGGGGCAAAGGCTGGAGGAGTGGCTTTCCCCAGACAGAAGTGCTGGCAGTATCCATGTTCCTTTGTTGAGCCCTCCCCCCTCACAGCATACAGACAAAGGTGCCACCATAGCTGAGTCGCCATCAACCTGGATAACACTGGTTATTCTGCCCAGGTGATTCCCTGAGACTCTGCCTCTCCCAACTTGTAGATCCATCCAAGCCACCTCCACTAGTTTATTTCATACAAATACCTGTCTTGGATTATGCTGCAGACTTTTCTAAAATCTCTCAAAGCCTCACGAAATCCAAAGAAGCAGCATCTGGCCTCAGCATGCCCTGTACCTCTTGCTAGCAGCCCCAAGCCCTGCACTAGTGGCAGCCAGCCTTGGTTTCTAGCTTGGACTCTTGAGGCACCTATAAGCCCAGCATGAGTGGCAGCCATCTGTGGATTGCTTGGTGACTCATATCAGGTGGCCCCAGAGGTGCACAGGCTTCAGCTGAGCTTGGCTTGCAGCTGGACCCCTCCCAGGACTGTGCCGCTGGGTCCCACAGGACCTACTACATAAAGCCACACTACTAAGACCAGGAAACTTAGGATCCCTACCTAATATCTAGAAATGGATACAGGGAGACAGCCAAAATGGGAAGACAAAGAAGCATGTGCCACATGAAAGAACAGAACAGAGCTCCAGAGAAAGATCTAAACAAAATGGAGACAAGCGATCTACCAGATGCAGAGTTCAAAACACTTGTTATAAGGATGCTCAGGAAATTAGGGAAAGAAGAGATGAACTCAGTAAGAACTTTCATAAAGAGATGAAGACATTAGAGGGGATCAACAGGGTGGATGAAGCGGAGGATTAAATCACCAATACTGTGTATGAGGTAACAGAGGACATTTAATCAGCACAACAATAAGAAAAAAGATTCCAAAAAAATTAAGAGAGTTTAAGGAGCCTCTGGGACAACATCAAGCATAACAATATTCACATCATAGGGGTACCAGAAGGAGAAGAGAGAGAGCAAGAAATTGTAAACCTATTTGAAGAAATAACGATGGAAAACTTTCCTAACCTAGTGAAGGAAGTAGACATACAACCCCAGGAAATTCAGAAAGACTCTCAAATAACATGAACCTAGAGGCCCACACCAAGACCCATCATAATTAAAACACCAAGTGTTAAATAGAAAGAGGGAATCTTAAAAGCAACAGAGAAAAGCAATTAGTTACCTACAAGGGAGCTTCTGTAAGACTGTAAGCCAATTTCTCAATAGGAACTTTGCAAGTCAGAAGGGCTTGGCACAAAATATTCAAAGTGATGAAAACCTAGGATCTACAACCGAGATTACTCTACCCAGAAAAGCTATCATTTGGAATCGAAGGACAGATAAAGAGCTTCCCAGACAAGAAAAAGCTAAAGGAGTTTGTCACCACCAAGCCCATGTTACAGGAAATGTTGAAGGGACTTCTTTAAGAAGAAGAAAAAATATGAATTAAAAATATAAATAAAGAATGACAATAACTATGTATCTATTAATAAACACTTCAAATGAAAAAGAATTAAATACTCTGATCAAAAGATAGGATTACTGAATGGATAAGAAAACAAGACCCTTATATATGCTCCCTTACAAGGGACTCACTTCAGATTGAAAGACACACACAGATGGAAGGTAAAGGAATGGAAAAAAAATATTTCGTGATGGACCTAGAGGGTATTGTGCTGAGTGGAGTAAGTCAAATAGAGAAAGACAAATGCAATATGATTTCACACACATGTGTAATCTAAAGAACAAAACAAACAAACAAACAAACAAAACGGAAACAAACATAGATACAGAGAATATTTTGAGGGTTGCCAGATGGGAGGGGGTGGGGAGGTCGGTGAAAAAGGGGGAAGGAATTAAGAAGTATAAATGGGTAGTTACAAAATAGTCATGGAGATATAAAGTGTAGCATAAGGGATATAGTCAATAATATTGTAATAACTATATGTAGTGTCAGAGGGGTACTAGATTTATTGAGTGATCACTTTGTGAATTATATAGGTGTCTAATCACTATGTTGTACACCTGAAACTAATATAATGTAATTATGCCAGCTATAATTTAAAAATAAAAAATATTATTAAAAAAAAAAAGAAATGCAAAATCTGGGGTTCCATCCTGGATGGAAAAATCAGAGACTCTGTGGATGAGGCTCAGCAATGTGTGTGTTCACTAGCCCTCCAGGGATTCTAATGCACACTCATGTTTGCCTTCCCCCTAAGCCTAAACACTGGCTTGTGGGGGTGGGAGTGGGGAAGACAGCGGTGTGTGATCAGCAAGCTTTTTCTGTAAGGGGCCAGATAATACATTATATTGAGTATTCATGTCTCCTTTCAGTTCCTCTTAACTGTGACAGTTTTTCAGACTTCCCTTATTTTTTATGATATTGTCATTTTTGAGCAGTACAGGCAGGTATTTTGTAGAATGTCCCTCATTTGGAATTTATCTGAATTCTTCTCATGATTAGACTGGGGTTATGGGTTTTGGGGAGGAAGACCACAGAGGTAAAGTGCCATTCTTATCATATCTCATCAACAGTGTATATTATTCATAACTTGTCACTGTTGATGTTGGTCTTCATCACCTGGCTGAGATAGTGTTTGTCAGGTTTTTCAACTGACGTTACTCTCGTGTTCGCCCTTTCCATACTGTCCTCTTTGGAAGGAAGTCACTGTGCAACCCACACTTAAGGAGTGGAGAGTTATACTTCACATTCTAGAGGAATTATGTCTCTTGTTACTTCACATCCTTACCTTCTGTTCATGCCTCTAACCACACGGTCCTTCATCTGCTTGGGTTCCTTCCCCAGAGCTGCTCAGGCTAAGTTCCCTAGGACCTCCACAGTCAGGGAACACCTTTCCACTCTCAACTCCCTTGGCAATGTTGGTCACATTCATCTTTCAAAATCTCTTCAAACCAGGACAACTGGAGTCAGGCAATGAAGGCTTACATCTAGGTTATTGATCTTACTGGAAAGCCGCTCTCATTCACCACTCCACATCTATACAATGACGATAATAACAGTGTCTAACCCGTCCTGGGTATTTATTGCTGTGTAAAGACCCACCCCAAATTTGAGGAGCTTGAAACACTATTTATTATTTCCTATGATTCCAAGGGGTTGATGGTCTCAGTGGGGTGGCTGTCCCTTGTAGTCCTTTGAGTGGTTGCAGTTAGATGGTTCCCAAGGCTTGGGTTGCCTTCATGTACATGCTGAGTCCTAGACTGGGGTTTTGGGAGCAGCTGGGGCTGGTCAGGCATTTCTCTCTCTCTCTCTCTCCCTCTGTCCCACTCTCTCATTCTCCCTCTCTCTTTCTCCACCTCCAACATCATCTAAGTCAGAATTTCTCAAAATATTAATGTGTTGGGTGTTCATTTGTCTGTAAGGAACAATAGAAGGCTTAAACAATAGAAGGCATTTTTCACTCATTATAAAGAATATGAAAATGGACATTTGCAGGCATTGTTTCAACTGCTCAAGGATGCCATCAAAGTCCCATGCTCTTGCTTTCTGCTCTGCCAACGCTGGCATCTGGGCTTTCATCAGGATGCTGGCACCCTCATGGTCACAAGATGACTGCCATACCTCTAGACCTCCAGTAGAACAGAGTTTGTTTAGGATTCATTGGACATAACTATGTCACATGACTATAACTAGCTGAAAGGGAGGCTGGGAAGAGAGAATGGAGCTTGGTACATTACCATTGCCCATAATATTGTAGGTCTGTTATCAAGGAAAAGGTGGGAAATGGATATTTAGTAGGCAAAAAGATGTTTGCTACATTATGTCAGCCATACTATGTCTGCAGCTCATTCACAGTACTTGGTAGATATATGACAATGTTTGTGGATGGTGGCCATCACAGATTAGGAAGTCAGGATTCCAGTTTACCTCCTCTGAAGGAGATTCCTTACCCCTCACCTCGTCATAGAATTAACAACTATATCCTCTGCCCAACAATACCCAAGGCAGACTTTTATCAAAGTACTTGAAAAACAGTAGGGTTCTTAAGTTTGCATTTCTGTCTCCTTCTCAGTTGTGACCCTTTGAGGTCAGGAAACCAGATTTATTCACCTTTTAGTCCCCATCACCTAACATGCTGGGAGATAAATGTGACATTGAATTATGGGTGTGGGGAAAGTTTTGATAGTAGAAGATCTACTTAGGAAAAGTGAGAAGGAGCCAGAAAGAGAGAAAACAAAACAGAAGAAACATGCAGGATCAGTCACAAAATTCTCTTGAAAAATAGGAATATAAAGGATGTTTATTAGCAAGTAAGGTTACTTTTGCTGATTCAGTAAAAAGGAGAGTAAAAAAAAACATACAGAAGGTGGTAAAAGAGATTCAAAACAAAGATGAAGGAGAGCAAAAAGAAGGGAGAAAAGAAAGGAGAAAAGAAAAAAGGGAAGGTGGATATGTTAGTTTCCTGTGGCTGCTATAACAAATTACCACAAATTTAGTGGCTTAAACAACAGAAATTTATTCTCCCACAGTTCTGTAGGCCAGAGTCTGAAATCAGTATTTCTGGGCTGAAATCAAGGTGTCAGCAGAGCCATGCTCCCTCTGGAGACTCTAGAGAAGAATCTGTTCCTGCGCATTGCAGGATCTGGTGGCTGAAGGCATTCCTTGCCATGTGGCCACATTGCTCTCGTCTCTACCTTCATGATCATATGGCCTTGTCTTCTGACCAGATGATCTCTCTCTGTCCCTCCCTCATAAGGATATTTGTCATGGCATTTAGCGGCACCGCCCCCCCCAGTCCAAATAATCTGGGATAATCTCCTCAATTTAATCACATCTTCAAAGACCCTTTTTCCAAATAATATCACATTCTCAGTTCCTAAGGATTGGGCCATGAATATCTTCAGGCTGCCCCAGTGGGAGAGAGGAAGGAGAAGAGGAGAGGACATCAACACATCAGCCTCTCCCACTTGAAATATCACCTTCCCTTAGAACAGTATTGCCTCAAAATTGCTTTTTCTGAAATTACGAAGGATTTTAGCTCTATGTATGTACCTCCCATTCTCTCATATGGAGGCCACAGGAATGTAATTCTCATATCTCTGACTACACAGAGTGTGACTTACCCTGGGCCTCAGCCACTACATTCTGAAATCCACCACTGATTGGGAAGGAGTCTATGCTTCCCGTGAGATGCTCCAACCAGTGACTGAGCACAGCAGGGATACTGAGATAGGAGCACCTCCCGAAGACGTGGGACTCCTCTGACAGGTGACTTAGGCTGAGGACTCCCTGAAGGCCTTGCTGAGCCTCCCTTAGAACTACCTTGTAGTCTAAGAAACTTCCACCAAACATTCTTCCTTTCTTCCTGCTCTCCTTCACTGGGGTCAGATATCTATCCAGGTCTGACAGGTCTCCAAACGCCTCCCAATTTCCTCTCCATTTTCTCTCAGATATATCCCCTAATAAATGTCTTGCATATTTAATCCCTTTCTGGTATTTGCTTCTTAGACAATCTAGACTAACACATATTACCTACTTAATATTCATCTTTAAATAAGTCATTATTAAATAAATGTATTTTAAAAGAAAATTTTATACCACTATTAGAAATAGAAAGCCAATATCACTTGCCATAAACAGAGGGAAAGATGAAAATTGATAGAGACATAGACCTACAAAATGATGTTACTAAATTTCAGCCAGGTAGCTATTGCTTGACTGCTAGAGGATGAAAATCTGTGGTTGACTTCTTGCTCATTAAAGGGAGTTCAGTAAGAGCTGAAAAGGTGTTAAAGACCTATCAGCACAAAGCTGGGACTTTCTCTTGTACCTAATTAGATGGACCAAAAGAGAATTAAAAAGAGAATAACTTTCTCACATGGGGCTTTCACTTTAACATTTACCATAGATCAGTAAATACACCTCAAAGAGTCACAGAGCCTTACACATGATTGACAGGAACAGTTATGGATTCATTGTTGAGAAGTCTTGTGGTAGGGAAATTATTGAGATTTTAGTTTGTGTTTTGTTCTAGCAGTAATTTTCCCTTCATCAGTACTAATCAGGTAGATGTTTCTTTGGGTTTTATTGTCTTTGGGGAGCTCTGTGTTGAAAACAAAGTCTTTGGAAGGCACCTCTCTTGCAGTTTTTAAAGGAAGCCTAAACTCATGAATGAGGAAGAGAGAGACATGAAAACAGGAGCATGAAGAGAAGCAGAGAGGTTACTCAAGCTGGGGAGGGGGGCAGCGGCCCAGGATCCAGAGAGCAGTGAAGACCCTCATGACCCTCGCTGGGGAAGAAAGGTGAAGAAAGTGGCTGCATGTCAAACTTACCACATTGGAATGGGACCTTAGAGGCAGTTTAAGGAAGATAAAATTATGTGATGTCCAAACACCTGAGTTTGTGGATCTAGATTCTTATGCACCTACATCTAAATGATCAATGTTATCATTTAGTAGAAGCATCTCAGGAAGATTAGAGCAGTAACTCAGAATGGTAATCAACTCACTCCCAATTTACATTGATTTTTTTACATTGATATTTATCTATTTACATCTATCTATTTACACTGATATTTTTATGGTACCCAAAATGATGGAGATTTATTGTTCCACATGTATGTCCTTGATTTATAGAACCATACCTCTGTTTCATAGGAGTAAGCTAAAAAATAATTATGTCCTGGTGGCCTTTGAAGAATCAGCCTTTAATTCATTGGGAAAGGACATGATGTCTTTTCCATTAGTCACAGGAGAGCAGAGAAGTGAGCAAGTGCCATTTTAATAGGTATTTAGTTGAAAGTGTTGGTATCAAGTGAGAAAGCACAACTCCACTGGTTTAAGAGCACACACAAGTGCATGTGTGTATGGTGGTTCTGGTGGTGGGGAGAGAGAGAGAGAGAGAGAGAGAGAGATGGAGAGAGAGAGAGAGAGAGAGAGAGAGAGAGAGAGAGAGAGAGAATATTTTTATTTAACCACTTCAGATATAAAATTGCTACAGGCAGGGCTAGATCCAGTACTATCGTGAGAACTCAGTCTTGCTCTCTCCAACTCCTGACTTTGCTTTCCTCTGCGTTGGTATCATTCTCAGGCAGCTGCTGGTGGCAAAGGTGACTGCCTGCCCTAGGCTTGTATAACACCCTTTTTTAGCCTCAGGGGAAAGGGGAATCTCAGCAAAAGCTCCTCTCCAGTCCTAGTTTAGTTTGGATTTCATGTCTGTCCTTGAAACAATTACTGTGGCCAGGTCAAAAGCTCTAATTAGCAGAGTTAAATGCCCACCTACCCTAAGAGGGGTGGAGTCAGCCTGTCCAGAACTGCGCTTTCAGCTACTGGAAGATGGAGAAAATCGATTCTGGAGGGCAGATAAAAACACCAGGTGTCTTCCACAGGTCGTCTCTTCACTTCCCCAGACACAGGTGCACACAGGAGCAAGGAGAACTCGTTAGTATGGAGACACTAAAATCTTGTTCTTGAAAAATTGTGAGTGTGTTAACAGACTAAGTAACCCTCAGATGAGGGGATCCTCCACATGACACATCCTCCACATGACACATCCTCCACATGACACATCCTAGACTGACCCTAATGGACATACTACTGGTTTCTGCTTAGTTCACAATGCACATTCTTGGCATCCTGGTAAATCCCTAATGAGGGCCTTCAAACATGGATTCTTGACTTTTCTAAGCCTTTGTTTACTCACTTGTGACCTTGATATAAAAGAATATTTCTCTCCCTCTAAAGGTTGCTTAGTGAAACAATTTGTCTATCTCATAGAAGGCATTCGATTAACATTGATCATTTTAGTTGAATAGAAAAATGCTTTCTACAAGCACATTCACAAATATGATTCTATTTGATTCTCATAGTAACCCTGAGAGGTAGGTAAGAGATACCTTATTGTCTCATGTAGGAATAAAGACACTGAGGCTCAGAGAATTTTAAAGATTTGGCCATGTCCCTAGAGCTTGTCAGTGGCAGAGCTAAGTTTCAAAGCCAAGTAATTGGACTCTCAATGTTACCCCCAAATCACAATGCTGAGAAGAAAAACATGGGGATGCCTAAGGATAGCCTTCCAGAACAACACAGGCTCTTCATGCCAGTCATTACTTGTCTGGACCAGCACTCTCTAGTAGAATGACAATGTACACCACAGATATAATGTTAAATTTTCTAGTAGTCACATAAAAATTTTTTTATAAATCTTGAAATCCATTTTAATAATATATTTTATTTAACTCAATATATTATCATTTCAACATGTAAATCAACACACAAAATTCTTAAAGAAATATTTTGCGATCTTTTAGTAGTAAGTCTTCACAATCCGGTGTGTATTTTATTTATACGTGTAGCACATCTCAGACCAGCCACCTTTCAGGTGCTCAGTAGCCACATAGGATCAACTGGTGGTTCTTGTTCTGGATAGTGTAGGACTAGAGGTAGATTAGGTATAAATTTAGGGCATCTGCAAAGCAGGAGCATAACAGAGAGGGGCTGAGGAAGAAACAGATTTTGCTTCAATGAATTTAACCAGAACTTTGTAAATTAGTCTAGAAAGAAGAGATTTAAAATAAAGATACATATTTTGTGGTTTCGTATTGCTTTTATTCTGAGTTATAGTAGTGTGGGTATGGTGAAACACCAAATCTTGTGCTTGATTAGGAGAGAACTGAAGATCCTAATGAGGTCATGGAGATGATGCCAATTGCAGAATGAATGACCCAAGATGTGGTAACAGAACCTACTCCAGTTAGTTTAATCAGAAAAGGAATTTATTAAAGGATGTTAGGTAGCTCAAGGAATCTCTGGGAGACTTAAGAATCAGCCTCTCAAGGGGTCAGCCTGAAATGATGCTCAAATTGCAGTTCCAGTCTTCTCCAGAAGAGGCTCTGTCGCTGCCATCTCCTTCCGGGGCGGGGGAGGGCAGGGGGGCAGATCCTACCACCCTTGTTGAGCTCAGGACTCTGATTACCGCAGCCTTCTTAAGGGAAGTCTGTGGGTATATCCGAGTAGCAGAACCTGAGTCATACGCCTGCATCCAGCAGCAAGGAAGTCTGGGAAAGCAATTTTCAGGATCACTTGGGAGGAGGTGAGACTCATAAGGAGAAATTGCCCAAAAATAAAGTTGTGGAAAAGGTATTGAGTTTCCTTAAGCGTGGCCCATATCCACTACACCAAATAAGTTGGTTTTCTCATTTAAAGATTATTGTGAAATATATAACATAGACAAGAGTAAATATACCATGTATGTATGGTAAAATAATTATTCTTAGCCTCCAGGTTAAGAAATTCAGCATTACTAGCACAATAATCCTACAGGGATACTTTCCAACCTCCCCCCTCCATCCCCAGTGGATGCTTGAAACCAAGGATGGTACTGAAACCTGTATGTACTGTGTTTTTTCCAAGGAGTTCACATATCTTTTCACTTAAAGGAAGCACTTTACAGCTTCTGTATGACATATCTGAATCGCCGGCATCACTATTCTTGCGCTTTGGGACCACTATTATGTAAAATAAGGATTACCTGAACACAAGAACTGTGATACCCAGTTGATTTGATAATCCAGAAGGCTACCAAGTGATTACTGGTCAGAGAGAGCCTGTACAGCGTGGAAATACTGGACAAAGGGATAATTCAGGTCCTGGGCAGGATGGAGCAAGGAAGTGTGAGATTTCATCACTCTACTCAGAATGGTGTGCAACTTAAAACTTATGGGTTGGTTATTTTTGGAATATTCCATTAATATTTTCAGACTGTGGTTGACCACAGGTAACTGAAACTGTGAAAGGTGAAACCTCGTATAAGGGGAGGACTACTTACTTTGAACCCCCATTTATCCCTCCCTGATTTTATACCTGTTCTTTTCCCCAAGAGGCCACCACTATCCTAACTTTTGTATAAATACTTTTCTTGTTTTGCCTTATGTTTTTTAAAATTGAGATACAGTTGACACATAACATTCTATTAGTTTTAGATATATAACAGAATGAGTTTATATGTGTGTATGTTATGAAATGATTACCATAAGTTTAATTAACATCTATCACCATATGTAGTTATGATTTTTTTCTTGTGATGAGACTTTACTTTTTAGTATTAACTCTCAGCAACTTTCAATCTTTTTAAAGTAAACTTTTATTTTGAGATCGTGCACATTCACATGCAGTTGTGTTCTCTTCATTCAATGGTAAATTTTACAGAATTGAGAGTACAGTATCACCAGCAGGATATTGACATTGAGACAATCCACAGGCCTTATTCAGATTTACCCAGTTTTACTTGTACTCATTTGAAGTGTGTGTGTGTGTGTGTCTCTGTGTGTGTGTGTATTTAGTTCTATACAATTGTATCACATGTGTAGGTTCGTATATCAACTACCATCATCACAAGGATCCCTCATGTTTCCCTTTTATAATTCTTAATTCCTGACAGCCAGTAATCTTTTCTCTATTTTTATGATTTTCTCATTTCAAGAATGTTATTTAAATGGAATCATACAATCTGTAACCTTTGGAATTGCTTTTTTTACTCAGCATAGCTCTCTAGACATTTTTCCACGTTGTTGCTTGTTACCTAATGGTTTTAATATATGGGTTTCTATGCCTAAACAAGATATTGTTTATTTTTATCTGTTTTTTAAAATAACTTAAATCTTAAAGAACTTTTCTTCTATAGCTTGCTTTTTTCATTCAACAATATGATTTTGAAATAACCTTTGCCAATGTGTGTGTCTGTGGCCATTCATCTTCACAGTATGGATTTATTACCATATATTAATTCAATCAATTGTTGATGGATATTTGGATTGTGTTCAGGGTTTATTATTATTTATTTTAGTATGATGAATAATGCTACTATGAATATTCTTATCCATGACTCTTGGTGCAAAAGTGCAAGACTTTTTCTAGATTACAAAATTTGGAGTGGAATTTCTCGCTCATTTCATATGTGTACATCCAATTTTACTATATAAAGTCAAATTCTTTTCCAAAATGTTTAAGTCAATCTACATGCCCATTAGCAATGTGTGAACAATCTCATTGCTCCAAATCCTCATCAACACTTGTCAAATTTTGCCATTTAGGTAAACATGAAATACTATTTCATTGTTGTTTTATTTTGCATTTTCCTGTTTACTAATGAGATTGAGCATCTTTTTATATGTTGATGGACTGTTCATGTTTTCTTTTCTCCTGAGAAATGCCTGTTCATGTCTTTTGCCATTTTTTCTGTTGAGTTTGTCTTTTTCTTTTCCATTCATAAGAGTTCTTCACAAATTCTGGATTCTGATCATTTGTAAGATGAATGTGTTTCAAAAAGTTCTCCCAGTCTGTTCTTTAGCTTATCATTCTCTTTATTGTGTCTTTTGATAAATAGTCATTCTTAATTTTTCTGTATTCAGACTTATCAAATATTTTTATGGCTTGTTTTTTGTGACTTAAGAAATTATTCTCTATCCTATGGTCTTAAAAATATTCTTCTACATTGTCTGTCTGTCTGTCTATCTACACACACATTTTAATTTTAATCCACCAGAAAATTATCTGTGTACATTATTCAGTTTCCTATTTTTTTCCCCAAATGGATAACTAAGCGTTAGAATTCCACTTATGGAGTAGCACATCTTTCCCCCACTGCTCTGCAGTGCCCTCTCTCATAAATCAAATAATCACACATGTGGGAGTCTGTTTCTGGGCTCTTTGTTTTGTACTGGCAATATAGCTGTGCACCGAAGGCACATTATTTTAATTACTATTGATATCTGATAGAGTGAGTCTCCACACCTGTTCTTCTTCAAGAATATTTGGTTATTCTTTCATATAAACTTTAGAACAAGTTTGTCAAGTCCCACAAAAATACCTCTTTTCAAGTATTTTTAAAAGATGTATTAAAGCCACAAATGAATTTGGGGATTTTTGACTTCTTGTTTATTCAGAGTCTTCCTTTCCATTAATATGGTAAATTTTTCTTTGATTAATGTCTTTTTTAATGTTCTCCAATGAAGTTTTCTAATTTAATCCACAGAATTTGCACAATATTTTTAAAATTTATTTCAAGACACTTGTATTTTAGCTGCAGTCACTAGATCTTAAATATTTATTACTGTTACTGACTTGTAAAGATACAATTGACATATCTCCCCACTTACACATGCAGATTTTCTGTACAACATACTTACTAAACTCATATTAATTCTAATAATTTATCTGTAGATTCTTTTGATTTTTTCACATAGACAATTGTGCTGACTGCAAATAACGAGAGTTTTGTATTTTTCTTTATAATCCTTATGTCTTTATGTCTTCTTTTTTGTCTTATTATACCTGCAAGGAAGCCAGTCTAATGTTGAAAGGAGTGGTGCGAGCAGGCAGCTTTGTCTTGTTCTGGGGTGCTATCTCCACAGGTGAATTCAGTTTGTGAAACTTTAGCTGTATATTTACTATTTGTGCATTATTTTCTTTTTTGGGTGGGGCAGAGTCTAGAGGTCCTGTCTCCCAGCTCTTTTTCCTAGACCCTCCTTTATTATTATTATTATTATTATTATTATTATTATTATTTATGCCTACAGCACCTGGTCTTCCTAGGTGGTCTCCCATCCAAGTACTACTAACCAGGCTGGACCCTGCTTAGCTTCCGAGGTCAGATATCCAGTTTGTTCTGGGCCACGTGGCCATAGACCATGGACCGCAGCTCAGCTGGAGTGCGAGGCCAGAACCTTTTGCGTGTAAAGCAGAAAGTGCTAACCGCTGCACTATGGAACTATGTCCTGTGCATTTTTTTCTAACACTATGTTACACTTCAATAAAAAGTTTTTAAAAAATGTTTAAGAATATTTTCCCAATATTCTAACCTCTTCTTTTAACTGTATACTCTAAGGATGCCACTGAGCAGGTTTGTACCTGTCTATTTTCAACCTGACTATACATTACTGCAGAAAACAAGTCTTAAGTGAGAACGCTGATGGCTGCTTTCATGTATTTGAAGAACTATCAGGGAGAGGGGGGCCCAGGCACAGTCTCAGCAGTGCCTCCAGGCAGAATGGAGAAGGGAGATGGAATAGGGTGGAAACAGGTTTCTATAAAGCAGAAGGAAAAGCTTTCTAACATTATTCTTGTCTTAGCAGGGAATATGCTGCTTTTTTAAAAAAGGTTAGCTCCCTAGCACTGGAGTGTTCAAACAGGACCGGGTACACCCTAAGGATATTATGCAGGCCACTCCCTCCCCCTCCCCAACAGTGGGTGGGGAGTGGACCATATCATGTCTTTTGTTTTTTCCAGGTCCAAGCTTTGACCTGGATTGGGTTCATTTCTTATCCTACTTATAGGGGGTGCTCTGTTAGAAAAATTAGAAAAGTGATTTTACGATAAAGAGTCAACAAAGGCAAAACTGGTTCTTTGAAATTGTTAATAATATTGATAAACCCCACTCAAGTCTGATCAAAAAAGAGAAAGATAACACATTAGAACTTCTTTCTTCCAAAGAAAACCCAGCAAACATAGTAGGTGTGTATCCAACAATCGTTGAATAAAAGTATTGTTATCCGTGTTATTTTTAATCCCCAGTCCCCTAAACGATGCATTATTTGAGATTTCTAGTTTTATATCCCATTATTCTATAATCTCAAATAATGGATAAAGTGATCCAGGCATTCATCGCTTTGAAATCCAGTCAAAAAGAAAGAGCTCTGTTAATGGGGGTTGACTACCTTTTGTAAAATAAGGCGTTTCGAACAAAGTTTTAAAGATTTTTATGAGATGAGGGATAATTCTGATTTTATAGTTTTGATTTATGTTTACTTTCATTCAACCACGCTCTTTCTAGCAAATCTCGTTTCTTGGCGAATAAAAATACGTTCCCAGTAGCCGTGCCATCAGCTTCACAGACTAGAAGGAAGCCTTGTATCCCTATGCTGCTGTACAAATGTCTTCCTTCTCCACCTCTCCAAGCGCCCTCAACCCCCACCCCAATCTCTCACCCCTACCCCACCACTGGCTACCCAGATCAAAGTTATTTTCATTCTTAGTTGGCTGAGAAAATCTGCGGAGTCCGGACAGGGTTGAGCCCAAAGAGAGCGACCCCTTGAGGGCAGACTCAGAGGCGTCTCGCGTCTGTTCTCTCTGCAGTCCCAGGAGAGCCGCGCCCCATCTCCAAGCGCAGGGAGCACGCCGGCCACGCGAAGAAATCCGTTACTAGGATGCTGTGTCCTCAAGGGCCATTCCAGGGCGGAAGAGGACGGGGAAAACCGCTGTGTCGATTTGCTAGGCCTGTGGGCTGGGCGCGCAGCGGCTCAGGTTACAGACAGGTGAGTATGGCGGATGGGTGAGCTGCAGGAGTCAGAGAAGCCCTGGCCAGACTCGCCCTTGCATCCCCTCGAGCTGGCGCAGGTCTGATCACCCCCTGGAGGGGTGCACCCACTGCAGCCGTGGAGGCAGTGCTCTGCGTTCCTGGGCGCACCAGAGCAGGGGCCGTGGGAGCGCAGCGCTCTCCCCAAGGCCGGCACAGACGCTCTTAGAAACTTGGTATCTTTCTCTCACCAACTCCTCTTCCTTCTTTCCCAACCCCCTCAAGGTATAAAGGTAGACAGGAAAAACCAAAACCAAAGATAAATGCAAAGCTCTCCAGTCACCTCCCCTGTAGGGGCAGTAAGGGGATGTAGCCCATCTTCGCGTTACTAGCTTCCTGGAAAGGCATTTTACCAGCCTCAGAATTGGGAGAAAGGCTGTTAGGGGAGGCAATAATGCGAGTGGGCGAATATAAGAAATTCGTTTTGAATCTGCCTTTGCATAATGTGCCCTTGGCTTTTGTTTCCATTGTGTGTTAATTTGGGATGAGGGTGCTTCTGGGGTGAAAGGTCTTGGAGTGGAAGCTGCTTTGGCGGAACAAGCCGACTTGTTTTTCTTACATTGCATGGCACAAAATAACAATGTGTTCTAAAGATGTTGAATTTTAAAATTTATTCTTACTGTTTTTATTTGGGGGAACTATTGTTGATGATGGGAGCTTAAACGCCCAAGCTCCCCTCCCCTTTACCAGATTAGATCCCTGGAGGTCTCCCCACAGCCTCCCCCTTCCGGCAGCCAAGATTTCAACAAGCCCCGGGAACAATCCACAAGCTCCAGAGGAACTGAGACATTTTTGGCTTGCTGGTCGGAGACAAACACTCTTGGGGGGGGGGGGGGCCCAACCTCAGGAGGCCCCAGGGAGGGATGCCCTGGGAAGCGGACCTGGGGTTTACCTCAGAGTTCGCCCCGAGGTACCTGTGATGGGAAATAGGGTTGGGGATTCATTAAAAAACGTTCTTCCTTTTAAAAAGGGGGTGGGGGGGAGAGAATCAGACGTTAAATTCTTTTGCAAACATTCATGCCTAAGGAAGGGCTGGAACAGGCAGCCCGGCCGCCGGAACCGGTCGGACAGGTAGCGAGCTTGTTGACACCGTTATGTTGTAGGGCGCATGCTCACTCCCAAGTTTCCTGGTGCCTTTTCTATTCCACCTTATGAAACTTTTTCCTCGGCGTGGTCTCACCCGCGATTTAAGGCATAGGTGTCGCTGAGCCAGAAGGCTAGGAGTCGCCGGGAGTTCGGGGGAGAGGCCAAGGCCGCGCTGCGGCGGGGGACCGAGGGAGAGGGCCGACTAGGCGGAAAGGTGGGCTCTGGCCGCCAGGAGCCGGGGACCCAGCCATCGCCGCCGCCTCTAGCGGGGAGCACCCGGGAAGAGGGGGACGCAGTCTGGGTAGGGGGCCCTACCATGCCCAAAGTCTTCCTAGTAAAGAGGAGGAGCCTGGGGGTCTCGGTCCGCAGCTGGGATGAGCTCCCGGACGAGAAAAGGGCAGACACCTACATCCCAGGTGAGCGCGGGCGCGGGGTCCGGGCCTGGGCACTAAGCTCCCGGGGTGGGGGCAGGGATGAGCAGGTCCCCTCTGCTCATCGGCTGAGGCTGGACTCCCCACCCCATGACCCCTCTTCCAGGGGGGAGGAAGAAGTCTCTGAGAACGAGAGGATTAAGAGGGAGAGGATTGGAAACCTGAGACATCTTTTTGCCCCTTCCCCCTAGTGGGCGCCTCTAATTGCCCAGCGGCGGGACCATTGGCTGCAGAGTGGGTCGAGGTGGCCTAGAAGGGGAGGTTGAAGGCCAGTAGGGGCTACCCCCAATCCCACGTCTTCATGAGGTTGCACAAGGATCCGTCTAGCCCGCGGGGGCTGGGTGGGTAGAGGTCAGACCCCTTCACTCCCATCCCAGGAAGAAGAAACTTGGCGCGCGGGGCCCCTGAGATCCTCGTGGGCACGGGGACCGGGACCTATGAGCCACCCCTAGAACCCGGAGCTCGCTCTGGAGGCCGAGCCGGGGGCTCTCTTGCGCACCCCCTCGGCTTTAATTAGGTCCCGGGCGGGGCGGGGCGCCGGCTGCACCGCCCGCAGGTCAAACTGCCGCGGGCGCCCAGGCCTGACGCCGCGTGTCTGTGTGTCCCTGCGCGGACCCTTCCTCCGCAGTGGGCCTGGGATGCCTGCTCCGCGACCCCCCCGAAGACTGCCGTAGCGACGGCGGCAGCAGCAGCGGCGGCGGCAGCAGCAGCGCGGGGGAGCCTGGAGGCGCGGAGAGCAGCTCGTCCCCGCGCGTCCCCGAGCGCCAAGCCCGCGAGCCTGGAGACGCCGAGGGCCCCGGTGGACACCTGGCGGCGAAGCAGCGCCCGGTCGCCAGGTCGAAAATCAAGGTATGGTTTCGACTCTGCCCCCGCTGCCACCATCACCACACCCTGGCGTCGGGATCCGGGGGCCCGCGCCCCTCCCTGCCGCACCCGCCCACGTACCCGGGCACCCGGGAACCCAGTTAGCCGGCCGCACGGCTCCTGCACCTGCCCCTGGGCCGCGGCCAGGGCGCCTCCGCGCGTTCTCCCGCTGGCTGGTAAGCCAGCCGCCTGCGCCGCTGCGTCCCGGAGGCTGGCTCCCCGAGCGGGCGCAGTCCGCCGGGCAGCCTCGGGAACTGCCTAAAAGGCTCAGGAGCAGCTTTCTCCCTCCATCAGCCAATTCCGTGTGTAAGACCCAAAGAATAACCAGGCCGTCGGGGTTCCCGTGGTTGGAAAAGAGGGACCCAGGCTCCAGAACCCCACCCTCTGGGGAGCAGTTCTTAGCGCTTTGTGAATTCTGAATTTCACATCCTTACTTGGGTTTTGGAGACTGTGGCGGCAGCTTGGCACACAGTGGGCCTTTCACAATAACAGCTATTCTCAAGTGCCAATTATGGAGTGTCCGTTAGACACGAGGTCAGTGCGGCGCGCTTTACATTTGTCCTGTGTCTCAAATTTTCTTGAATTAAAATGAAGGATAAATGAGTTAAAATTGAAAATTGCCTCAGTGCCCGCCCCCAGTGGGTTGGAGTGTTGGTTCCCCTCTACCGTAGCGCTTCAGCTCCCTTCAGCTCCCCTCCCCCACTCCAGTCTTCTAGAATTGTAAAAGATATCTGCACTTCTATGATTGCCAGCGCAAAGAAATCCGCTACTCCCAAGATTAAAGAATCCCCCATTCCACTGACTCAATCAGTTAGAGCCAGAGAGTGGTGTTTTAGGAACACGAGCCCAGTTTCTAGCCGGATGGGCCACAATGTGACCCTTTGCGGGCTCCGGGCCCTCGTAGGTGCTAATTTTTGGGCGGTCCCGTTGCCCAAGAGGGGGTGGGGAAGATAGAGAAGAGGAACCCAAGCGTTTTTGCTGTGGATTGGGAAAGCTTCCGTTACTTTTCTTGGGAGAGGCGATCTCTCCCCTATGCATACTCTTGGCTCCTGAGGCTTGGCTGGGAGTTGGGGGCGGGGAGGGCTGGGGAGGAGGATCTCTAGAGTTTGCTGTGGATTGGGAAGGTCTCCGTTACTTTTCCTGGGAGAGATAACCCCTCCCCTACGCGTATTCCTTATTCCTGGCTCCAGGGCTGGGCTGGGGGTGGGCCGGGGTGCATTCGGTTATGAATTGAGGCTAGAGGACTGAGCTGGAATCCTTTGGGAAGACATCTTTAAAGGAGGCTCTTAAGAGGACATACTACTTCGTGTTAAGGGTTCTGCTGAGGTTCAAAGTCAGCTAGCCTGAGGCTTTTCTGGGCTAGAAGGGGTTAGGTGGGAGGGCTCAGTTTGCCTGAGGCTGGTAGCTCTGCCCTTCAGGAAATTCTACAAAGTGTCCCACTTGCATATTTATCATCATGCTGGGAAGACAATTGAAACATTGTATTGGATTGGATTGTAGACCGTTTGCCCCCTCAATTGCCCAGATTACTAACCACAAGAGAAAGTGGCTGAGGAAAAATATCCAGCCCCTTAACCAACATTTTAGGAGATCTTTCTTCCCTGCTCCAGGCAAACAGTGCGCTGGAAGCCCTGGCTTAAAGGGAATGAATAAACCTGTGCCGCCCCAGGGATGTGGGCGGTGGGGTGGGGTATTGCTTTTGCTCTTCAACCATTAACATAGTTTCCGGAGGAGTGTTGTTTGTTTACTGAGGAAGGCAGGCAGCTTCCACCCACAGATAAGGAGACATCTTAGTGTTAAAGATGCTCCAATCCTCCAGAATTATCAGTTGTGATAGTGGCCATTTTCAAATGACTGGCCAAATTGCCCGTGATTTAGCATGTTGTATAACAATAGAGTTCTATGCAAAGCACAAAACTCTCAAGAATTAGTTTCCTAACCAGAGCGGAAAGCCACTAAGAGGGTGAGGCTCATACACGATGCATTGTTTTAACGACTTAATTCTAATGTTTTAAGACACTTGGCAGATGGCTCTTAGGACCAGAGGAAGGGCGAGTGTGAGTTCTTGACTTGCAGAGAGAGGCAACATCCCATCTAACAGTATGGAATGCCTGCTGTGTACCAGGCAGCCAGCCAGGAGATAAAAATGCTCCCACTCTAGTGTTCCATAATCCTCTGACAGTAATGATTAAACCTCTAGGCTCTAGTTTTGTTACTTCTTAGCTGTGTAACCTTGGGCAAATTGTTAATCCCTCTGGGCCTCAATTTCCTTGTCCTTAAAATGGGGATAATGATAATTATAGTTTTGTGTGGATAAATGAGTTAAGATTAGAACATGGTAGGTGCCCAATAACTCTAGCTAGAATTATTTGGGTTAGTGGGAAGACTCAATTATTCATAACTCTAGTATGGGAAAGTAAATTCTAAACCAGAAGCACAGGCAAAGATGTGGTAGATTCTGAGCAGGGGAAGTTTTCTTGGTGTGGATTTGAGGCCTATGGAAAAGAGGAGAAGCAGGCTTTAGGGAAGTATGAGCTCAGTCCGAAACTTGTGTAAAGAAAGGACTCAGAACTATGGTGGCTGCAGTATGCAAAACTGTTGGAGTCAGGGAAAGTTGAAAGTGAGGAGCTAGAAATGTAGGTAGGACAAGATGAGATGGTGAAGGGACCAAGACAAGTGTGGATGTTCCCTTAAGGGTGGGAAAGGGGCTCAGGAAGATTTTTGAGAAGGAAAACCTCAGTTGAGTCCATCTTACCAGCTGTGGTTGGGGACATATGACCTCTTCTGAGACTCAGTTCCCTGATGTGTAAAATAGCGAAATAATAGAATCAGCCTCTCAGAAGTGTTGCGTAGGTTAAATGTAAAATATTGAGCACTTTTGTATATTATAAATTGCCCAAAAGGAATTTAGCTAACAATGACTTATAGTAAGTTTTGTTAACATCCAATATTATTTTGCCTGTAGTAGAGACAAGAGATCTAACCAACCTGACTACAACCAGTGGATCTGGAGAGGAGTGGTAGGTGCCGGTTAGGAAAAGCTCTTTCTCAGCCTAGCTGTCGTTTGACTGTGTGCCTTAGGGCAAATTACGAAATTGTCTCTTTACTACTGAGGACTCTCTAATTTACAAAACAAATCAGGGTGGGGAGATGATGTGCCTCTGGGAAAGTGTTCATGCCAGAGGTCCAGGTCACTTTAAGTCCCTTTTGTGGTGGAATCATTTGTAGAGACCCCTCCCCATCACCACTGTCCTTCCAAGGTTTATTAGAAACAAAGTTAACTCTGAAGTTAAATCAGCTAGTTGACTGATATTATTCATTCCTTACTCAGAGTGGCTGGTGGGACCCAGGTGCAAGTTTAGACTAGCAAGTGAATTTGTCTTCTTACCGTATCCCATTCTTTTTCTTTCTTCTTTTGGCCTCTCCCAAGGATTCTTCAAAGGAATTGAGATTAGAATTATTTCAAAAGTATTCTTGGCCTTTCACCTGGCTCTATAATTTGGAGTCTTCCAGTAGTGACAGATGTGTGAATGTGGAGTAGTCTTTTTCTTTTTCCATCATTTATTTTTTATGAAGATTTTCAAAGGCAGAGTACCTGTCATCTGGCCCCAACCATGATGACCCAGTGGCAAGTCCCACCCTTCCATCCCCTGACCCGATTTTAAGTCAAATCTCGGACATTATAAATATTTTGGAATGTGTCTCTAATAGATAAAGACAAAAATATATGATTACACTCATATTCACAATGGCGTTCACATTGCTATTTGTTTCAAAAATTCATACCTTTTTTTTTTTTCAGTTTGCTGATTTAGGTCTATGTAATGTCCACACATTGTAATTGATTTATGTGTCATTCAAGTGTCTTTTTACATATTTTCCTTCTCTCTCTTTTTCAGTTAGCTGTTGAGGAGATGGTTAATTTGTTTGTAGAGTTTCCAGCAATCTGGACTTTACAGAACGCATCACCGTGGTGTTTAATGTTCCTTATCACCTACATTTTCTCTAAATGGTAGTTGGGTCTGCAGCTGCCCTGTCCAAAATGGTATCCACAGGCATTTGTGACTATTTAAATTTAAATTAATTAAAATTAAAAGTTATATCCCTCAGTCTCTCACAGCCTATATTTCAAGCACTTAGTAGCCACTTGACTAGTGGCTACTCTATTGGACAGTACAGATTAGGACATTTCTATTATTGAAGAAAGTTCTATTGGACAACATTGCTTTAGATGCTTGATTGGGTTTATTTTACTTTAGCTGAAGTATGTCACAGTGGTGGGCATCTTTCCATCAAGGAGCACATAATATTTGGTTGTCTCTTTGTGATATTAGCAGTCATTGAGGCTCAAGGTCTAACTATTTTAGGTTATTAGAGGTTGCAGAACAGTAATATTCTAATTCTGTCCCATATTTATTAGATGAAATTCTTCTATAGGGAGACACTTCCCCTCATCTGCCATTTGGTTTCCCAGTGAGACAGTTCGTTTAGGAAAAGCAGAATATGATTCCTTTTATTAACTAGTTTTCAAGATAATCAGTTGGTTCACCAGAATTCTCTAGTGCTGGCCAATTAGTTTGTGTTTAAGTATTATTGTGAATGATGGATTTAAGTAGTTTACAAAAACCCATCCATTTGATATTTTGAAGAGAACATGAACTCTGTCCCTGACTCCTTTCTTATTCTGTCTCCCAAAAGAGAATTGGATGTCCCTCTCCCTGCCCCCATTGTAACTTGCTACTCATCTCCCTGACTACATATTTGACTAATCAGACTCCTTTTCTTGATTCTCAGTCTGCCAAAGGCAGAGAACGAGCCCCTAGTGGGCTTGTATCTCCAATACCAAGTGAAGTAATGCCTGACCCAGGAGAACATAAGTCAGTACAGAACAGAAGTACAGGCAGGGAAGGAGTCAACAGTCCCTAGACTTAAGTGACAGCATTTGAAGTAAAACAAGAAGAAAAGGGAGATCTTAGAAAATGCTTAGAATGGATGCTCAGAAAAGTTTGAATTAATTTAAAGCGGGAAAAGGAGGCATAGGAGAACAATATAAATGTTAACTGCACCAGCTTTTAATTTGAATATAGCAATGTGGGTTTTTATTGTTGGAAGGGACTGCATAGTTGCAGACAACAAATCCACTGTAGCTAGCTTAAGCAGAGAATGGTTAATTATAGGGTACTAAATAGACTAAAGAAAGACCAGGCTGAGCTACACTGCAGAACTGGGCCATCTAGGGAGCTGCAACTACTGCCTGTATGGCTGCCTGCTCCTGTATCATGATGCTTCTGCTAATGCAGAGTGTAAACCAATTGCCATGTGCCTGTCTCTGTTCAAATCCAGGTCCAAATTCAAATCTTCTGATAATGCGTGTAATTGGTGGAACACAAGTCCCTACTGGGCTATATTTAAAAACAATAGCTGCAAGGGAGTCTGGGAAATGTCATTTCTAACTTCCTGGTCTCTGCAGTACAGGAAGGCTGTCCAGAAGGAGCAGGAATAGAGGCTGAATGTCTATCAATAGGATCTACTACAGGGATCTTTAAAGCTTATCTTGTCCAATCTCATTTTCAAGGGGAGAAAAGTAAAGCTCAGAGAAGTTTAGCTGAATTCCTCACAGTTGTTAATGGTGAAGTCCAACCAAAAGAGGCTTATTCTTTTAACGTTGTTGTATTACATAATGGGGGAGGTATCTTTGGTACTGTAGCTGTTAGCGTTGACAGTCTGCCATAAAGGAAACAAGCTATTTCTCACCATGATATGAGACAAACAACAGGGTTCTTCTTTCCCTTTCCCCACATCATGCCCAGATCCATGTGTCTGTCAGGTGGAACTGTAGGCACAAGTTTTGCAAGCCACATTCAAAATTTCTAGTGTGGGCACCTACAAGTCATATGGTGATGGGCAGTTTACAGCTTTTTGAGCCTCAGTTTTTTCTGGATTCTAAACATATATTCCCTTTAACATCTCTGCATTTGAGAAGGTTCTCATTCTGCCATATAGCAGAGTTGTGATGCTAAGGAAATGGTAAGTGGGACCAGGAGCAGAAATTTTACCCCTCCTAAATTGGAGAAATAAATACTCTTAGTATGTTTTGAGCACTCAAGCATAGCAAATATGTCAGTGGACATGTTGTCCAAATGGCCATCAGAAGGTAGCTCATAATACCCTCCCACAGGAAATAGGACCATTAATTTAGTGAATTTGGTGGAAGCATCAACAGAAAATAAAAGGTTTTTTTAATTTTTACTTTTTAATTTTTATTTTAGATGGACAGGTCAGTGACCTTAGCCAGCTTTGAAGTTGGTTGAGGGCCAACCTGAAGTCCCTACCTCCCCAGGTGCTCCTGAAGTTTTCAGCAGCACTGATACAACGATTGGTTTGTTTCTGCTGCAGAGGCCTGTTTTTTAGACTAGAGGGGAACTTTGTGTGTTTTTTAAAATGAAAGCAGAGATCCTGAGGAAAATAGGACAGCAAGCAAGATAGCACCAATCCATGAGGTTCGAGAGTTGCTCACTCTCTTCATTTTTCTCGCCCTGAATTAATCTGTAGACTGATGTCATCTCCCACCGTCCATGGTAACTTCCCCACTACATTAATAAGCCTTTTGCAAAGTGTTAATTTTTTGGATTAAGGGTGAAACTATTAAGTTTTTTTCAGAAGGTAGCAAGCATGGTGTAAATACCACCCCGGCAGGTCTGGAGAGGTACCCCGTAATTAAACACGTTAATATTTTCATATCAAAACACATAAACATTGACACTGAATGGGAAAAAGTCTATGCATCACTCCATGTCCACTTGGATCAGATTTTATTGCCAAAGGATATAAGAGAGAATGTTGGTTTTCAGAGCTTTTTGGATTACAGAGTTGTGGATGAAGGTCTAGAAACTTGTGGCTTACACTGAGGGTTAGTCTCCCTATTCTTTCAGCATAGAGAAAATAGTGCAAAAGCCAAATGAGTAAACAAGGGGTTTTGACCAGTTAACTTTTATTTAAGATCACAGAATTTTGGAGCTGTCTAACTGTAAGAGTTAGGACTTATTGAGCACCAGATTTTTTTTTTTTTAAAGTAACTTTTCTTCATTTAATTTCTTAAAAATCCTGAAAGGCAAATATCATTATGATCTACATTTTGCAAGTGATGAAATTAAGGCTTAGAGAGGTTGAGTAACTTGTCTACATCCCAGAGTGGGAAAGTGGTGGAGCAGGATTTAAACTTAGGAAATTGGGAAACAGACTTTGCTCTTAACTTCTTATTCTGCTGAAGAGCTCATCTAACACCATTTTATTATTTTTACATGTGGGAAACTGTGGCCCAGGGATATTATATGACATCATACAACTAGCCAGGTCTAGGTTTTTATTTGATCTTCAGCATTTGTCTCCCCATTCCACTCATTTTGTAACTAAGATAACTATTATATAACTAGTTTCGGTCTACTACTTGCAGAGTAGAATAACAGGTAAAATAGGTTAACCCTATTTGAACTTTTAGGAAGTAGAGTGTTAGCTATAAACTTGTGTAAACATAGTAAAGATGGCTTGGTGAGCAGATGTGTGACCCAGGAGGGATTGCTGGTCCTCTGGTTCCTGGGATGTCATTCCAAGAATCAGGCGTGTCTTCTGTCTTATGCAGCCCTCTTGGGAGAGAACATTCAGAAATATGGCAGATCTGGTGTTCTGTAGAGGATGTGATACATCTGTTACTATTCCAGTTTTAATCTATTGCTGCTTCACAAATAACCCCAAATTTAGTCCCTTAAAATAATTGTTTTCTAGTTCTGTGAAATGACTGGGCTAAGCTGGGCAGGTCTTCCCTGGGCAGGTCTTCTCTTGCTATTGTAGTCTGATGACAGCTGGGGCTAGAGATTTCTAGGGGTTTTCCATGCTATGAAATGGGGATGAATATGAAGGTGGCGAAATGGAAAAATTGCCTTTGCTGAGGCATACTTGGAGAACTTTTACTTTTGCTCCAAGAAAACCAGAGGAAAGCTCCCCCTGAGGAAACAGGGTTACCTCAATCTGCATGCCCTCCTCCATTCTTATTTTCTCCCCAGCTTTCTGTATCTTGTTCAGATGATCCATTGGCCCTATAGTCCTTTAAATTGTCTCCCTTCTCTCTGCCCTTCAAGATTTTATTCTTTTCAAACAAAATAATGCCAGTGATTTGAGATTTTTCATCCTGGACCGTATTAGAAGGTATCCATTATTACATGCTGAGCATTTTAAAAATAGGAATTTACCAAAAGGATTAAAGTAAACAAGAGTTCAGGTTTGAACTATAGTTGGTGAGTCCTCACGCACATTCTGCAGGACTTTCAAAAGATAGTTCTGGCTTTCTACATGTTTTTAATCATAATTACCAGGGTTAATTGTCTATGTTCTATCTTATTAGCTCCTCACCGTGTAGACTTGGCCTTGAGAAGCTCTAAGTACTCAGTTTGCCAAGACTTGGGTCATATTTAGGCTTTTCACATCTCTTCACGGGAGGCAAGACCAGAATGAGGACTGCTGGGCAACAAGGAGACCATGATGTGTCCTAGAGATAGAAAAACGATAATCTTGGGCACAGATGGGTCTACCTCAGGCAGAGTGCCAGGTCCCACCCCTCTAGGGAGCAGAGGCAGGGTGTGAGGCAGTTGAGGGCCTAGGATGGCCACATATCTGAGTCATCAAACTCAACCCCAGCATCTGTCCTCCTTCTGATGTCCCCATTTCCCACCCACTCTGAACAGTCTTGCTCATTAGGACCCCCAAAGTAGAACCCTAAGGGGGACCCTGCCCTTCTCTGCTACCAGAGCTCTCTTCATTGACTGCTTTATTGGGGCTCAGGCTAGCCATGTGGAACCACACAGTCCCCTGTTTCCCAATACCTTCTCCTGGAATACTCTCTGCCACTCCCCCTCTCCCTTCTCATGGCTGAAGATCTCATTTGCCCTGGATGCACCTTCTCTCTTACTCCACGTCAGGGGTAGGTGTCCCTCTGAGGTGTGCATTGCATCGGGTTTTCCCAGGTATGAGTACCCTGTTGACTGATCTGCTCCCTCACTGCAGCTTCTTGGGGAAGAGCCACCCTGGTAACTGTATTCCCTCCAGCTCTGAGCACAGGGCCTGTTGCAGATCAGGCATTATTTGGTCAGCTGAGACTCATTAAGCTGCAAGCAGATGAGAAAACTGATTCAGAGGAGGCTGACAGGAAAACCCTATTCTGTGGTCTTAGGCTTCCCTCAGGTCTTTTTGTATCTCTTTGTATTTGCCACCTGTGAGCCACTGCCTATCAGCACTTTCTGACTGTGCACTGGCCCATGTCTGGACTTGGGGCATGGGAGACAAGAATGTGCACAAACATTTACTGACGCAGTGCGCTTACTTGAGGAAACCAGATGAACTCTGAAGAAACATTTGTGTGTAAGAGCCAGTTAGAAATGCAGCGTGTAGGCCCCTCCAGACAGCCTGAATCAGAACCCACATTTTAACAAGACCCCTAAGGGATTCATGTGCACCTGAGGCTTGAGAGGCACTGGTCTTATGGGTGGGAGAATAGTGTAGCCAGGGGCTGTTGTAGTTGGACAAGCTGTATCAGGGAGGGAACAGTTGCACTGGGTCTCAGTGGACGGCAACACTCAGTGGATGAAGGGAGGGTTGTTTTTGAGGCTAGGAAGGTAAGGACCAACTCTTGCTAATGATATTTTTCTGAAAATAAAGTTTTTAGGTCCTTTTATGAGTAGAATTTTGGCAGAGCAATTGACTCATTCTTCTAAAGGATCTGATTTGGTAACTAAGAAGCCTTTGATGAATATATTAGATCTGGCGTTTTTCACCACATAATTATAGATTCAGTTTTCTCTCTCAGAGGTGGCAAATACATTGAGAGAACACTGAAGTGGGAGCCCAGAGCCTGTGATGCAATTGTGGCTTTGCTGATAATGAAGCTGTGAGATCCTGATCAAGTCACTTCCAAAATGATCATTTTATTTGTTTATAATTTTTTGTGTCAGGGGCACAGCTCAGCTAGGCAATTCTACTCTGGGCAGTATTAGCTGAGGTCACTCACTCAGCTGGTGGCAGTCACAGGCTAGGCTGGAAGGTCTAGTGAGGCTATATTCATACCCAGCACCTCAGTGCTCCTCCACATGGCTTGGCCTCTCGCTGTCCACATGGCTGCTTGGGCTTCCTCACAGCATGGTGATCTTGGATTTTTAACATGGAAGCTGGCTTCTAAGAAGGAAGATGTAGAAGTTGCAAGGTCTTTTAAGACCTGGAACTGACACATTATCTCTGCATCCCGTTGGTCCAAAAGGAGAGGAAATAGTCTTCATCTCTTGATGGATGCAGCAGCATGCATTCATGGGAGGAAGGAATTGACTGTGGCTGACTTTGAGGACTATCTACTACAGGCTCCATGATGTTGTCTGGACCTAGACTCCTTTCTTTCTGCTCTCCCATCCTCAGCACTGGCTTTCCCATTATGGTCCAAGATGGCTGTTAGATCTCTAGCCAGCAGGAAGGAGTAAAGGAGGGAGAGGGCACCATTCTTCCCCCTTAGAGTATATTTTATCAGCTGGCAGTCATAGAGCTATGACTTGCTTGCTGTAAGTCTGGGAAATGCAGATCTAGGGGCAGAGTATCCTGCTAAAAATTAGATGTCTGTTCTAAGGAAGAAGGGGAGAATGAATGTTGAGAGGAGCTGCCAGTTGTTCCATCTTCCCCAGAGCCAAAACCTGCCTGGAATTTTTAGGAGGCAGAAGCCCCAGCCAGGCCAAGTCTAGAGACACAGGGATGTGGGCTCCTGGGGTAAGCCCCCAGGATGTGTCCGCCTACACTGGGGTCCTCATAGCCTCTCTCTGTCCCAGTTCACCACAGGCACATGCAGTGACTCGGCGGTTCACAGCTGTGACCTGTGTGGCAAGGGCTTCCGCCTACAGCGTATGCTCAACCGGCACCTCAAGTGCCACAACCAGGTGAAGAAGCACCTGTGCACCTTCTGCGGCAAGGGCTTCAACGACACCTTTGACCTGAAGAGGCATGTCCGCACCCATACAGGTGAGGAAGGTGGCAGGTGCTTAGCTTTTGGTTTTATTTTTATGGCCAAGAGTTTCAGTTTCTTTCTCACTGAAGAACCAAGTTGGGAGCATGGAGTAGTGTCATGTTCCTGGAAAGATCACAGGATGGGGCACTTGGTGCCAACCCATCTGGGTTCACCTCCTGGCTGTGCCACCTGCCAGCTGTGTTACCTTGGGCCAGGCAAGCCCCTTCTCTTAGCCTGTTTTGCCCTGTGACACGGGACTAATGATTCAAATTCTAGCACAGCACAAGACAAATCACTGGCTGGAGGTGTTCTGAGAATTGTGAGGCTGGATGCAATGCTGCGGGATAGTGTAGTTCAACCCCTCAGTTGGGGCCGACTGCTGGGATGTGGTCCCTGTGGTCCCACTGGTGGCATTTTATGCTTCTTTCTTGGGAAGTAAGCCCATATCTGAATAACATCATGTTCTTCCCGAGAACTCAAAAACTGAAGAAAATGGTTGGTTCACTTAGAGTTGACTGAGCCTCCTACTTGAGGCTGGCAGGAAAGCATCTTCCTCCCTTTCGGTCTCCCTCAGTTTCCCTCCTCATGAAGTGTGAATTTGGGTCCTCTACAACTCATGTCACAGAGAATCTTGGGGGTGCTCATGGGCCTCTTTCTCAGCCCTTCTGATTGACGACAGCCTCATTAGTTTTATCTTAGAAATATTTGGCCTCCAGGCTTCTCCTTGAGGTCCACGGTCTACATCTTTGCAGAGTGATTACTTGAGGAAAATTCTAAGGATGCCACTTTCCTGCTAAAAAGGTCTCCAACTCTGGGCAGGGGGACATCCAATCTTCTCATCTTGATGGGCTTCATGTAAAAAAAGCCCCTCACAGCTGGGTTCCATCTTCAAATCCCCATCCTATCCTAGCCCATCTCGATCCCATCTCATACTATTTAATTTCATTTCAACCTATTCTGTCTTAACCTGTTCAACCTCATCCTGGTTGCTACCCACTCTTTCCACAGCCTCATAGAATTTACTGTATATAGTACCCCTGAACCATGAAGCCTTTTCAGAGTTTAGGGTTTCCCCTGGCATTCTTGGTAGGAATGGGGAAATGTCTATTCCTCCCTCCAGATAGGATTTCCAGTCCCTCAACTCCCCACAGGACCCTTCTGAGACCCTCTAATTCAGATTTCTTTTATAGCCTTTATGCTTTTTTGTTCTTAGAGTACTGGCCATAGCTGCCTCCTTGGCCTGGGGAGAGTGTCCTCCACCTTAGAGGGTGGGCTGGCATACTAAAAATTTATTTTTTATTTTTTCCTTTTCAAATACTTTTTTTCTGAAGGGTGTTCTTCATTCAGATATAACAAACATCCAGAGAAGTACATAAATCATACATGCATAACTCAACAAATTTAGGAATTTTTACAAAGTGAACATACCTATAGAACTAGCAACCAGACCAACGAATGGAATATTTCCAGACCCCAGAAGTCACTGCCCACTCTCTTGTGCCCCTCCAAATCACCATCTCTTTCCTTAAAAGAGGCACTGCTATTTATTGCAACTTTTAACAGCATGAATTACCGTTGCCTGTTTTTGAATGTGATAGAAATAGAATCCTTCAGTGTGTATTCTTTTGGGTCTGGCTTTAAGACTTCTTTTTTAGACTCTAGCACTAATGAATCAGTAAAAGTTTGAACTCTGTGTGTCCAGGCTGGCACCTTAGTTTGGAGTAGGGAGTATGCTTAGGGTATGTCAGGTTGGAGGTGGGTCCTATGGGGTGGGTGGAGGGTCCTGTATGTGGAGGAGGGTCCTACAGTTGGTGGTGGAGGAGCCCAAAGCTATCAATGGACCCATCAAGTGACTGCAAACCTAGGCTCATAAACAACTGACCCAAGGGCGGGAGTAAATTAGGGATCATTCATACAGTCATTTATCATTGTTTGCCCTGGAGCTTTTCATCCCTATCTTAGGATTTCTTGAGAGCATGGCCTATTTTTTCCATTCCTTGCCTGGTAGGCTCTATGGTCACGTCCTCCATCCTGGCCTTTAAAACAAAGTGAAAGGGCTCAGGGGACATTGCTGGCTGTTGATACCTTCATCTGGAATAAACACTGAGCTGATAGAGTGGCCTCATCAGTGCCTGAATTAATTCTCTGTTGATGGAGAATTAACAAGAAAATATTAGAGAATGACTGCTTCTCAGGGAAGAGTTTGCAAGTCGAGTCAGTGGTATAGTAAAGAACTCTGAATCTGAGTTAGCTGACTGTGTAAGCAGTTTATTATTTGGGAGATGATCTCAGGAGGCACAGTGAGGGGTGGGGAGAAGAGATAGATAGAGGAGAAGATCACCAATAAGAGTGAGTTAATGAGCAGTTTACCACTGTGGGCAACTGGGGCTCGATCCCACTGGGATCCTTTTGAAGAAATATATAGAATATACCCCAGAATTTCTCCAGGGGTGAGGAAGCTAGGGCACTGATCTATCAACTCCCATGTCTTCTTGCTTGAGAGTCCATCCTGGGACCCTCTCAGATAGTCCTCTACCCGCATCTCCCTTGCAGGCCTCTCATATTTCCTCGGTAACATCCTCAGACCCGAGATGCATGAAGCCACTGGCCTTACAAGAGCTACCTGAGATGACCTTCTGGTAGGCTGAGGGGATTTGGGTGGGGGGTTGACAGTGTCTGCCCAGGAAGTAGAAGGATTAGCAAGTGAGTGGCATGGCTTGGCAGAGAATGGAGACCCTGCAGAGGGTTACACAGCTTCTTCAGATGGCAGCAAGCTACGAATGGTCACTTTCTTTCATGCTAGGCCCTCAGCATTTATCATCTTATCCCAAACAACTCCAAAGAGTTGGTGGTGTCCTTATCCCCACTTCACAGATGAGGAGACCAGGCTCAAGGAGGTAAACAACCATATGTGGTAGAGCTGGGAACCAGAGTGGCAGGTCCTGAAGTTCATGGTCTTCTATCTTCTATAGAGTCTCTTTGGCCCCCTTTGCCTCCCAGTGCCTTCCTCATTCAGCGTTCTCCTCGAGGCTGGGGCCTCATCCAGCCTGCCCTATTTCAGTTTCTGGAAGCCCGCTAGCTCTGTAAGAAGGCGAGATAAAGGGAAACCTGGCACGAACTGCGCACTTCAGCCTGGGGTTTAGCAGGTTGCAGAGGAGACTTAGCATGTGTTCAGTGGCATCTAGATGTCCTCTGCCCACAGTGAGCAAGAAACATCCCCCAGACTCCTGAGTTCCTCTACCTCCAGATCCTCAAGGTGATACTTCTAGAGAGTCTTATAGAAGGGGCTGAAATCATTGAAGATAGTGAATAAAAATGCCTTCCACCTGATGCTTTCCCAAAGGGCTTCACACCGTGTATCCCATGAGGGGAGAGGCTAATACTGAGCAGGCATCTAAGAATGAGAAAACCTGCAGCAGCACCGGCCAGCACAGCAGCCACTGGAATGTAGCTGGTCTGATTGAGGCGTGCTGTAAATATAAAACAGACATTAGCTTTTTGAAGACTTAATGCAAAATAAGAATGTAAAGTATCTCAGTTTTTAATGTTGATTTCATGTTGATATGGTAATATTTTGAATATATTGGGTTAGACAATCATTAAAATTAATTTCATCTGTTTCTTTTTACTTATTTTTAAAGTGACTACTAGACATCTTTAAATTACAAAGCAGCTTGTGTTTTAATTTCTATTGGAAAGTACTAAGATCATTGATATGTACAAATAACCATTAAAAATTTTTTAATCATAATTTTGACCCTTAAAGTGATCAACAAATAGAATTATGGAAGTGTCTTGAACTGTTTTCCCTGTGCTGGTTTATTTTCCACTGGAGATTTGTCTTCAGGTAATAATGGACCAGAAAGAAGAGCCAGGAGCTTACTGACATTAACTGGTAGCAAACGGAAAAAGCAGGTCCAGCCCTGGGGATGCTGCTGTGCTGGTCGGGGCTTGGTTTCTTTGTGTGAGAGAACTGACCTGCCATCTCTTGAGCTCTGTGCAAAAGGGATAATCAGCATAAAGCTATTGACTAGTAAGTACATGTTGTATTTAAACCAGAAGCAAAGATATGGACACTGTTCACAAATACATTTAGACAGTTGAGCAAAGGGTATGTTTGCTCATAGTTCGATACGGCCAGAGCATGACTGATTTAAAAACTGCTCTGAGACCCTTCTTCTGAGATCGTAGCTATGACATTGATAATTGGGCAGAGACAGTGGGATAGAGAATCAGGATTAATCCTCCCATACCCCATATTTCCTTCTGTCTCCTGCAGTTACTGAGAGGACAGGGCATCTAAGGAAAGACTCAAAACATGAGGAAACATCTTAGAAAAGATCCAGGGAAACCAGAGCCTGAAAATGTCTTGCCTTAATATCCACATCGATGAAAGAAAAGATTAAGATCTCTTTTTTGGATATGACTTCACCAAGAAAAGAGTAAATCAGAGGAGTATGTGTGAGATGGGGATAGGGGATATTAGACACATGACATCTGATTCAAGATCGGAAGACAGAAACTAGTACAGAAAGAACTCTAATATTTTGCAGAACTATTTCAGCAAACGAGTGCCTATTTTCAGTCCAAATTGTCTTAGGTCAAGTTCCCTAGACGCAGATTTTGAAATGGTGGTTATTATAATATGACTTGTTGAGAGAGGGCTCTCAGGAGAAACCTGTAAGGGAGTGGGGAGTAGGACAGGATAGAGGTGGGAGCTGAGCAGGGTGTGCCCTCAGCTGGAGTCCAGCCCCGGTGTGATCTCATGGGGCTCTGGAATTAGGATGGCACCACAGCCTTGTCTTGTTTACAGACAAGCAGGAGACATTTCTGCACAACATCAATCAGACAGTGGTTGAGGTCTGCCTCTCCCCTGGGCAGAGAGGTCAGTTACTCAGTGCCCATTCCTCAGAGAAGGGGATAGCCAGAAGCTGTTAGCTGCCAGCACACATGATAGCAGGGGGATGCTGCACTGACTCAGAAGACGGGTCTGGACGAGAGACCAACAGCATCCACTATATACATAGTAGAGAGACTTGCTCTATTTAATTCAAATTGACAGGATCACATAGGCCAACGTGGAAAATTATGGCTATTGATCCACCTCATGTCAAAATGGTGGGGAGTGGGGATGAGCTTTAAAGAAACCGTGCTCCTGAAAAACATCATGGTCCTGTTTTTAGAGAATATTCTTTTAGATTTGTTTAAGTGTTGAACCAGATGAGATGCATCCTAAGAATGGCCGTCCATTGAAGGAATGATTTGTTTTTGGCGGAGGGAGATCTTTGTTTCAGAGTAAAAAATAATAACCAACTTTCGCATGTGCCAAACTCTGCTCTCAGTGTCTGCACCCTCCATACCCAAAGTGCAGTCCATGCTTCAGTGTAACTGACAGCACCTGGAGCATGCTGGAAACGCAGAATCACATTTATGGAGGGCTGTGCGTCAGGTGTAGTCTGGGCATTGTTTACTGGTGTGACCAGATATGCCAGGCTCATCAGACAAGTATCACTTTTATTGAAAGTACTTTATTTTTCTCGTTTGTAAAATGACTACTTATTCTATAAGACTATAGCCAATATAAAAGTTGTAGAGGAGAATGTGTAAGTCACTACCTATGGTTGGAAAGGGCATGCACATCTGTAGGGTCTCCAGCTCAGTCTCTGGGGGCCAGGGTGCCAGGGGACATAACTCATGTTGGTTTTAACTTTACAACTCTGAAATTAAAAAGTCTGTTCAAGGTGCCTGCCATTCCTGTGGAAGCTTCTGAGTTCCCCAGAGGGAAGCCGAGGAATTCAGATTCGAGGTCAGGGAAGTGGGGCGGGGGCACTGCGCTGGTCAAAGCCCAGCATTTGTCCCGCCCCCTGGGTCGCCTTTTAGCCTTATCTTCCGATGTCGGCCACATTTGAGAGAGACAGAGAGAAGGCAAACAAATCCCATCTTGATTGAAGAAGAGGAAACAATGGTGTCTTGTTTGAAACCTAAAAGGAAGGATCGAAGGGATCCGGGGAAAATGCAAATAGAGAGGTTTGGAGCCGGGCAGATGGAAGAAAAAGAATAAACTGCCCTCCACTTCTAGAGTGAGTTAAATGCTGTCTTATGTGGTTGCCTCCTTCACTCATCAAGCTTTCTCTCCTCTACATTATTTTGACTTAATTTTTAGCTAAAAAGTAATGTGAAAGGGGAAAAAATGACACGCAAAAGTAAACCTCCCTCCTCATGCCCCCATTCCACTCCTGAAAGCAAACCACCATTTATTTAAAAAAGTTTTTTTTCCCAGTTGTAATATACATTGCTTTTTTCCTGTAGTATATGTATCTTGAAGATTGTTTCATATCTGCGCAGGTAGACAACCTCACTCTTTCAAGTATAGTCAGGGTATTTCTTAAATATGAGATTATGACAAAATTTCAAATATGGAGGCACCATCATTTTCCTTTGCCCCAAACTGATAACACTTATTTCCAATTTTAGGTTTTTTCCTTTTATTTCTTGCTTTAAATTTCAGACAGTACTGCCATGAATATTCTTGTATATCCTTTGCCTGCCTGTGTGAGTCTTTCTGTAGATAATTTTCCTGAAGTGGGCCAACAGGTAAACACATTACAATTTTTATGGGCATTTTTTATGGATATTTGTCGTCCTAAATATCCATTCCCACAAGGAGGCTGCAAAAGGCTTCTCGCTGATGCTCATGTTTGGATAAAGTTCAGTGAAGGAGCACTTAACTACATTAAGGAGAGCAAGCAGAAAATGCCAGTAACTAAGAATTTTCTTTGGTGATATGAAGCTTGATTTTGGTAGTAGAAATAGCAAATTTGAAAAGAAGACACCTTTTTTGATAACTCAACACACAATATTTTTTGGACTCGGTGATACAGGCTTACAACACAACATTCAAAAGGGTAGACAGTGAAAGAAGGCTATTCCCTTCTCTCCACCAGCTATCTAATGACCATATTTAAAAAAATTATCCTTTTTTTTTTACTGTGAAATGATACAACCAAAAGTGCATACAACTACAAAAAGATACATATAGGCATAATTTAAAGACAAATACTAAATACTCAAGTCCCCAAGAGCCAGCTCATGAATGGAACATATCTGTGTCATGTTGAGCTGGATTGTAAGATCTCGCAGTTGGGTCCCATTGAGTACTTAGTATGTGCTGGCCCTTTGTGTGTAATGTCTCAGTTAATCCCCAGAGCAGCCTCACAAGATGGGCATGAATATTATTCCCATCTTACAGATAAGAAAACTGAATCCTGGGCGGGTTCAGCAATTTGACCATGGACTCAGTACACCAGCAGCAGGTATGTGATACCTGGGTTTTCAGTGGCTTTGGACTCTTACTGTCTCGGTGTCAGCATTAATGGCATCTGGTGCAGGGATGGTGTTTTCTGCTGTCCCACTTCAGACGTGGACGAAGTTGGCCTTTGCTCGAGAGCACTAAGGTTGTTGAGATCCCGTGCCAGGGAGACCTTGACATCAGTCTCCCTTGTCTGGGGCTCCTCTCTGGCCACTTTTATCTCCCACCCCTGATTTCATGGGGAGTAGGAGGCTCCAAGAGGGAGGAACTTGTTTCCAACCCCAGAAAGAGTCATCAAGGGGCAGCTGCATGACAGTGTTTGCTTGCACCAATGAGTGAGGTATGAATGTGGTATTTACAGAGAGGAGGGGAAGCAGGCTCATGAAAGCCAAAATTGGCCATAACTGGAGTTTTTAGGGCCTACTGTTTCCTTTTCATCTCAGTGTCTGTGGATCACCCGTCCTCCAAGCCAGGCTCATTTCCACCCCTCCCCAGAAAACAGCAACAACAACAACAACAACAACATGCTGCAGCCACCCCCATTCTCTCCATTGTCCAGATGAGGCAGGGCTCTGAAATCTTCCAGCCTTGGCTGTGTGTCCTTGTGGGGTACACAGCTAACCCATAGAAGATGCTCAGTTCATCTGCTGAGTGGGGAGAGGAAGGAGATGTGACCCTGTGCATGCTAGCTTTAGTCCTGGCATGCTGGTGTCTCCAAGGGGGCAGGGATCAAGCAAAGCAGCAAAGCTACCTTTTCAGCATTGGAGGTAGAGACCCCCACGGGTAGGGCTGGGAGCATCCGTTTCCAGGAATCCGGAGTTTGTTGCATTCAGACAAAAGCCTGGTTAAGTGTTCTGGTTTCCCCACCTGTTTAATTTAGATATTTTAAAACAGTTATTTCCATTAACTATTGAAAGGAGCTGCTGGTCTCTGGGTAGATTTCTTTTTCAATGAGCTGTGGGTTTGAAATCAGGTTTGTTGCCTGATCTGCCAAAAGTGAGGGGAGCCAGCTGCCATGTGGGTATATTCCTCTGCAGAGGTCTCATAGCCCTTAAATTTGTGGAAAGCTAGCTCCAAAGATGTAACCTCTCATTCACTCGTTCATTTAAAAATTATTTACTGAGCACCTATTATGTGCCAAATGCTGAGAACTATAAAGTTGAACTTTTGACAGTTTTTCTAGAATATGTGAAATATACTATAGGCCTGCATTCCGCTTGAGTAGGCTAGAGTAACATCTCACCATAACATTGATCCAACACAATTTTTTTTTTTTCACAAGAGTGTTACAGGAAATGATGTGTCCTTCTGGATGTGGAAGAAAAATGAGGGATTTGATTTGTTCAGGTGTTTGGATGGGGGTAGAGAGGATTTTTTTTCCATTTTGACTTCCTTTATTTTATCGTCTGTATACTTTAAAAAATCTTTATGAACAGAAATGGCTCCCTTATGCCCTTTTCACAAGCTACCATTAAGGAACTGGGGACATTTAACCTTGAAGAGAAGACATGGGGTGCGTGGCTGACTTCAAATACCAGAAATGCTGTCCCTACACGTAATTTGGCATCACTTTAGACCTATGACTCTCCAAGTCCTGGTATAAGCTTCCTCAGCATCACCTGGGAAAATGTTAGAAATAGTCTCAGCCCCACCCCAAAATAAGGGGTGAGACCAGGCATCTGTGTTTTGACAAGCCTCTTGGGTTGGAGATCCACAGCTTTTGCATTCAGTTCAGTAGGTCTAGGACGGGGCCTGAGACTGCATTTCCAACAAGCTTGCAGGTGACACAATTCCACCATTTGTCCATAGACTGTACCAGGTTGTACAAGGCAGTATGAAGTGATGCGAGGGTGTGGGCTGGGGCACTGCTTCCTCTATCTCTATAGTTTTTAAAAGATGGGATTTGTGTAGAGCAGTACAACAAAATGCCATGGTGCTCTTAAAGAAGAATGAAATCAAGCTGTAAGCACCAACTTGAAAAAAATCTCCAACAGTAGTATTAAGTGAAAAAAATAAATTTTGAAAATATCTTTTGATGAATTTGCTTCCGTTAAAGCCAGCATATAAAATCATAATAATTTCCATTATTGTACAAATACAATATTTAAACATTTTAAATGTAAGTTTTAATAAACCTACTTTTCAATTTTTCTTTTTTTTCCCAACAACTCGAACATTCTGGAAAAAACTATTAAAAAATATATGAAGTCATATGATTTTACTCCTGTGGAATATAAGATGAAAAGTACAAACAAAACAAACAAAAATAAACTCATAGGCACAATAAAACGGTGGTTGCCAAAGGGGAAAGGGGGGCGAGGAGATGAAGTGGGTAAGAGGAAGGGGTCAAGTGTATGTATGGAAGGAAAGCAGGCCTCCGGTGGGGAGCACAGGATACAGTACATAAGTGTAGAATGCTGTACACTTAAAAATTATACAATGTTATTAACCAGTGTTACCCAAAAAAACAAAAAATATATAAAACATCTACATAAGGGCATACACTTGTCCTTTCACCTCAAGCTCCAGTGTGACTCCACGCAGCACTGTCAGATCCTGTCCTTATTTAAAATGTTGTCCTTATTTATTTTGTCCTGTACTTATTTAAAATTTTGTTCATCATGGATTTTTTAGTGTATTTTGAGTTTTAAATATTATTTATCTTGATAGATTAGTATGTACTCTTAAATTTTATGCCTCAGATTTTGGGGATTCCTCTAGGCAATAGCCCTCCTGGCCTCTGGGCTCTGAGATGGTCTAACTGATGGCTGCTCCCTCTCTGCTCCACATACCCCCAGCACCCTCTCCCAGGCTTCCATGCTTATATGACACTATGTCTCCTTTACAGAGATCTTAAGTCTTTGTATCTGACATTCTGACCTCCTACAGTCGGGGTGAGTACTGATGGTGGAAATAGGAACAACTGTGCTTTGATAAGGCTGAGCTCCCTGGTGTATATGGCACGTAGGAACTCTCCATCTAGAAGGCAAGCCCCACTATTATTAGCCCAGTTCTTAAGCCAGCACGAAATCTAGTTTGGAAATGCTTTCATAACTGTAGCAGATGCCATCAATGTCCTATTCCTGCCCCCCAGTCCCTGCCATTTCTGGGCACACCCATCCATGCAGCAACTGCCCACATGTGCAGCCCTGTTCTTGTGCTCTTGCTAGAGCCCACTCTACCTACCCGAGGCAGGCTAGAAGTGCCATGGAGGGAAAATCTGTGTCACCCAGGGGCAACACTCCTCAGTGCTGCTGGAGCAAGTGAGTAAATACCCAGCTCCCAGCGGGTGCATGACTCCAAGGTGTTCTACACTGTTTCCCCACTTGCCCAACTGATTGGACTTCCGTTGCCTATAGCGGATACTGACTTGATGACTCTACCTTGTAGGGAGGGGCTCCTTTCCATGTCCCTGTCTCACTTCTTCACCCCCTTACCAGAGCTTTCTGGCGTCTCCTCCCAAGTAACTCCTTGTACTGGAATCTTTGTTGCAAGGTCTGTTTCCTGGAAAACCCAAACTAACATAAAAACAAGGTTTACTTTGCCCACTCTAAAATCAAAACATTAGGGCATACAAGTGGGAAGAAGAAAACTGTATCTATTTTTTTTGTTGTTTGCTCAGGAGTATGCTGTGAACCTTTGTGGACAGTTTTGTTTCCTGCCTTGTTTTCCTCCTGTTGAATCTTTGGTCAGGATGATTTTCTTTACTCCCTATTTCCCCCACCCTCAGCCCCTAGCAACTATTTTCCTACTCATGTTTCAATGAATTTGACTTTTCCGAATATAAACAATACCAGTGCAGTATTTGTCTTTCTCTGTCTGGCTTATTTCACTTAGCATAATACCCTCAAGTTCTATCCATGTTGTTGCAATAGCAAGATTTCCTTCTTTCTTGTGGCTCAATAATATTCCATTGTATAAATATACCACATCTTTTTTATCCATTCATTTGTTGATGGACACTTAGGTTGTTTCCATTTCTTGGCTATTGTGAATAATGCTGCTATGCACATGGGAGTGGAGATAATCTCTTTGAGATCCTGTTTTCATTTCCTTTGGATATATATCCTAGAATACGATTGCTGGATCTTATGGTAGTTCTATTTTTAATTTTTTGAGGAGCCTTCATACTTTTTTCCATTGTTGCTGCACCAGTTAACATTCCCACCACAGTGCATGATGGTTCCCTTTTCTCCACATCCTTGCCAACACTTGTGTCATCCCTTGCCTTTTTGGTAATAACCATTCTGAAAGGTGTGCGATGATATTGTGGTCATGATTTCCATGTACCTGATTATTAGTGCTGTTGAGCACCTTTTCATGTACATATTGGACATCTGTATGTCCTCTTTGGGAAAATGACTATTCAGTTCCTCTGTTCACTTTTGAATTGGGTAATTTGGTTTTTTGCTGTTGGGTTGTCCGTGATGATTTTTGATGGCTTCCTAGGTGGGAGGCTCTGGCTTGGCTGTGACCAACTGGTGATTTATCTGCCCCTCGCCCCTGTAGGCATTCGCCCCTACAAATGTGACATCTGCAACAAAGCCTTCACCCAGCGCTGCTCCTTGGAGTCCCACCTGAAGAAGATCCACGGCGTGCAGCAGCAGTACGCCTACAAGCAGCGCCGGGACAAGCTCTATGTCTGTGAGGATTGTGGCTACACAGGCCCCACCCAGGAGGACCTGTACCTGCACGTGAACAGCGCTCACCCAGGCAGTGCGTTCCTCAAAAAGACATCGAAAAAACTAGCAGCGATTTTGCAAAACAAGCTGACATCCACACTCCAGGGGAATGCCAACCTGAGCGAGGAGGAGGAGAAGTGAGGGAAAAAGAAGGGAAGAGACGCCAGCATTGCCACGTTTACATGGATTTTTGGTTTTCAGGGTCTCTTGCCCGCCAGCTTTTTCTAATTACAACTGTTCAGTTCATTTCTCTGTTCTTTTGGGGCCTCAGCAGGGGAATCTGTTCTAGGCTGCCAATTATAATTGTGGCGTCTGGCCCCCTGTAACTCATGTCCTATTGAACACAATGACATTAGGAAAGTTTACAGATGACTAATCACCATGCAGAACTTTTTTGTTCTTTTTTAGGATTGTCATACATGGGGGCAGAGATGTTCTTAGAGAGACCATCCATCATTTTATGGTGCCTTGAAATAAAAGTACTTCCACTTGAAATGCTACTCAAGCAAGAAAAATGAATTTTATCTTGAGAGAGTTTACAGGAATTATTTTAATAAATGAAATGTTCTCATGAAACTTTCTTATAATCATAAACGGGGGAGCGTTGAACTATATAACTCCTTGTTTAGGGCTTATTGCATGACATTCTACTTCAGGTTATTTGGCAGTTGATTATTTTGTATCAGTGGGTAGATTTAAAGAGGCAAATCTTGAGTGTTGGGCAGGAGGAGCACAGACTGCTGATGAAAAGAAAGCACTGACAACTGACATGTGCACTGATTTGCAGACACCTAGGATCAACTCAGTATGTAGCTCACAAATACTCTGGTTACTTTTTGTGGCCTTGGGGTTACTGCCTCCGGGTTTCTGGGTCAGGGACTTGCTGATAGAAGGCGCTTCTCCCTTCTTGGAGTCTGGCACTGGGGACAATGCGTGGCAAATGCTAAAGCATGAGGAATGCCCACTGGCACACATAGTACACTTGTGGAAGGAGCAGCAAGCAGCATCAGCAGCCTCCTTCAAGGCACGTGACTGCTGAGCTTATTGACCTTTGGCCACCTACATCTCTTCACCTGAGAGGCCTGGGAGATTAACAATAAAGCTGACTTGAGACCATAATAAGGCAAAAGGGAGGCAGTAGGCCATGGGGAGAGGACCTGGTGAGGTGGTTTCAGGGTCCTTCCATGCATGGATGGGCAGCAGAAAGGGCCCAGTACCCTCAGGAAACCACAGTGGCCAGGAGAGGTATTATCCCAGTCTCCTGAATTGAGTGATCAGCCACGTTGTCCTGCTCCTTGTCCCCTGGGCACTGCCTGGGCTCAGTGCCTCAGATCCATTTCTACCCTAGAACAAGAAAATCTTGCTTTGGGACCAGGCTGTTCCTTAGTCTAGGAAACATTGGATGATGAGGCCATTTTCTTATTTCCTTCTTCCATTGTCCCCCTTCCTGTTCAATTCCCTTCCTTTCCTCTCCCTCCTTTCCTTCCATTTTCTCTCCTTACTTTTCTCCCCCGCTCCTCTCCCACACTGTGGGCCAGGCATTACGCCAAGATCTGGACAGTGTAAATAGCATATCCTATAACTTGAGATAATGCTTCTCTTCCAAATCAGCACTTTTCTTTTAGAAAGAACGAAATCAACCCTCTTGCAGGGCAGCTATGATTTGTGGGGTGCTGCACATGTTCTTGGAGCACTCCTGTGGCGGGCCAGGGGGGCGGTCAGCTCCCTGTGCCCCTAAGCAGATGACATGACAGCAGAGGCCCGCAGCTGGCGACCAAAGAGGCCAGGAATCCTAAATCTGCTCAAAACCCCTTTTTTTTCTCTCCTTACTCTCCCTTCAAAAAAAAAAAAGAAAAGGCCTCAGGTTTGACTTGGACCTACATAAGAGACAAACCCAAGACTAGGGCAGGCTCTAAGGGATCCTCACCCCTCTGTCTTCTCTGAATGACAAGGCTCAGTGTCATGGGGCCAGCCCAAAGGGCCGATGTGGGTCCTGCTCGGACTCATCTGAAGCTCTGGGTGCTTGGGCTAAAGCTGCAGTGCCACATGGTCTAAATGGACACATTTGAGCATCAGAGTGGGAGGGGTTGCACTTGGGACCCAGGGCAGCACAGTGGTATGAAGTGCAGCCTCCCGGGGCAGAGCCAGGGCTGAGGGCTCGACCCCGGCTCCAGCAGGCAAATTGCTGACCTCTCATTGTTGTGTCTTGATACAGAGAAGAGAGAGGCTAGAAGGTGGCTGATTTGCTTTCTTCAGTTATCTGGGTCATTTAGACAATAAAAATGAACATTCCTATAAGGGAATATCCAGATGGCTGTGGCTGGGTCAGCTGGCTTGTGGCCTGTTTTGTTCAGGGAGTTGTAAACTAGCTGATGTGATGTTCTCTTTAGGGTCTGGTTTTTATTAAACAGAACCCTTGGTTGCAGGTGACAGAAACTCAGTTTAAAATGACTTTAATAGAAAAGGGAAAGCTAATAAGTCTAGGGCTGTTCCCATTTCAGGGGTGGCCGGATATAGGTGTTTAAATCATGTCATTATTCCTCATCTTTCTCTCTTGTCCAGTTTCCCCCAGGTGGCTTCTTTCTCAGGTAGGACAAAGTGGAAACCGGATGACCACCTGCCCTTGGACTTCTGTCCCACCATGTAGCAGAAGGAGGGATTGTCTTTTAGCCAAAGATCTTGGGTTGGTGCTTTTTGTCTTGGTTGGCCCAAATTGGCTCTCAGGCGGGCCAATCACTGTGCTCTGGGACACAAGGCTCTCTTGGCCCAGGCCTGAGTCATATGATTCTGCCTACCCTTGGAGCAGGGGTGGAGAGACAAGATAAGTTATACCTCTGGCCTGGGAGTGGTGGGAAAGTGATCTCCCAGTAGAAAAGCAGAGTACTCTGACCAGGCAGGAACTGGATATTGGGCAGGTCTACTAGCTAAGACAAGGTGCAGCTACTGAACAAAGATTCCCAGAAAATGCTGTGGCTTAAAGATGAGAGGTTATTTCTTTCTCACCTAGCAGTTCTGGGTTAGTGGGTGTCTCTCCTCCATGCTGTTACTCAGGGACTCAGACTTCTTTCTTTTGTTGCTCTGTCATGCTCTGGGACATTGTCAACATGGGTATGGTTGAAGCTGGTTCTCTGTGGGTTTCAGCTGATAAGAGAGTTGTCTTGGATTAAGTTCCTCCAGAAGTTGATTCTGAGGCCAGGGTTCAAGTTCAAGTCAGCTGCTTTTGTGGGTGATCCAAGAAAACATCTGTAGGGGAATGAGGAAGTGTGACAGGAAAGGGAAGACAGGCAAGAAAGGGATTATAAACAAGGAAGTTACTACCGTGGACAACTAGAGCTTAATCCCCGCAGGAATCCCCAGGAGACAGTACAGATGTGCCTCAGAGTTATCCCACTTGAGGGGCATAGGAAACCATTCATCCACTACCTCCCATCCCTGGGGATTTAGCTGAGGTGCTAGCATTGGGGACATTCATTTTGGGGCCCTTCCAGCTTTCTCTGTGCACTGGCCAAGCATGCTCTCTGTGCCAGGAAAAGCCCTCAGGCAGAATGACAGGTTGGCCATAAGCCATCTTCAGCACGTAGAGCTGAGTGCTGAGGAAACCTGGGTAGGGTAGCACCAGGTC
Organism: Eidolon dupreanum; assembly: GCA_028627145.1. Classification (NCBI taxonomy): domain Eukaryota; kingdom Metazoa; phylum Chordata; class Mammalia; order Chiroptera; family Pteropodidae; genus Eidolon; species Eidolon dupreanum. The sequence goes on along the minus strand of CM053504.1, from coordinate 31,637,580 downwards.
TGGTACAAGTGTGGAAAGGTCACACTCATTCTGAAGCTGCTGGTTTGGGTGTGGTACATGGCCCTTGCACTCATTTTCCAGGGCAAGGATTTTGCCACAATGCTCTTGTATGCCAGAATGGGGGAATGGATTATGGTGGACAACTTGCAGTCTCTGCCACAGCAGGCCAAACCAATGACGTCCTAATTTTAACCCCCTCTTCCTCCCAACCTATTTACCTGTCCTACTCTCAGTCAATTGTCAGGAAATCCACCTAGAGCATACAGGGTCATGACTTAGAATGCTGGTTCTCAGGTTGGCAGCCCTGGAAACTTAGGTGGTGGGGATGTATACAGATGAGTTATTGTCAACATTTTATATTCCTCATTAGAAATGATTTATTAACCTGTACAAAGTCCACCCAGCAGTATCTTTGCTTTTGGCTGGTGTTAGGTCAGTACGGTGTGGAAACTGATATTCATGCTTGTCAGAAGTGCCTACTTACTGGTAATTCATTTTAGAGAGAGACATCTGTTATCAGTCAATGTGGTTCATTTGGTTGATGTCTTAGGTTGGGTTCCTAGAAGCAGAGCTGAGACAGAGATTCTGGGGTAAGTGATTCATTGGGGGAGGCTTTAAGAAGAAATCAGTAAGGAGGTAAGGGGATCAGGTACAACAGAGGAAGATGTAGGTTCAACTGGAGTTTAGCCTCAGCCAGATCTAGGGGGAGCACTGGAGTATGAATGGCCCCACAGACACTGTCCTACCTTGAGGCCAAGGGCCAGTCATTCTCTGTGGGTATCCTTGGAGTCAAGAAGGGGAAAGGCATGACCACCAAGCTGTTTGGCAGTAAACAGTCTAAGCAGCTGGGGATTGGTTCACTTGGAGGTGTCCAAGGCAAGAGCGAGAAATCACAGAAATAGATTTTAGGGGTGAAAAAGATTGAGGTCAATAGGCCCTGGCTACTTCTCCATAGAATATTTACATTTTCATAGAGGACCTCTTTTGAAGCTAAAGGAGTGAATAATTTGTTGCAAATTATGTGGTGTTTGGGGGGAAAAGAAAATATTAAAACGTATACAGAGAAAAGTCTTCCCTTCAAATATGTTCTTTATCTGCCACGCCTCTCCTCTTCATCATGGTTAACCACTCTTAGCTTCTTGGTGAACTTTCCTGAGTTTCTTTATTCATATATAAGCAAATACGAATATATGTATTCCTGTTTTATTTCAATCAGCAGATAGCATTATGCATACTGTTTAGAGACTTGCATTTTTTCTTTTAATAATACTTCTAGTAGTTCTTTCCATAATAGTACAAAAAAGTGTTCTCATTTTTCTTTACAGCTATCTAGGATTGTGTTGTATGGATGTACCATGATTTAGGTTATCGATCTTCTGATAGACATATATGTTGTTTCAAATGTGTTGCTACTGTAAAGGATGCTACAATGGATAACTCTATCATATGCCATTTCACATATGTGCAAACATATCTGTGGAATAAATTCTCAGAAATGCAATTATGAGGGCTAAGGGTATGCCCACCGTAACGTTGATTGGTTTGGCCCAATAGCCCGGCACAGAGATGTACCACTTTGCAGTCCCAGCGGCAGCATGTGAGAGTCCCCTTGCCTCACCCCCCTCCCAGCATTGTACTGCCATAGTTTGGGATTTTGGCCAGTCTGATAGGGGAGAAATTGTTTCTCAGAGTAGTTTTATTTTTTACATTTCTCTTATTATGTGTGAAAGAGGTTGTATGTCTTCTCATATAATCAAAGGCCATTTGTAGATCCCTGTTCTGTGAACTGAACTGCCTGAATGCCCATGTGTCTACTGGGTTGTTGGCCTTCTTCTTCTGCCCAACTTCTAGGAGTGTGTTTGTTTGTTTGTTTGTTTGTTTGTTTGTTTAAGTGTATCAGGAAGTTTAGCTCTTTGTAATGGAAGTTACTGGTTTTCCTCTCAGATTGTCATTTGTCTTTCAATTTTGCTCATGCTGGTTTTCCTTGGCCAACCAGAAGTTTTATGATTTTTATGAAGTTTGAATTGATCCATCTTTTTCTTTTAAGGTTTCTGGAGATTGAGTCGCAGCTAGAAAGGCCTTGCACTCCAATGTTATGTCAGAATTCTGTCATACCTTTTTTCTAGGACCTTAATGGTTTCATTTTATCATGTATAAATCTTGATCCATTTGGACTATTTCCCGGTGTGTAGTGGGAGGTATGGATCCAACTTTATCATTTTCCAGATGGCTGATGAGATATTTTTTAACAGGGAGCTGGTCCAAAACACACCAGAGAACTCTTTCTTCAGGAAAAGGTCATGTGCCTCAGCAGAAGGTATTACAAATTATAGTAAGGAGCAGTTTTCTTTAATTAGCAAAGATTCATTTGTTCAATGAATATTTACCAAGTGCCCACAATGTGCCAGGTACTTTTCTAGATACCGAGGTTAGGTAAAAGTAGACACAAGTCCTTACCCTCTGGGGCTCCCATTCTCATGGGAGAGACAGACAAGAAATAAGCAAGTAAACATATACTGTGTTAGCTACTATGGAGAAAAATCACATTGGTGTTCCAGTTACTATGGTTGTGTAACAAATTGTCCAAACTCAGTGGTTCTGCGGGTCAGGAGTTTGGAAAGGGGTCAGCACATAGGCACAGGGGATGGCTTTACTCTGCTTCATGATGTCGGAAGCCTTCGGGAGGACTTGAGGCTGGGGACTGCAAACCACCTGAAGGCTTATTCGCTCATGCGTCTGGTGATTAAAGCTGGCCATTTGCTGGGGCCTCCACATGGGCTCCCTTATAGTCTCTCTGTGAGAGCTAGTTTAGGCTTCCTCTTTTATGGTGGGTTCCAAGGGAGAATGTCCTAGGGAAGTCAGGCAGAGAGGCTGTATCACCTGTGAAGAGCCTGCCTCAGGAATCCTGCAGTATCACTTCTGCCACATTTTATATGTTGGAAGTGAGTTCCTAAGGCCAGTCCACATTGAAGGGGAGGGGAATAAGACTCCCCTTTGATGGGAAGAGAGCTCCTAGAAGAGCTTGTGGGACCATGCAAATTACTATGCATGGAGCACCTGGGATGAGGATGGGTAGGTGATGTCGGTGGAGACTGTTGACATTTATATAGGGGGACAAGGACGTGTGATCTGAAAGAAGTGAGGGAATAAGCCCTGCAGTTATCTGGGGAAGTGTCCCAGGCAGAGGGAACAGCAAAAGCAAAGGCCAGGGAGCAGGGGTGTACTTGACTTGCCTGAGGAGCAGGAGGACCAGTGCAGTTACACTGTCATGAGAAGAGATGGAGAGGGTATATATGAGGTCAAAGGTCGGGGGGAGCAGGCTATTGTAAAGACGTTTCTTCTGAATGAATTAGGAAAAGACTGCAAGTTTTGAGCAGAGGAGTAACATGATCTCGCTATGTTTTAATGAGCTTGCTGTGGCTGATACGAGAACAGATTTGGAGATGAGAGGCACAGGTGGAAGTGAAGAGACCAGCTAGGAGGCCATTGCAAAAATAAAGGCAGGACACAACAGTGAAAATGGCCAGATGCTGGAGACGTTTTTAAAAATAGAGCTAACTGGGTTTGTCAATGAATTGGATGTGGGTTAATGGACAGACCATACGTCCTTATTTGTCTGGGATAGTTCCAGTTTATATAATGAATGATATGGTGATGATAAAAAGAGAGGAATCAAGAATGACTCCAAAGCTTTTGCCTGAGCAACTGGAAGAATTGTGATGCCTGAGGAGCGGAGTCGGCGTAGCAGGGGAATCAGGAGTCTAATTTGGATCTTTTAAAGTTGCTTATGAGAGATCCCCGTGTCTGGTAAATAAAGGACAAGTTGAGTAGGAGGAGGGGGTTATAGGACAGGGTCTGAGGTGGAGATAGGGAGTTGAGCATTGCTGGACCAGAGAAAACATGAAGCCATAGGCTGGAAGTGATCATACTGCAGCAATAAGAGCCCTGGACACACCAGTGTAGCCGCTATAGAGGGAAGAAGAACCAACTTGAAGAACAGGAAAGAGCTGCCATAGGAAAGGAGGGGATGGAGTGGGAGGCTGTGGGGGCTAGCATCCTTGGAGAGGTGTTTTCTGTCACCAGCTGGGTGCCTACTCTTTGCTTTGAATAAAAATCTAAGATATGTGTATTTCCTCATCTTAAACAGAGAACAATGAACACAATCTGCTGTTAGAAGTGACTTACTCATCATTATAAATATAGCCTGTGGTCTTACCATGTGTAGACATGGCTTCTCGAAGCCTCTGAGCCCCAGAGGCCTGCTCATCCCTGTGTCCTGCCACTCAGACTGTGCTGCACCTCCTGTTTATATTTTGAGTTTTCTGTCCTCCACTTGCTGGCAGCTGTCACTTTCCTTCTTATCTTATCACAGCCCTTCCTCCTTTAATCCAGGACTTTCCAGGCTACAATTGTTTGATAACCAGGGTATTGAGCACACTAGAATTGTGGGTGAAGTAAGGGGCTATCCTGTGACCTTTAGTCACTATTTAGGCTGCTTTGAAGCCTTGTTTCATTTCCTCTGCATTTTCCCTGGATAATTGCTTAGTAAATGGTAACTTTTGGATAATAAGACAAGAGGCACAATAAAAGTTATTTTGTTGCCAAATTAATCAGTCATTCAATATTTACTAGGCACATCCTCCCCTTGTATCCCAAACATTGCGTTAGTCTCAGTGGGGGCTACAGAGAGTAACTGATTAGTTCATTCATAAAACATTTTAGTTTTTGGCCTACAGACAAAAATCCCTGCCTGTTTTGAGTTTCCATTCTAGAGGAAGAAGGTGGACAATAGATAAGATAAATTAGTAAAATATGAGAATGCAGGTAGTGCTAAGAGCTGTGGGAAAATCAAGCAGAGAAGGTACATGGAGAGTACAAGGGCAAGGAGGTTGCAGTTTAAATAGGGAGACTCTAGGAGGCCTGAGGGGGAGTCTCAACCTGTAAGCTTGAGATCCAGCAGCATCAAGATCAGGTGGCTGTTGTGGAACATGGCACGTCCAGGGCTCCCCCTCACATTAAGAATAACTCCCAAATCCTTTTCCACAACCTGCAGCACTGAGAGGGTCTGGTCCTTGGCTGCCTCCTGACCTCATCACTCACCGCTTAGCTCCAACCACAGTGGACTCTGCTTTCCTCACACACCCCAAGCACATTCTGGTCACAGGGCTTTTGCATCCCCTCTTATTGCTGCATGTCTCACTCTTTCACTTTATTCTGGTCTCTACTTAACATGTCACATAATCGATGAGGCCTTGTGGGTAGCTGGCCCCCAGCAAACTCTGCTTCCCAATGCTCACCTCCTATGTAGTCCCCTCCCACACTGAATCTGTGTTGGCCCTGTGACTCACTTTAATTAACAGAATGTGTCAGAAGTGATGCTGGGCCAATTCTAGGCCTAAGCCCTAAAATGGCCTGGCAGCTTCTGCTTTTGAATATAGAAGGCAAGCTGCCATGTAAGAAGTCCGTCTACCTTGCTAGAAAGGCCATGTGAGAGGCCACATGGACAGGTTATCAGGAGAAAGAAAGGCCCTGAGACTACGTGGAGAGAGGAGCCCAGCTGTTCTGACATCCCAGAGGAGCCCAGACTTCTTGCCATCTCTGCCAACACACAAGACATGCGAATGAGTCATCTCAGATGTTACTGCCCAGCCAACCTGCAGATGCCTGAAGCCCCAGCGAAAATCTGTGGGGAGCAGGAGAACCACCTAGCTGAGTCCAGAACTGGGAGATAATAAAACAATTGTTTCAGTCACCTAGTTTTGAGGCACTTTGTCATGCAGCCATAGTTGATTGGAACACTTTCCTTGACCATCCCAACTCAAATTGCAGCCTCTGTCTCTATTTCCTTTCCTCTGCTTTGTTTTTTTTCACAGCACTTAAGCTTTCCTGATATTTGACATGAAAGTGTTCACTGCTCCTCTCTCCCACTGGACTATAATCTCCATGAGGTGAGGAATTTTGTTTGCTCACAGGACCTAGGACAGTGCCTATGCCCTAATAGACATTCAATAAGTACTTGTCCAGTGAATGAATATGTAAGTATCTGTGCTTCTGAGATCAAAATAACCTGGGTTTTAGAATGATCCTTTCCTCTGAGAAAAGAACATCTAATCCCCAGCTTGTAAGGGCACACAGTGTTCTGTGAGGAACATCCTACAACTGACATTAGGCATGAAAATCTACACATTTTTATTGAACTCCTGCTACATGGAAGATTGATTGGAAAACTAACAGATAAACATTTAAAAATAAATAGCAACCTTAAACAAATCCATTTCTATGTTTTGGGAATCCCTTGTGTTTCCAAAGGGGTCAAGAAGCAGCACTGATGCAAAGCCAGCTGGAGGAAGGGCTGAAAAGCACCAGGTACCAGGGGGGACATGCATGGAGTGTACTGACCCAGCTACTTTTGACTCCCAGGGTCTGCCTCGCATGCACAAGCGCGTGCACACGCACACACACATACACACACACACACACACGTGCGTGTGCAACCTAACAATTCCCCTAGAGAGGACTCCTGGGCTCTGGGAGTCCTGCCTTCTATGCAAGGGGGCAGATTTGAGTGGCCACCACCATGGTCCACACAGTTGCTATTTCGGTTCTCTCCTCTGTTCCAGTGCCCTGACGTTTTCTCAACCAATTCTAAGCCCAGTGCACCATTTTAGCTGACGTGGGCGAGTATTTCGTGAAGACAGCAGATGGATGGGATGACAAATAGCATGATGGTGAGGACAGCAGAGAAGTGCTTTTTCCTGTGCCAGAACTGTTGGCTGTGCACGTGCTCTAAGGTAGTCTAGATATACTGTGGAAGCAGCAGCATGTGCTAGGGGACAGTGGACAAGCTGGCTTCTTTCTTTGCTGTTAAGCTTCCACATCCATACATCCAATGTAATCAACAACCTCACCAACCATCTCAGAAGTAGACCCTGAGACAATGGTTTATTACTGTCCCCAGGGAGTGTGATATGATCATGGGGAAGTGAAATAGGGAAGAGAAGAAAGCCAGTACAGGGTGTGCTGGTGAGCAGGGTACTATTAGGCCTCAGTCTAGCTGGGGAGCTCTGGGCAGCTATATAAAACATGCCCCAGAGTTACCCATCCTGAGGGGTGAGGAAGCTGGGCTATTCAGCCACAACTCCTGTGTTTCTTTGGCCAAGGGTTGACCCCAGGGGAGTTAGCTCTGTGGAAACTTGGCCTGTCCTGCAGCCAGACAAAACCTTAGGGCTGTTGTCAGGTTCTTATAAGAAACCATCTATTTTAGTCAGCTTAGGCAGTTGTAACAAAGTATCATTGACTGGGTAGCTTGTAAACAATAGAAATTTCTCACAGTTCTGGAGGCTGGAAGTCTGAGATCAGGGAGCCAGCCAGTATGGCCAGGTTCTAGTGAGAGCCCTAGTCCGGATTGCAGACTGCCACCAATTTCTGCTTGTCTTCACATGGTGGTAAGAGAGCAAGCTAGCTCTCTGGTTTCATCTTGTAAGGGCACTAATTCTATTCCTGAGGTCTCCACCCTCATGACCAAATCATCTCCCAAAGGCCCCACCTCCAAATACCATCACATTGGGATTAAGGCTTCAACATATTAATTTAGGGGGACATAAACATTCAGTCCATTGCACCAACATTTGGAACAGCAGATCCTGAAGGGATGTGGACAGGGCAAGACAGTGTTGTTATATGGACCAGTGTGGCCTGTGTGTCTGCCACAAGTCAAGCCCTGTGTTAGCACTGAGTGAAGAGGAAATATAAAACTGATCCTTGCTCATCATCTAGTGGGGGAAATAGATGTACAAGCAGATGTGGTGAACACCAATGCAGAGGCCCTGTTAAATGCTGCGGGAGGCAGATTACCTCTGAAGGGACCAGGAAACTTCACAGAGCAGAGAACACGAGCTGGGTCTTTAGAGCCAGATACGAGTTGAGGATCACATATATGTCCTTAACAGTTCAAAGAGTTCCTGCACTCATGTAGTGGCTGCCATCTGCAATGCTGGGTAGTTGGAATTCCTAATCATGATAATGTCTTCCCGGGCATTTGGAAAAAAACCTACACTGGAAGTGGGTGGAGGCCTCTGGGTCGGTTCCATTTAACATGCGAAAACAATCCTCAGCACACAGACTATCCAAAAACAGGCGGCAGGCTGGATTTGCTCCGCAGGCCATAGTTTGCTGACCCCTGAGCAAGACTGTTGCAACAGCTGTCCAACTGGTCTCTGTCTCAACTCTTGCTCCTGCTTTCTGCTCCAAACAAGACTACTTTTCTTGAAAAGGGATAGGATGACTTTATTCCCCTGCTTAGCCCATCTTTCCATCTTCCTTAGACTAAATCCAAAGACATTTCATGACCTATTGAGTTTCACAACACCTGACTTCCCACCTACTAGCCTGCAATTCCTTCCCTTTCCTTACTGCTTCCTGACCACCCTGTCTTCTTACTGTTGCCCCTCCTCTAGACTGTAAATTCTCTTTCCTACCTCTAGGCTTTGGGAATACTCTTCCTGGGGCTCTTTACATTGGCCACATTTCATCTTTCAGTTTTCATCTTACATGTCACCCCTCAGAGGAGCCCTCTCTGACCACCCACTCCAAAATTTTAGTCACCTTGCTGGCTCAATGATTCTGGTTCTTCATGGTGCTTCTCAATCTGTAATTTTCTTACTACTTTTTCATCTGCTAATTGCCTGCCCCTCCTCTAGACTGTAAACTCCATGCCTATTTTGATCCTCATTGTCTTGTACAAGCTGACACAAAACACTCAATTTGTGCAGTGACGAGATGAATTAACTCCAACTCACAACCTTGTGCTTTTTGTACCCCCTGTCCTTCTCTGTACTGCTGCACAAGTCCCATTTGACAAGTCTAGGTTCACTGTCTTGCTCTTCTAGTTCTGCATTTACTTTTCAAATCACTGAGCTCACAGTTGAATGTGCAATCTCTTAGCAAAGGGCTGCCCAGAACTAACCACATCGTCTCAAACTGGTGGTCCAGTCTGATTCCCAGCTCTTTTTCTGCTCTTCTGGGGCAGGGCAGTTTCCCTTTTATTGTTTGTCTCTTCACTTGTCTCCCTTAAAACTGTTCTGTGTGGGTTTTGTCTACTTTATTCACTTTCTTGACTTTGAATTCAAGATGCACCCAGTTCTCTCAACTTGTGATAAACTGTGCCTTGTATCATGATCTGTAGTTATTACCCAAGTCTTGATTTAAAAATTAAAAACAACCCATTCCTTCTATGTCATGGAAAAGGAAGCATTCACATGTAAGATAGTTTGCTTAACAAGCAGTGTATATGTATCAAATGCTTCACATTTGTCCAGCACTGTTGATGTGTCCCAATGACAGGGAAGATGATATACACATATGAATTGGTTAAGTGACAGAAAAAGGTAGAATACAAACAAGAATCAGGGTGAGTAGTAAAAATAATGGCCCCTTAGGAGTTCAGTGAAGGGTGGAATCATCACATGTTGATTGGAGTCAGTTCCAGGGAGGAAGGAACAAATATTTGCTCAGTGCCTACTTCATTTCCAGCATTCTCACATGCTTCCCCATGTTAATTTTTCCAATAACACTGGGGTCAGTACTATCCCCAAATTACTGATAAGCAATCAGGTATGGGGAAGGGAAGTAACTCACCTAATACTGCAGTGCTGGGATTTGAACTCTAGTATGCCTAATTCTAAATCAAGAGATTTCTGCACTACACCACCTCCTTTCCAGCAGAGTTGAGGAGACTTGCGTGGGACATTTGGTAGGACTGGGGTTCGTGTCCAAGCACTTAGAAAATTAAGATTTGGCTGAACAAAGGATGAAAGAAAGTTATTTTAGGCTAATGTCATCACAAAGAACATCTAGGAAATGAGCGTGAGCCTGGTACTGTAGGATAGTCAAGATTGGTCTGAATGGATGTTTCTAATCACAGCTGACCCTTGCTTGTTGTTTAGACCCTGTTTTCTTTTAACTTTTAATATCCCATTAATTTAGTGACTGCACTTATTTAAAGATATATTATGTAACAGTTCATTAACATTGATTTTTTTAAAATCCTTATTTTTCATGGAACATTTTTGTATAGATCTTTTTAAATGTATCTATGTCTGATGATTAATATCTTAACATTTTCATGCACCCGGAAAATCTTTTTAGACTATAATTTTAGAAGTCTTTGCAGCAGACAGGCCAAGCCCCTTATTTGGAAAGAAGTTAACTGTGCCTCTCAGCTCAGACCCCTATGGCAGTTTGAGAGAGCAGCCCTGAGGTGTGTACTTGACCATCTTGGCACTGGTGAGTTAGGACCGCTCAAGAAAAGCCTGCCCTGCTTGGAGCCACAGTCTCTTGCCAGTTTGTGAATAGCCTTGTTCCTAATTTATCTCACTTCTCTTTTCTGAGCCAGTGACCCAGATTCATTCAGCTGTCGGAAGCTGCACAGGGCTGTGCAGACAGGTCTCCATGTTGCTGTACTGGAAAAAGTCAGGAGAAAACCACAAGCTGCCTGAAAATGGGAGAAAATAATAGAAAAACTCTCATGCAGTTACTTTAATTCAAACCAGACCTGTGTTAGTGATTAAAATGCCCCAATCCACCCCTAGGTACATGTAGGCCTACCCATATTTGGCTTCTGCTCAATAACTGCAGTCTATTGCTCCCACCACTAGGTGGCAATCCTGTTTTAAAGCAGATTTTATTCAAATAGTAATGCTGTTCAAGATAAAAAGCAAAACCGAACTGTTTTCACTCCATCATGTTGCCAAAAAAAAGTCTTTAACATTCTTGTGTTAATGAATACATGGGAAAGCATAGAATTCCAGACACCACTGGTGGGAACGTAAGTTGATTTTAAGGAGGAATTTGGCAGTGATGTCTAAGCTGTGCACATCTTGGGGCCAGCAAAGACTCGTCCAGCTGTGATCATTTGATGACTATGATAACTAACATTTATTTTGTTCCCATGATGTGCCAGGCACTGTCTTAAGTGCTTGCTTCACTGTACTACTACTACTACTACTACTACTATAACAGTAGGTACTATTATTTCTCCATCAATTTACAAATGAGGAAATCAAGCACAGAAAGGTCAGGCAACTTGCCTTAACTTCACAGAACTGGTTTAAGTGGCAGTGACAGGATCCACACCCTCCTTCCCCACATTCCATGTGCCTCCTGTGTGCTAGAAAACAGGCACTCATGAGGGTGTTGTTCACTGCAGCAATCGTCCATTGTAGCAAAATATTGTTAGCCTATCAGCCCATTGGTCAGACAATAAAGCATGAAGGAATACTGCAGAGCAGATAAAAGCCATGCACTAGATCTGGAAGTGGTCAACTGGAGACATCTTAAAAATAAATGTTGAGACAAAGCAACCAAAAACACAGAAAGCTCAACTGTGTATTATTCACGGAAACCAGTGCAGGTGGTAAAACTATGAAAGGATACACTGAAAAGATACCCTCAAATTTATAATGGTGTTTGTCTCAGGGGAGAGAGAAATGGGATTAGGGAAACAAAGATAAGGACTTCTAGGTTTATCTCTGATGTTCTATTATTTTTTTCTCTCTCCCCCTACCTCTTGAGCAAAAAGGAAAAAACTCAAACCCTAACCCCAAACATCATTTTATGATTGGATCTCCACAAATGCATTACTCAAACCTGACAATTAGTATTCTCCAGGAAACATATAAGACTTTTCCATCAGGGGCATCTCTCTCAGAGATTCTCTGAAGCTCTCTTCTATAGTATAAGCAACTTAAGAGGTTCAGTAGGTTCGACTTCCAGCAACATCTCTTTGCTTGATCTGTAGGCCTCAGGGAATGGAAGGAAGGGAGGTAGCGAAGGGAAGGTGGCAGGGAAGCAGGGAGATTTGGTTCTGCTTTTTACTTAGTGATTAATTCATTTAAGACAGTGTTTCTCTTTAGGGCACCAGCTCCAAACAACTGAAGTATTTATTTAAAAATACAAGTTTCAACTATTTCTTTGCTTCACTTTTTTTTTTTTTTGGTGGGGGAGGAAGGGTAGGGTAGGTTATAATCAAATGTTTAATGTTCAGATAGAAAGATGCAGTGATTAAAACAAATTACCCCTTTCCAGCTTCTTTTAAAGCTGGTAGGCAAATTGATTACCTAGAAACACATTGACTTATGACTAACCCGCTTCCTGTATTTATCAGAGTCAACAAGTATGAAACCATAGGTTGTGTGTTGACACATTTTCTTAGAATTATAATAGGTTTATAGAGGTTAATGTTCTAAGATTAACAGGTGCTACTTGCTCTGAGCAAGAGGACAAGTTTGAGGGGAAAGGAGGCATTTTATGGGAAGAAATTGACTTAGTGCCAGCATGGAGCTCTTGTCAGTGTTTTAAATGCATTCTTATTAAATACATTAACATGTAGAATTGCAGAAGAGAAAGCAGACAGCTTTAAATCTAAGGGATTGTCTCAAAAATCAAGATTATAAGGCTCCATTTTGTACTTCTGTGAAGAAACCCTAAGAAGGGCAATTTATACTCCTTTTAAAAATATTTTACTTCCACTGCAGAATCTCTCATCATAATCCTTTCATTTCACTGTAGTTTAATATGCTACTTATTTCTTAGGGGAACTGCTAGTATCCAAAAATTAACATACTTGTTAATTCTTGAAAAACCGTGACTCATTTAGAAACCTGGATTTGTTTTTCTCCTCTTATTGCCTCAGTAGTCAAAATAACTTTTTTCATCAACATTTCCTTCTCAGAGGATTTAAGACTTAATTGGCAAAATCCAAAGATTATCAGGATTGGAGAAATTGGTGTGCCCTTGTGTTGTTCAGGGAAACCTACCTAGGAACTTGCCTTCCGTTCTACCAACCATGTCATCTTGGTCAGACTCTGAGGTTCTTCATGGAACTCTTCATGCCATCATTTGCTGGGGACACTCTTGATCCAAAGAGACAGGTCCAAGGTACATTTATATTAACTCAAGAGAATTGCATTAAAGTCTGGTTGGGTCTAGGCTCCTAAATTCTAGGATAAGGCTTATTAGAGCAGTGTGGCAAAATCTGGTGGTACAATTTTTAATTTTCTCACTTGATTTCTGACTTTTGAAATTATGGGCTATAGCAATATATGCCGCTTGAAAAAAATGCAGGTATATATAGTCAATAAAATATTGTCCTTAAGCCTTTCTTCTACCTGATCCTTCCTTTCCTTGCCAGGTGACCGTGGTTCAGGATACCTCCTAGTATGCCTCTACATAAAAGACATACTGAAGCTACTGGGCCAGCGATAAAATTGTGAATTTAAAAATGAAACCTAAACAAGTTCTGCCTTGTGAAATTAACCTATAAACACATAAATTTAAATAAAAAGAAACCAAAATGTAAATAAAAATTTAAATAAAAAGGCTCATAGCTTAATTCACATCTTGTATTTTATTTCTTATAATTATAGCTAATGCAAGGAAAAAAGTACTTGTAGCCCCTATGATTTAAGACAGCAATTGTAACTTAAATGCTGACCTGCTCCATGGAACAGGCAACCTTCCCCAGGGCCACAGTGGGGATTTATTTGTTTCTCAAACCCAGTAACAACTAATAATTTTTATTACTTATCAAACACATAAAAAAAAAATCAATAGATTATTGTTCCCTACAGGTGAAAAATTCCACAAATGATATTTTCTCTATGGACATGATTCATTGACTCAAACCAGAACACAACTATTAAAATACCTACAATTATGAATCTCAGACTGCAGTCTGGCTACTTCTAGGGATTACCTGGTAATATGCCAAGAGGTATTATTGCTCATGATATGGTGAATATGCCCCATCTTCCCAGAGAGCAATATTTATCGAGGCTAAGAAATTGCATATTTATTTTTCAAAAATGTTAAGTGAAAGTTTTCCCCAAAGAAATATATAGAAAAACCCAATCTATGACACAAGTTTTAGAAAACTGCGTCAGCAGTAGTTGGTTGATGCAAATTCTCCTTCCACACACATACTGGTGGAGCATGGCCCCTGCCATCCTGATGTACCCGAGGAAATGCTTGGCACACCAAGCCTCACTGCCCTTCAATTTCAGTTCAGAGACTGGGCGTCCTGCCTGGGACACAGAATTGTCCGCGGGGGTGGGGTCCAAGAGCCACCAATGCTGTGCCAATCCTGCTTGCTCTTTTTTCAGGTAAATCAGAGCCAGAGGTAGCATAGTTGGTCTTTTATGTTCATAAGTCCAATTCTTTAAACTTTTCTGGCCTTTCAGTTTTTTTTGTTGCAATAAATTTCAACAAATTAATACTTCTGCTTATGTTAATACAGCTCTCAGATCCTGTGGCACCTCCATTTTAGGTCATAGTTAACAATGATATCTCTTCCCAAACTGTGAGAACATGCTGAATGTACCCAAATAGCATCCTGCCACTAATCTGATTTCTGAATATTCTGGTTCTTTTCCTTCTTTGTATATTCTTCTAGTCGAAGAAGCCACTTTGTCCAGTACTGGGAACAGAGCTCTGTGTCCATGAAATGGGAGTGGGCAGGGGATCCATCTTTGTAGGCCACCACAATTAAGCCATACTGAACCTAGGAAGAAAACAGGAGGACCAGAGGTTAGGCTCATTTCCTCCTTACTCCAGGGCAAACTCAGAACAAAATAATCTATAGTGATATCTCCTAACACAGTTTCTAAGAGGGGTTGATGAAAGACTGCACCGGCATACACAAGAACACAAAGATGATAGATAAGACACTGAAGAATGGACTGTTATCATTAAAGAACTATTAATACCAACAATAAAAAGCCCAAGAAGAGCGTGGAGGAAAATGCTTTTTAAAGTGGTAGATGGACAAGGAACAGAGTAAACAGTGGGATATAGACAGAGTAAGAACCATAGGGAGTTAAGTAGCTATAAACAAGCATCGAGCAAAAGTTGAAGTAGAGGCTCAGTGTTCTGACCTGAAAGCTATAGTTGGCATCTTGGTTTATGGCACCCATGTATGCCACAACCTGCAATGGGTTGTCAAATGTATTTCGGATATAAGGTTTTGGTTTCTCCGAGGTCTTCCAATCAATCACACACAGCTTGCCCCTAAAGAGAAACCAAAGTCTTTGTATTAATGGTTCAAACTAACAAACTCTATTAGGTTAACTCTCATATATAGTTTAGTATTGTTACTCAATGACTGTTGCTTCTATTCTCCATTTTCCAAAAAGACAGCTCCTCTAAGCTCTACTGCTTAGGGTTAGAAAGATCTGATGGGAAGTGCTTCCTAAATTGAACTGACAAGATCTACAGGTGCAGGCCCATGTGGGAGTGCTGGGAAATAACTTTTCCACAGTTCAAGTTTCTACTCTCTTGAAATTCCTTTGGACCTTCACAGTCTCCTTTTCTTTAACAGTTGACAGGGAAATTGAAATGACACCTATTATTATCTTAGTTGATTTTGCTTCAAATACCTAACAGAATGAACCACAATGAACCAGTAGGAAAGTCTCTATCATAAAAAACTAAACGTCATGGTGCCTCAGAAATTCTCTTGTGCAAAAATCAAAGCTGGGGTTCAAATCCATCAACACTTAATAGGCACCAACTATATGCAGAAATACAAATAAGGAGACCCGGTCCTTGCCCTAAAAGGTCACACCATGGTGGGATGTCTTACTGTTAAGGATATTGGAGGAAAAAAATTCCTCCCATTTTCAAGTCAAAAGGATTATAGAGTGGATGAGTGGACTAATAACTGGTGACTCTCAAAGGGCTCTATCTGTTCAATCTGCCTTTCATAATTTCAATGTCAAGACTGGCAGTCTATAGGGAGATTTTGTACAATGTATTGTGTATGTTACCTGTCATTATAGCTCTACAGTTACAACTTATGCAAGGTATTTATAAAATCAGTCTATAGTAGCACTGTCTAAAATTAGAAAATGTGAGCTACACATCATCTTAAATGTTCTTTAGCTACATTAAAAAAGAAAAAAAAACAGGTGAAATTTTAATATTTTATTGAACCCAACATATTATCATTTCAACATATAATAAAAAAGTTATTAGTGGGATATTTTACATTTTTTTTTTTTTCATATTAAGACATTGAAATCTAGCTGCCATTCCCAGTTTTCTTTCTTGAATAAATCAAAATACCCTAAAAATAAAGATTTCTGCCATGGATCACTGTTTCTATTTGTAGAACTATTTTTTTCCCAAATTAAATAATGTGTTTTTATTTCTCTCATAATTTTAAAAATGTGAACATTCTGTAATTCAACTATAGCTTTTACTTCTAGGTGACTTCTTCATGGGGGTCTCAATTCCTTTTTAAATAACAAACTCTTATCTCAGAGGGAAGTTAGCTTTTCATCATTCTTTCCATCTAGATAACATCCAAAGACAAATCCCATAGGGACAAGTACATGTACCCAGTGGCCATGTACAATCTGAATTAAGTTCATCATGAATGCTGTGGTCTCGATGCCAACAACGACCCCATAACCAAGGGCAATGGCAAGCCCTGTCTCCGGCCTCTATTTGTAGAACTTTAAATAATGTGAAAAAAATTTAGTAGTGTAAACCCAAATTAAAATCACAATAAGACAATCTATAAATAGCTCTTAAACAAATAAAAAGATGCTTGGCCTACTTTAAGTGAAATGCAAATTGAAATGACAAGAAACGGTGTTATCAAAATTACTAACATTGTGTTGTTTAAAGTGTGCACAAATAAGCACACTCATATATGTGATAACTTAAAATGCACAAACCCTTTCATACAGCAATTTCCTCTTTAGCTATAGACTGGAGGAAAGTAATGGTTTGATATTCTGGGTACAAGTTACAGTGCATGGAAAACTTAAGAAGTACACATGTGCAGGCCTACTTCAGATTAACTGAATTTACCCAAACTGCATGCATCACCCACCAAACCAACCAAACAAATGAACTTGTGCATCTGCCTACAGAAACTCTTGTAACAGAATACAAGGAGACACATTCACTTGCTGCAGTTTGTAATCCGAAAAACCAGAAATAACTTGAATGTTCCCAATAGGGAAATGGATATGGTTTATTCATATATAGGAATACTAAAGAGCAGTAAAAGGAGAGAATAGGATCAAAATAATAATGCTAATATTTACTGAGTAGACAGTGTGCATTTTAAGTACTGTACAGGGAACATCTCATTTAATTTTTATAACAACCCTATGAGGTAGGTACTATTATTTGCCTTATTTAACAGATGAACAAACTGAGGTAAAGAGAGGCTAAGCAATTAGCTTAAGGTTAAGATGAAAAGCCAGGCAGTCTCCAGAGCCCAATGTCTTACAAGCTCTGTGATACTAGTGATTTGTGATCTAGAGATTTCTATATATTGTGACTGTCACAGTTATGTTACAAGACACAGTGTTGCATTTGTGGATTATACATAGCGTTATGAGTGTATGTGCACACATGTATGAGTGCAGAAAGACTGGAAGTGTGCTGTGTATGTGTTAAGTAGTATAAAAAGCAGACTAGAAGGGCACAGCACTAAACTTACAACAGTGACTGACTGTCTTGGCCAAGGGATAGTCAAAGAAGAGGTGGTTAAAGATAACATGAACTTAATTTGTAATGTTATATTTCTTTTAAAAAAATTGAAAGCAAATGTGACAAAGCATTAATAAGCTGTTATGAGTGGTGGAAAATTATTAAAACAGAAAAGAATGCTGCAGATCTATATCAACTAATAAAAAAAGATCTCTAAAAAACATTTTCAAGTGAAAAAAAGCAGGGTTTAGCAATTTTTGTTAGTAAGTGGGGGTTGGGACAAATGATTGTATGTGTTATCATAAAATATCTCAGAATCACAATAACTTTTTAAACAGAGGTTGAAAACGGAATGAGGGTGGAGGATTCTAGGAAAATGGCACCAAGGACTCTGTCCACCCACTTAAACTACAACTCCAATGGCAGAATGATGTAACTATTATGGAAATATAGTCTGTTGAAGACTTGGATGGTAAACCATGGTTAATTTTTGTCAATTTCAGCTTTTAGCACAATAGAAGCCACCCATCCCCCACTCTTCGTTCACGGGGCAGGCAGCTGTGCATACGTTCCTGGAACAGCTTGTATGAGTCAGAGTGGACAAAAAGGACCATGTCCTCCAAATATCAGGGATCTGTGCTCTCATCACTGATTGATGTTTCTAACAACACAGGTACAAAGAAGAGGGTGGCCATTGTTGTTACACATCCCCCTACTGTTGCAAGCCCCTCTTCCTCAGATGAAGTGATTTCCAGGGATTTAAGGGACAGGAACTCCCCCCGCCCCTTTCCTTTTCTCTTTTTTCTCTTCTGGAGGTCAGAGCTAGACTATGACATCCAAACATAACTGCATACATGGGGGGAAACTAGAAAGTGATTGTGCATATCCAGGGAAAGGCGCAGGCTCATAAAAGACCCATGAAGACTTTAAGTTTACACCTCAGGTTGACAGTTGGCATAGAGGTAGCATATAACAATAATAAATCCCCAAATAAACAAAATCCAGAAAACCCTGGGGTAGGGGGAGAATTTGATTTCCAGTTACCACAATATTAAATTCAAAGCACAGTTTTTAACAAGTCACAAGGCATACAAAGAAAACAGCAAAATATGGCCCATTCAAAAGTAAAAATAAATCAACAGAAACTATCTTTGAAAAAGATGTGACAGTAGATCTACCAAAGACTTTTTTTTTTGAGTCTTAAAGATGCTTAAAGATCTCAATAAAGGTAAATACATGGGCAATTATAAAAGCTAGTATTGTAATAATAGTTTGTAACTCCATTTTTTGTTTTCTACATGACTTACAGGAGTAATATTTTTTTAAAAAATTGTTAATCTAAAAGCTAGTATTATTTTAACTATTGTTTGTGACTCCACATTTTGTTTTTTACATAATTTAGAAGATTAATGCATCTAAAAAATATTACTTTATGTTTTGGGGCACATGATGTATAAAGACCTAATTTTGTGTAGCAAGGACTGAAAGGGATGGGGACAAAGCTGTTAAAGGAGCAGTTTTAGTATGTTATTGACATTAAGATGGTATAAAATTCAAATTAGAATATTTTAACTAGGATGTTAAATGTAATCCTCATGGTAATCGAAAGAACAACTACAGAATATACACAACAGGAAATGAGGAAGGAATTGAAACATTTCACCACAAAAAGGTGAACAAAAGACAGTCAATGCAGGAAATAAGAAACAAGACACAGAAAACAAACAGCAAAATGACTTAAGTCCCTCCTTATCAGCAATCATTTTAAATGTAAATAGATTAAACATTCAAATCAAAAGACAGAGATTGATAGAATGGATAAAAACAATGATCCAATTATATGCTGTCTACAAGAGACTCACTATATACCCAAAGATGCAAATACATTGAAAGTGAAAGGATAGAAAAAGATATTCCATGCAAATAGTAACCAAAACATAGCAGGAGCAGACAGAAGACTTAAAATTGAAAAGGTAACAAGAGACAAAGAAAGACAATATATCTTAATAAAGAAGGTAAAATAATTATAAGCATATATGTAACTTATAAGAGACTGGCAAAATATATGGCAAAATTGAAGGGAGAAATATAGTTCTACAATAATAGTTGGAGACTTCAATACCCTATTCTCAACCAGACAGAAGATAAGAAAATAGAAGACTTAAAATAACACAATAAACCAACTATATCTAATGGACATACAGAACACTCTACCCGACAACAGAATACAAATCTCAAGTGTACTTGGGACATTTTCCAGGACAAACCATAAGTTAGGCCACAAATAAGTCTCGATTTATTTAAAAAGATAGATATCATACAAAGTTATCTTCTCTGACCACAATGAGATAAAGTTAGAAATCAGTAACAGAAGTAAAACTGGAAAACAACAAAATTATAGAAATTAAACAACACATTCTTAACTAAGGAAGAAATCACAAGGGAAATTAGAAAATAATTAAATACAAATAAAAATGAAACCAAAACTTATAGGACACAGTGAAAAGTGTGAAGAGGAAAATTATAGCTATAAATGCTTATATTAAAAAAAAAATGCTTACATTAAAAAGCAATAAAGAATCAAATCAACAACCTAACCTTATAACTTAAGGAACTAAAAAATTAAGAAGCAAACCTCAAGTTTTCAGAAAGAAGGGAAAAAAAAAATGTATGATCTGATAGATAAACAAAATAGGGAACAGGAAAAGGATACAGAAAAAAAAAATCAATGAAACCAAAAGTTGGTTCTTTGAACAGATCAACAAAATTGAAAAATCTTTTAACTAGATGGACTTAGAAAAAAAAAAAAAGACTCAAATTACAAAAATGAGAAATAAAATTGGGGACATTACTACAGAAATGAAAAGCATAAGAGATTATTATGAAAAACTGTATGCCAAAAAGTTGGATAACCTAGATGAAACAGACAAATTCCTAGAAACAAAAACCTACTCGGACTAAATCATGAGTAAATAAATAAAATGTGTGAGTAGATCTGTAATTAGTAAAAAGATCGAATGAGTAATCAAAAATTTTCTGGCAAATAAAAGCTTTGGACCTGATATCTTTACTGGTAAATTCTACCAAACGTTTAAAGAAAAACTAATACCAATCCTTCTAAAACTTTAAAAAAAAATTGAAAAGTAATGAACTCTTTATAACTCATTCAAGAATCCAGCATTACCATGATACTAAAGCCAAAGACACTATGAGAACTACAGATCAATGAATGCTGATATCAAAATCCTCAAAATACTAATAAGCCAAATTCAGCAGCATAATAAAAAGATTATACACCATGACCAAGCGAGATTTATTCCTAGAATGCAACGATGGTTCAACATACAAAAATCAATCAATGTAATATACCTCACTAACAGAATGAAGAAAACCACAAAATTATCTCAATTGATATGGAAAAAGCATTTGAAAATTAAATATCCTTTATGATAAAAACACCTAACAAACTAGGAATAGAAAGAAGCTACATCAACAAAAAGCCACATATGAAAAACCCACAGCAAACATCATACTTGATAAAGAAAGAATGAAAGGTTTTCTTCTAAGATAAGGAACAAGGCAAGACAATCTGTTTTCACCACTCTATTCAACAAAGTATTGGATGTTCTAGCCAGAATGACCAAGCAACACAGAAATAAAAAGCATGCAAATTGGAAAGGAAAAAGTAAAATTATCTCTGTGCACAAAGGATATAATCTTTGGGGTCAAAACCTAAAAGAATCCACACACACACACGCACGCACGCACGCACGCACGCACGCAGAATAAATTCAGCAAAGTAGCCAGATACAAAGTCAACAGAAACATCAATTGCATTTCTGTATACAATGAATAATCTGAAAAGGAAATTACAGAACAATTTCATTTATAATAGCATCATAATAAATAAAACACTTGGTCATTAACTTAACCAATGAAGTGAAAGACATATAACGAAAACTACAAATCATTGCTGAAAGAAATGAAAGAAAACATAAATTGAAATGGAAACATATTCCATGTTCATGGATTGGAAAGTTTAATATTGTTAAGGTGTTCATAATACAGAAAGCTATCTATAAATTTAATGCAATGTCTATAAAAATCCTAGTGACAGTTTTTGCAAAAATAGTAAAACCCATATGAAATCTCAAGGGACTCCAAATAGCCAAAAGAATCTTGAAAAGGAACAAAGCTGGAAGATTCACACTCGATTTCAAAACTTACTACAAAGCTACAATAATTAGTGTGGTACTGGCAAAAGGACAGATATATAGATCAATGGAATACAACAGAAAGCTCAGAAATAAACCCTTATCTATATGGTCACATGATTTCTGACAAGGGTGCCAAACATATTCGATCACAGTCTTTTCAACAAAGGGTGTTGGGAAAACTAGATTTCTACATGCAAAGAATGAATCTGAACTACCTAACATCACATGCAAAAATTAACTCAAAATGGATCCATGATCTAAATGTAAGAATTAAAACGGGGTCAAAGCTTAATGACATTGAATTTGGCAATGATTTATTAGATATGACAACAAGGATACAAGCCACAAAAGAAATCATAGACAAAGTGGATTAGATGAAAATTTGTAAAAATTGTGCATCAAAAGATACTATCGGTGGAGTAAAAAAGCAATCGACAGAATGGGGAAAAGTATTTCAAGTCATGTATCTGAAAAAGGATTAATATCCAAAATATATAAAGAACAGTTAAACCTCAACAACAAAAAATCAATAAACTTAAAAAATGGGCAAAGGAATCAAACAGACATTCCTGTAAAGAAAATATACAAATGGCCAATCAGCACATGAAATGATGTTCAATCATTAGGGAAATGCAAATCAAATCTACGAGATACCACAAGATACCACCTCATACTTGAAGATAGCTACTATCAAAAACAAAAACAAAAACGACATAACAAGTCTGAGAGAGTATGTGGAAAAATTGGAACTCTTGTGCACTGTTGGGAATATAAAATGGTATAGCCCCTGTAGAATACAGTTCCTCAAAATATTAAAGATAGAATTACCATATGATTCAGCAATTCCACTTCTGGCATATATCCAAAAAATTTAAAAGCACGATCTTGAAGAGATTTGTATATCCGTGTTTATAAGAGTATTATTTATAATAGCTAAAACGTGAAAGCAACCCAAGTGTCCACTGATGGATAAGAGAAATGTGATACATACATACAATGGAATATTAATCAGCCTGAAAAAGGAACTTCTGACAGATGCTGCAACACAGATGAACCCTGAGGACATTATGCTGAATGAAACAGCTAGTCAGAAAAAGACAAATACTATATGATTTCACTTATATAAGGTACTTCAGAGTAGTAAAATTCACAGACAGAAAGTAGAATGGTGGTTGCCAGGGGCTGAAAATAGGCAGGACGTTATCATTTAATGGGTATATAATTTTAGTTTTATCAGATGAAAAATGTCCTAGAGATAAATGGTGGTGATGGTTGCATAACATTATGAATGTATTTAATACCACTGAACTGTACACTTAAAAATGGTCAATTTTATGTTTATTTTACATTTAAAAGCATGAAAAAAAAAGAGCAGGGTGGGAGACTATTTTTTAATTCTTCATTTTTGGTTGACATACAATATTACATTAGTTTCAGGTGCACAAATTACCTACCAAAACTTCTTTTTAGTCTACGGCCATGCTACCCTAAACAAGCCCGATCCCGTCTGATCTTGGAAGGTAAGCAGGGTTGGGCCTGGTTAGTACTTGGATGGGAGACCATCTAGAAAGACTAGGTGTTGTAGGTGTAAAAAATAAAATAAAAAATAAGGGATTGTAAGCTGACAAGGTCCTTGCAATCTGTGAAGTCAACCAAAGGTTGCCTCGCCTAAAAAAAATTCTTTTAAAATTTCTAAAACCTTAGTTTAAAAACGTTCAATGTTCATATTTCCAACATTGATGCTCTTTACATCAAGAGCAAAGAACAAACAGCAGTACTGTGGACATATTTTATAATCCCTATGAGAAGTGCTTGGTGTCAAAATTTCTTATAGGCCTTTGACTGTATGGCTCCGCTGGTTAATAGAAAGGGCAGCCAAAAATAGCCTATTAAATTTCTAGGCACACAAGGCTCTTCTCAGATATGAGGCAACCATGGCACAAAACTATTTTGTGGCCTAAACAGTTTCCAGAGTAAGAAATGTCAATTTTTTAAAAATCTTAACTTGAGTTCGAAGGATTACACTCACAAATTTTTTTCTCCCATCCTGTTGTATTACTCACATACCTTTTTTGGAACAAGGGTACCTGCAGGTTATATCTACCCTTGGAATCTGGAGTAATTGGGAAAATAGTAAGCGGAGCAGTTAAAAACCACAGGAAGCTCCTATCCATGTCAAATACTACCTGGAAGCCAAGAAAAAGAGTTGATTTTCAGGACTAACAGATCAAGATGCTATTTTTAGGGAAATAGGACAGAAAATCTAAGAGTCAAATTGGATCTTATGGTTGGTACCTTGCTGGTACATGTTGGAAAAAAGACCGTCCTAGGGATATTGAAAAGTTATACATTTTCTCCACCAAACACTTTGATTTGGGAACACAGATTTACCTGGATAGTGTGGCTCTTCCCCCTGTATCCACCCTATCTCCTGCCCCATACCCAATTCTTTTACCTATTACGTAGGTTTTGACCTTCCAGAGGCTGCACCTTGAAGCAGGAGGTTAAGAGGAAATAGTGTCTGACAGGCACCATCTGTCCCATTCTGCATTTATCACCATCACACTTTGATGGAAACCATTTAATACTTACTGATACTCAGCCACACAGTCCAGTAGACCTACATACTTTAAGGTTTCATGCTGAACAGCACTCTCAAGAGCTCGAACTCCACTGACATCTTTCAGAATATGCTGGACACTTTTGATGTAGCCAGATTCGAGATTTTCATCTCTCTCTTTTAAGTTCTCCTGGGGTGAAAGTATACTTTCCAAATCTTCATGGAACCGTTTCCCTTGTAAAAATATGTCTGAAAAGAAAATTGGGGGAAAAGAAAAACAAAAAAAATACCAAACTAGTACTTAAAAACAAATACTCTTAAAAAAACTGGGTAATAAAATAGAAACAACACAAGATTTACCTTTAAGTGACAACCCTTGAGATACCACATTTTAGCCTCTTACGAAACATAAGAATACACTTTGAAAACCAAGGGGACTAGAATAGCCTAAACAATAAAATGGATTAAAATAAAGTATTTCTAATTGAATTAGGCCAAATTAGAATTGAAGATCTGGGGGCTACTGGACCAGACTTAGTTTATGGTACTGTGAATTTAAGTATCCAGTTTATAAGTGCTAATCACTAGAAATTTAGGAAATTGCACTTTTGTTTACACTTCTTTTTACAACCAAAAAATCTTATCTAATGAGGTAATATCAAACCATATTACGTTTGTCAGGTATGTTTTGCAAAGATTTTGAAAGGTCAGTTCTATCACTGGCAAAAAATGGACAGCTTCCAGGAAATTACTTGGGGAGTTAAATTAAATTCAACTGAGTAAGTTATTCTATTCCAAATTTACTTGGCTCAAATGGACTTAACGGCAGCACATGAAAGGCCTATAATAAATTTAAGACTGATGGAAGTAAAACCTAGAGAAAAAAATGGAGTATTCATGTACAGATTAGCTTAATGAAGTAGAACACAAACATGTTAAAAACAGGAAAAATTACTTTACCAACTATATATTTGACCTCTCTGGCTAGGTTCTTCACATACAGGAGGCATAAACACAGGAATCTAGATTACAGGATCCCTTGGACTGTAAGTCTCAGAACATCAAAAACGACTTAATTTGTCAAAACAAATTTTATAAGATTCAAGATTTACTACAGATAGCATCAAGTCAGAATATTCACTCATTAAGTTGAAGGAATGAAAATGAAATGTTTTCAAGTCCCAGCACATAAAGGACATTTTAAAAACTCATGAATCTCCAATATTCTGATAGAACTGGCAGAATGGTAAATATTTTAGGATTAAAAAAATCAGTGTAGTAAAAACCTGAAAAAAATAAACCCCTGCCATTTCTACTGATAGACACTTACATATAGAGTAAGTCAGACTTTCTTACCCTGGGCAATCTTCAAAAAGTAAACTGATGCTTGGGAAACTGACACATAAAAAACCTAAGATGCCATTAAAGATTTTTTATGTTGCTTGTTTAGAAAGCAGAGAATAGAGGCAGACCTTAGAAATATTGTGGCTTCAGTTCCAGACTACCATAATAAAGTAAGTATTGAAAATAAAGTGAGCTATAATCTTTTTCCTTCAATTTGTAAAAAATGCAACACCTGTGAAGCACAATGAAGCAAACTGCAACAAAACAGGTATGTCTGTAGTTTGGTGGTTGTTAGTAATTAGCTTTCTTAAGAAGGCAGTTAGCCCCTCCATGTATTCCTTGCCCTGAACAGGTGAGAAATGTTATAAGGGGCTATGGCCTCGACCCTTTTGCCTTATCCAACTGCCACTTATATACTTAATATTTTTAAAACACCTGTGACCATTTTTTTTTTAATGTTGTGAGTACATAGTTTCTTCTGGCCTCAAAATAAGTCCATTACTCGTAAAAATAAAAGTGCTTGAGTACCACTTACTGCTCTCTGGAAAGCATGGGCTAAGGAATACTCAATGTAAACCTCATCTTTAACAAAAGACAATTACATAATCCTGATGGGAACCAGATAATTCATCTGTGCCATTGTTCTTTTTATCTTGCTTTTCAATGGAATGTTTCAAGAAACCTATTTTTCTCACTTGTCTAAGAACTTAGTAAGTTAGGAGTTGAAGGCTAAAGTTTATTCTCAGTTCCTAATCAAGAGCATCTGATTATCTCAATTTACCAAGATCTAAATACAGATCATGTGTTCTGGCTTATTGTTTATGAGCCAGTCTATACTGCTAAGTAGAAAAGGGGGTATTTAATGGATTCTGAACAGAATGCCTAGCAAACAACTAGAATTCCATTATTAGGTAATTAAACTCATAATCAGAGAAAACAGGCAATGCTAATACTTAAGTTTTTAGCTTATAAAATAAATGAATTTTATACATTGTTTAGTCAAAATACTTATCTCTGTGCTTCAGTTTCATTTGTGAAATGGGAACAGTAGTCCCTATGGCTTATAGGGTTGTCACGAGGATTAAGTGAGTTAAAACACAAAGTGATATTTAAAGCTAATTATTATTTTAAAGTAGTTCACTAGTTAAGGTTCGAAAAAACTCCAAAGAATGACACAAGTACTCTATATTCTAAAAAAACATAGTAACAATACAAAACTAGGACTGAGAAAATTACTTGAAGTATATTCTGCAAAGCCATCCTCTCCCAGCTCCAGAATCATCCGCTGTTTCCATCTCTCCAAATAGAAAAGTTGTTCTGATGTCATGGTCTGCTGAAGCACCCGGGTCACACTTGGTATCTTAATCTTTTGCAAAGGGATTTTCAAAGGAACTGTAGCATCACTTGTTGCATTTGGTTTTAAGCATCTGTCTGGATTGAAGAGAGGAAACCAGTTTCCTGGAACCCCTGCTTCCTCATCTTGTTTTGGGGGTTTACACTTACTCACAGGCCCATAGAGTAAAGTATCTTCCTCGAATAATGATTCTGGAGTCTGAGCAGAGCCTCTGAATGACAAGACAGACTGTACTAAATCAGAGTACTTTTCCTGGTTTACTTCTTCATAAGGGTTCATTTTTTTCTTCCGGCCACATGAATAAGAGGAAGTGAAGAAACTGACACGGAGAACTGGTTCTACGGAGAACCCCTTTGAACTTCTAAGTTGTCTGCAGATGGTCTGAAATGCCTTCATCTTAGATTTTTCTTTTCACTTCACCTTGCAATGCTGAGGGACTTTTTAATTTTTGCATTCCTATTAAAGAGAAAAGTGGTGTTAGGTACCAAATGTGTTAAATATTTGAACTACCTAAGTGTACATTTCATTAGTATAATATTGAATATTAAAAGCGTATTCAATAAGCTTTTGCAACATATTTGGACAACTCTATTTCCAAAGACAGATTCTCATCAAAACCAGAAGGACCAGCACTTATTAAAATGCGAAATAGCAGACACCTTGGAGAAAGACATCCTCAGTGTTCAATCTGAAGAAATATGACGCCTAGGAAGATGAAACAGAAAAACCCTAGAACCCGTATCCTATAATAATTCACCACAGATCATTAAATACCAGGTTCTTTGCTAAATAGTCTATAAGATTTCTTTATCCCTCACACCCTCTAAGGTGGGTCCTATTGCGACCCACTTTATAGACATGGAACTCGAGCTTCTGAAGGGTCATGTCAGGTCCGAGCTGATAAGCGGCGGTCAGCAGGGCACACCATCGTGATCCCCAAAAAGGCAACCTCCCACTCTGCTGTAGGTGTGGGACCCTGGTGGGGGCAGGATTGGCTGTGGCGCCTCGGGTGAAGTCTGGATTAGGGAAGAGACGGCTTAAAAAGAAGTCTAACCCAGGGCAGGGGTAGGTACCTCAGAGGCCACCACTTTTTGCTTAACTCCCAAAGTGCGAACAACCTCTGCGCACGAGTATTTTCATCCGTCCCGCGCTTGGGTCCCGAGTTAGGCCTCACCCACGGCACGGCGGTCTCAGCATGCACTGCGGCACTCACGCCCCGCCCCTAGCCCCTAGTTCACCTCCATAGACGCTCACGCCATTCGTGGAGAGTCCCTCCCCTCAGGCAAAAGCGCGGCGCCTCCAAATCGCGCCCTTTCTTTCTTACGAGATCTCGTTTACGTCACAGCTCGTCGCCATCTTGGACCCTGGCTGAGTAATAAGTTTTCCCGCAGTCGAACGCGGTCTTTCTTGAGACGTGCCGCGGTTGTAGAGTGTCTCTGTGTCCACGTTCCTGTATCACCCCTGCGGTCAGCGGCTTCCGCGTGGCCTGGACCAAGGGTAGGCTCTGCGTAGCTTCCTTGCCCGGCTCCAAGATGGACGGAAACGGGTACGGGGGAGGCAGCCCTGGGGGAGCACGTGGCGCTCCACTCGCTTTTCCCAGGGCTTCTGGGATGGTGGCGGAGTCCCGAGGTCTCCTGCCGCTGTCCGGCAGGGAGGCCAGCGGAGGCGGGGCCGCGGCCGCTCCTGAGAGCTACCCAGACGGCAGCAGCTCAGCCTCTTCTTTTCTCGCTCAGCCAGGCGGCCCCCGCTGAAGGCCCTTGTCGCCATGGCCGCAGTTCCCGAGTTGCTGCAACAGCAGGAGGAGGACCGCAGCAAGGTGAGATCCTCCCGGCTCTCAGGCTCCAGGAAGGGAGGCCTCGCCGACCTCCCGAAACCCCACATTCCTTCCCGTGGCTCCCGGGGCTCTGGGGCTGCTTGTGCACCCGTGTCTCGCATCGAGGGGCTCCCCCACGCGGGAAGCGCTACCAAACCCCGAGCGCGCTAAGGTCTGTTCTCCCTAAAGGGTGGCCAGGGCGCTCCCTGCAGACCCCGGGAGGAGAGAACCAGAGACTCGGGACCGTTCCTGTAAGCGTGCGGCCCGGTGTCCCGTGCCGAGCGGGCCCGTGGCGAGTTTCTGGAGACCCGGGAATGTGTTCTTACGTAGGAAGTTTTTAAAATTTCTTTTGGCTTCATGGGGAGGGGACGGGGAACGTGAAATCCACTTAACATGCAACAAACAACAGTTGGGTTTTGTTGCCTCCAAACTCTTTCCTCCCTTAAAACTTTGCCCCAAATACTGGGGAAATTTCATCAAGTCAGAAATCTGAGGTGTGTTCCTTATAACTTTTAATGCGCCACTGAGGGAGTTCTGTAACTTAGTAGGTGCTCAGATACTTCTTGAACTGAACTGGGTTACTTTTAAAGCCTGGGTATTTATGTAAATTATCCCCGTGCCGCTTAAATCTTGAGGAATATAAGGTGCAGTAAATTCAGGTTACCATAGTCAAAGTTTTCGAGACAGGCCTCCATTCTTATTGCTCTTTTGCATTTAGGTTAATTCTGCAATTCATGGTGGTTGGTATGAACCACGTTTTATGCAGAAACATCAACATAAAATTTTTTTCTGACAGAGTGAAGAAAAATTTAAATCATTATAAAAATACCAGTGCTCGTAGATTTAAGTGCCCCGGAAGGCATCTTAAAAGTTATATCGACTATTTTTCATCTAGTAAATAGGATAGCTCACAGCACGACTGGATTGTTGCAACAAAGGTATCATTGGTGTATTAGTTACTAGAATGCTACTTCCGTGCGTGATGGTCGGGTCTTGGTTTGCATATTTTTATTTGAAGTTGAAATAGTGAAATTTTTAATAACACCGGAAGTGGGAACTTGAGACTAGGATTCTTTCCAGAATGTTCCTCTCTAGTAGAAGTTTAGGTGCTGAATAGGAATTTTGATAGCAATTTGATTCCCCCACACGCGCCTTTTTTTTTTTTTTTTTTTTTTTTGGATACAGAATCTTTTAGACAGCTATTTAAAAGGACTTTATTGCTTCGACAGGCGTTCCTATTAGTACAGTGTATGGTAGCTGGTATTTGAAATAACTTCACCATTCTGATCCAGCAAAATTGGAGGGTTATGAAGGCTATTTCCTGCCTCATTCTGGTGTCTACAGGAAAGGATTATATAACATTTCTGATTTTTTAATTACAGAAGTAAAAAGAACTTAATAAAATATTACCCTAACACATGTCTTCATTTTGCTTCCTGATCTATATACTGGTCCTGCGTTGCGGATTGTAGAAATAGTTTTTACTGTTCACCTAATGGGAGTTTAGGACAAGTGTGAAATAAGAGGCCAAATCTTGGGCAGAACGGCAGTCCCCAACATTTTTGGCACCTGGGACCCGTGCTTCTATGAAAATCTAATTCCTGATCTCATGTGGTGTTGAGGTGATCTAGTGCTGGGGAACGGGCTACAAATAGGAAGCTCAGCTCGCTTGCCACAGACTGGCCCTGGGTGGTTGGGGACCCCTGCTATGATGCAGCTTTGTTAAATATTTTACTGAAAATGTTTTAATTTTAAACTTTACATTTGGCTTTGGAATCCCCATGCAAATAGGGGCTTATGGGATCTAAACCCACTAATAAAGAATGTAAGTGATTCTTGAGGACTGAAGGAAATATTGGTCTGTATCTGGTAACTTGACACAAATTGTAGGATACTTTTTGACCCAAGCTGGTGGATAATGAGATATCCCTAGAGACAACTTCTACACCAGACAACAAAAAACTAAATCAGAGCAGCAGCATAAACAATGACTGGCTCTGAGGAAAGACTACGAAACCAACTACTGAAGTTAAGGCCAAGTTATAACAGCACTAGGCTGGGAAGGGCTACCACGTAGTCCTTGCTCAACTTCCTAAGTCTATTAGCAATTTAAGAATCATTTAAAAAAAAAAATGGCCTGGGAGAACCCACACTCAATTTGCCTTAGGTTTGCTAGACTAATGGGAATGAGACTCATAACCATAGAAAAAGACACATTAAATCTATGAGTGGGAACCTAAACATGACCCACAGCTATTTAAATAACAAACAATGCCTGGAGAACCCAGAAGGTGCAGAATGATTGGAGGCCAGGATAACTTATTTTTATGGGAACAAGATTCTGCATAATTTCCATTTTCCCCCTACCCACTAAAAACTCAAGAAACCCGAGAAAAAGGGGCAGGCGGGGGTGGCAGTTATGGAGATGGGGCCCATTTTTGTTAATACTTCAACTTTTTCAGGAGCTAGATTTGGTAAAACTCTACTTTTCTAAAGGTAAAAATCAAAATATTTTTCCTGTCAGTGGGGAACTAGCAAAAACTCCCTAAAACTGCTTTTTGGGAAAGGAGACAAATCCCAACACCTTCAGTGAAATCAAAGTGTCTGGAATTAGGACTTAATCATAGCTGTCTAAGCCTTAGCTCTGCATCAATAGCTTGTGCAGTGTCTTAAGATCCCCATTTGTGAATCCTACTTCAAGCAGGTCTCTTTGTGTGTGTGTGTGTGTGTGTGTGTGTGTGTGTGTGTGTGTGTGTGTGTGTGTGTGTGTGTGAGACTATAGGAAGAAATGGCCAAGAGAAGCTATTATAGAATTTTCTAGGTACTGACATCTAAATTCTCATTTGATGTGAGACCTAGTAAGTGACTAATATTTAATGTAGAGCTTTAGTTTAAACCAGAGTTTCTCAACCTGAGCACTGTTGACATTTTGGGCTTGATTTTTGTTGTCGGAAATTGTCCTATGCATTGTAGGGTGTTAGCAGTATAACTGGCCTCTCTACTGGGTGACAGTAGCTCCCATCTAGTAGTGACAGTCAAAAATACATGCAGACATTGTCAAGTGTTCCTTGGTTGAAAAGCACTGGTTTATAAAACTTACCTTTTAAAAATGGTGTAATATGGATGGATCAGGTTGTTTTACAGAGGCTAATCTTTAGTGTGCCTGTTTGTTTCAAGTCTTCATATCTATGGTTGATAAATTCTAAAGAAATAACGTGCATTATAAAACAAATATCATTGACTATTTTTGGTGGAGTTAGCTCCCTTCTCCCCTGCCTCTCGTGTTGAGGAACCTTTGTCAAAAGGTGATTTTCTTCAGTGGGTTCTGGGTAATTTAGGATTTGAAAGAAGCAACTGTATTTACTGTATTGGAGTTAAGTGCCCACTTGGGAGAGTAGAACCCTAAGGCTCTGTTGCTACAGCATTCAAAACTATGGGCTAGAATTGAAGTGAAGCTCATTGAGAAACACTGCGGGTAGCACTTGGGGGTAGTACTTGGTTTAAACTCCTTTTTGAACATTTTACTCTGTTGTCAAGGCCTCCTTGCTGGGAGAAATTAGGCAAGAATACTTTTGTAGGTGAAAGATACATGCAGTGAAGTTGAGTAGTATTTAGGGAAACAACCTTTTAATGAACCCAATTATTTTGAGGAAAGTATTTCAAAGCATTGTAAGTTCTACCTTTTCTTTTTGAAGTCATGAAAGAAAATGGCTGCAGGAAGACATCTTGTCTCACATGAATGTGTCAAACTTGTTTTTACAAGAAGTTTAACATCTAGCCTTCCAAAAAGTTTTTTCACTTTCAACACCTTTATTTTCCGATTGGCCATTGAGTTATTCTTAAGAGCTATCTAGCTCTTCTAAAAGAGGTGTGTGGAATTTGTCAACTGTTTCATACCCCAGAGGCAAACTATAAATGCACAGGAGTGTGTTAGTTGCAGTTAGGAAGGACTGAACTTATTTATTTCAGATATTGGGTCCTTGTCCTTGGCTTGTCTCTTCTCCCTGTGCTGCTTTTTTTTTTTTTTTTTTTTTTTTTTTTAACAAATTTGGTGTAACTTTTTCAGGCACTGCTGTGTGGTCTGAAGAGAAAAGTAATTTTCCCAGAATAGCTGCTTACATTAACCTGTGGTATGCATGTTCTACCTGGAGAGTTTATGGTTTACTTGTTTTTGAGAGGCAAACCCCTAACCTTCATTCTAGTCAGTGTCAATAGTACAAATTCAGAAGCCAACTTCAGCTT
Organism: Eidolon dupreanum; assembly: GCA_028627145.1. Taxonomy (NCBI): domain Eukaryota; kingdom Metazoa; phylum Chordata; class Mammalia; order Chiroptera; family Pteropodidae; genus Eidolon; species Eidolon dupreanum. The sequence continues at coordinate 31,604,548 of CM053504.1, read as the reverse complement.
TGACTGGATCTTTTTAAAACAGCAGTACAGAGCTGTTAGTGATAAAATGAGGTATTGGAATATTTACATCTATTGACCTGGGAAATGTGTGGTACCTCTGACTCAACGCAGAAGAAAATCTCACCATGAAGTAGGCAGCTTTCTTTTCATGTCACAGTTGTTTTAACAAACTTAGATGAGAAAAGCTTAAGCTCAATTCTCCATGTTGAATCATTTTTGTTGTTGATGAAGGTAAATTTTTTAAATTCTCAAACCTATTTCTATTTAATTTTGGTTTGACCATAAAGGTCAGGCAGTGAATGTTATTAAATATCCTCTTCAACATGTCAGGTTTGTAGCAGAGGGATGTGGACTTTTGATATACCAGGGAGCTTTGGGGAAGGAGCATTGGTGGGACTGGATAGTAGGTGAAGGGTTTTAGCTTCAGATGGAAGAAGTTAATTTTTTTTTGTTCTAGCTGTTGCCTCTGTAACAGTGCTGTTAATTCTCAGTAGAGTTCCTGTGCTATATCTTTAGATAATTCAGCCCTTTCACTTTGTGAACTCATTTGAAAATAATCCAGGTATCTAGTAATTAGATAGGTTTCTTGAATGTCATTTAAGCAAATAATTCAACTTGATCTTTCTGGTTCCATGTTGGGAGTTCACGGGCTTTGCAGTCTTGTGAAATGATGATTCAGTTTATCCATTCGCTGAGTATGCTGCACTGATCTTCTTCCAAGCCTCGGTTTCTGTTCTAGGAACTTGGGGCTATGTAGCTTCCAAATGCCCTGCAGTCTATGGTGTTCTACCATGGACAGCTTGTGTGTTGGTAGACTATGGGTAAGAATGGTTAGTGTCAGCAGGGATGGGTCCCTCTGGGTCCCATCTCACCAAGATGAGTGGTGGAAATCTGATCACTTGCTGTAGCCCTTTATCTAGTTTTAGAAGCTTTATGGCTAACTTCTATAACTATTATCTATGTTAGTAGACTGGAATCTTCAAACAGTTTTTGTTTTGGTTCTCGTCCTTGAAGACAGATAAGATATTGGCAGGACTGAATTATGGGATGGGAAGGATCAGTTGAGGGTGAAGGGAGGTGAGCGATGAGAAACAAATACCCGTAAAAGCAGAGCTCATATATTGCTTATAGTCAGTTCAGTTTTCATGTATAAGTGCCACAAAGAAAAACTGGGACAGAATGGATAAATAGGTTTAGTTTCTCCAGGATGGAAAAAAATAAGTTGAGTACTACTACTTGAACCATAAAGAGGGATTTGGAGAAGGATATGGTATTAGAATTTCTCTTAGAGCACTTCTTTCCTGTAAGTTGAAATAGTAACAGTAATAAATGTTGTTTTATAAATATGTTTCATGTGAGTTGTTTTCAGAAATTAATGCAAATCTAGTGTGTAGCAAAACATTTTGGGGTTTTATTTCCTCGCTACTGAGTAATGGACTAGGCACAGTATGCATATATTTCTAGCTAAAATATGTCGTTTCTTGCTTCTTGTGATCAAAGTGAAAATGCCTCTGTTTTTGGCTCTGTGCTGCTAACAGACTGTTCATGGATGACTTGTCATACTGGCTTTGTCCGTTGTAGGGGTCTTAGTTCCTTAGGCAGTGGATGAAGGATAACAAAGCAAAATCCTTAGGAGAAACAGTTTAAAGGGAAGACACGCTGATGTAACAACATGTGCTGGCTAATAAATACATTGCTGCTTCTGCTTCGGTAGGAGTAGAAACCAGAAAATCACTTAAATACATATATACAAGTAGTCTTTTTCTGTTTTAGTAGTTTCTTTGCAGCATTCACATTAAGATAGGAACTGGCATATTCAACTTAACGTTGTGTATAAAAATGGTTAGGTTTAAATTACTATTCAACTAGATCAGAGTTACTTTGGAGATATTTTTTCCATTGTGTCTTGTTATTTTGGCTGTATGCCATCAGTGTAAACTGGAGTCTGTGGTCACCATAACAACACTTATTATGTATCTTCTGTATGTGTCTGCTCTGTTCTGCCTTGTAGGTTCTGAATTTTAGAATCTAGTCTACTGTGTTGTCCAGTTACATAGGTGCCCTTTGCCATCTGTAAGGCATTAAATTAAACTTTTTGAAGAGGGAGCTTTGCAGGTGGTGGTAAGTCTTATACTAAAGTGAGTCGTAAGGGAGATTTGGACCAAAAGTGGACGTTAGCAGCTCAGAGCTCTGCAGAGTTGTCCTGCGGCCAGTGTCATGTGCCCTAGCTGAGAGGCTGATAAGCATGTGAGAAAATGTATAGGGATTCTGTATCAGCTTTTCTTTTCAGTTTCTCATAGCAAGCATTTAGAGTTCTTAAAACAGTTAAATCGCTTTCTAAATGAAGCAGTGCTTGTTTTTGTTTATCTCACCTTTTTTTCTTGTCACAAATATTGTTGTAATCCTTACTGTAAGGATTAATCTGGTAGGGAAGTAAATTGGAGGGCTGAAACTCCACCTAAAACTTTGGGTATGTGATGCAATGGTTTCTATAGCAATCTACAAAAGAAAGTCAGTTTTAAAGCCTACATTCCGTTGTTTGAGACTAGATGTTTTAAAATTGAGTCTCATAAGTTACCTAAGGGAAACTGGGAGGGAAATGGGAAAATTAACATGACTGTTCTGAAGGCTGCCTTGCCCCACTGATTTAAACAGGTGTTCTAGGCATTTTGACATCTGTGGCTTGAGTCAGAGACTCACAGTGTTAGGCAGTACTCTTGGTGGTTATGTAGGGTAGGGGATAGAGGTTGGGTAAATGGGAAAAGTATATGGAGGGGTACAGTTCTCCCCTCTTACTTTCATCCTGGTGATTTATCTAGCAAGTACTGTGGCGTGAGGCTGTGGGGTGTTGGTTTTGTTGACTAAGCAGAAGGAATGCTGAGCTGTTAATTACACTTAATGATTCCTGAATGAGGATACAGTGCTGACTTAGTTTTAAACATTTCACAACTTTTAACTTTTTGATAATTTATGTGCTTCATTGTCTGGAGGATTACATGCTACAATATGGGTTATATGTGTTCTTATCACATTCTTATACCAAGAAACAATGTACCAAAAAGTATTTTTGTGGTGACAAGAAAGGAAGATAGTGAACAGTAAATAGTCTGGGCTATTACCTCTATATAGGAAAAGAGGTGAAACCAGAAGATAATAGTTCAGTGGGACAAAAAGCAGCTAGTAAAGTTCATTATAGCTTGACTATTGTGCTTAAATGAACCCCATTTACTAGATTACAAACCCCTTGGGTCCTCCAACCTCTAATTCCAAAGCTAGTCCATGTGCAGAGTGCATGCTCATTTTCTTTGGCTTGTAGTGAGCTCAAAATGGAATTGTCAGCATATTCAGAAATTGAGTAATGGTTAGAAACCAGGATTTGTGACTTCTTTAGGAAATGGAATCTCAGGAAATATGGCAGTTGTTGCTGAGCTCAGAGAAATGTACTTTAGATTTGTCCTCTGGGCTTGTTCCATCTTTCTGCCAGTGTCTGTTTCTCCTTTTACACCTGCCCACATTATTCCTGTACTGACTCAGGGTGCTACAAACATAAGGTGATAGGTGGAGTATTCAGTATTCTCTACAGTCAAATTTTAGGGGTTTTTTTGAGGTCCTTTTGAACTCTGTATTTGCTCAGTGGTCAGTTACCAGAAGGAAGGAAGCTTTTATCAGAAATATGTCAGAGTTAGAGTTACGGTTATGATAAAATGAAGTATTCCTGGCCTTGAAGCTTTATCTTTGTTTGTAGAGATTTCATAAATGGACACAGGAAATTTAGCCAAACAAGCAAGTTTTTTATAGGAGTCATCAAGAATTCATTTGGGAGACGTATTTAGGTTGAACTGTCAGAAACTGTTAAGTATATTGTGATCTTACTAATACCTGAGGTTAAAATCAAGATCTGATGACAGCTGGAAGCTTGTTTCACAGAGGAAAGTGATTGTTACAGGGCTAACTCTGGTTTTTGCAATTTAAATTTTTTTGCAGTCATAAAGGAAAAAGGGAGGTACTGACAACTCCTGAGATACAGAAAAGTAATTCATGCATTTTTAGTGAATATTTAATCATTTTGTACCTTATCAAACCAGTTTTTCTAGTTTCAAAAGTTCATCAGTCCTTGGTCTTGAACTTTTTATTTTGAAGAATACAAAGTGAAATTTAAGGAGAAATAACCTAAATATTCCGTTTATTCATCCTCTTGAGTCCGATCTTCACTTGGGATTCTCCCTGTGTTCAGTAATTAGAGATAGCTTTACTTTAGTATTAGTTTTACGGTTTAAAAGGGAAGGCATGAGATACAGTTTCATGTCTTGTGTCAGGCCTTTAGATTGACCATCACCATGTCTGTTTTAAGAATCAGGGAATTTATCATTTTAAATTAATACAAAAACCATTTTAACCACTTTTTTTCTAATAGGTTCCTTCAAAAATTATTTTTAAACTGGCAAAAATGGAGTTAGTTATTTTTTCTAAATTTCTGACTCACAAAATCTGTTAACTTTTGCTTCTAGAGCAGAGCTCACACCTGTCCCTTATGTGTAACTACAGTGGGATTCTGCTAATTAAGGCCTTTTTTACTGTTAATCTCATGTCTAGATTTCTACTCTCTTTGAAACAGTTCCTAAATGTACATAGACTCTTAAGTCCAGTTTTTCTTTTCCACCCAGGAACCTGTACCACATGACTGTTCTCTGTGCCTCTCTTTTTCTAGTCTCTTAACTCCTTTCAGATATGTTTATGATGTGTATGTCTGGTTAATGCCTCTTGAATGTTCCTTGTAGTTTTGACATTTCTGTAAGAAGTTCAAATTTCATCCTGTCTCGTTCAAGCTGCATTAGTATAAGTAATTCAAGTGTTTTTCATGTAGACATAAGTAATGCACATGATATTAGAATCATAGTTGCTTTGTTCAGATCACAGGAATACTTAGGACCCATCTGTGTATTTATGAGCAGATTTCTCCACAGTTTCAAATAAACTTAGATTTATCTCAGTTGACTTTGTTCTAAATAATCTTGTATAGACTGCTTTTTAATTACTAGCTCCCATTTTTGGAAATACCCTTTTTAGGACTAAATGCTTTTGAGACTAATAGCCAAAAAAAATGTGTTTCAGCTGAGATCTGTATCTGTGGACCTGAATGTTGATCCCTCGCTTCAGATTGACATACCTGATGCACTCAGTGAGAGAGATAAGGTCAAGTTTACAGTACACACCAAGGTAAGTGACAAAATGACTCCAGTAATAAAAACAGCTCTAGGTTGCAGCCTTGTTACTCATGGTGGCTGTGAGAAGAGACTTTCTGAAATAAAATGGTTGCCATTTATTTGCACTATAGCACCACTACTAAGTGAGCACTTCCTTTTTCTTGCTTGTAGGGAGCCTGAGATAAGTGCTCTTGGCTGCAGTGTTTTCCACTATGGTATAGCTCTTTAGGACTGTGGGTTTGCTGATGTTAATTAAGTGTGGCTTGTACTCTGCTCCATGAGGAAGCAATCAGGCAAAATTATGTTAGTGGAGCCATCTACCTGCACAGCTGAACTCTTCCACCTTTGTTTTTCATTTGCATGCATGGGAAATGCTTGCTTTTCCCATGTTTACTAAGTTCTTGGCCTTTGTCCCACTTATTTCTTATGATTCAAAAGACTTTCCCTTCTCCAATTTTTTTTTTTTTTTTTTTTTTAAGGAAAGTTTATGAGAAAAGAGGTATCGCTCCACAGACAGAGCTTGGTCTCAGAGGCAAATTTTTAATTTGACAAAAGCAATATGCCAATTAGGAAAATGTAGGAAGTTTAGTTTCTTAGAATCAGTCCTTTCAGGAACATTTTCAGCTTCATTTTTTCTTCCATCCTAGTTAAAACATATTGAATGTTTGTCTTAATGCCAGGTACTGTCATAAAGGGTTTACATGGATTTAATTTTCTTTTTTATAACAACCTATGATGGTGTTTTATTATCCCTGGTTTACAGGTGAGGAAACTGAGGCACAGGTTTAAATACAGCAAATGTCATCTACAAGGTCCTCTCCCACATGGTCCTCTTCTTAATACCTTGGTGGTTTGATGAGCATACCTCAGTTACTCAGGAGGCAGTGTGAAGACTACATAATTATATCTGCCTGAGTTGACCTGAAAAGTATGGTTTTGTGAAAAGAATTCCTTAAAGAACATGCTGAATCTTAGTTATGACTTTTTATAGCGGTGGGGAGATCATGTATTGCAGCTTTTCATTCTTTACTGGATCTCATTGTGATGTTCCTTATGTAGGATTTTCCCATAGTGCAGCCTAGGAAACTGAAACCACTTTATCTAAAAGTGATAGTTATCACTTAACTTCTCCTTTCTTCATAGACTACACTGCCTACTTTTCAGAGCCCAGAGTTTTCTGTTACAAGGCAACATGAAGACTTTGTATGGCTACATGACACTCTTACTGAAACTGCAGACTATGCTGGGCTTATTGTAAGTGCATTTTGGAAAAATCAAATAATCAATTTCTTCTATCTTGCTGTTCATTTTGTTTAAAGAAACTTTTACCCACTCTACCATGATGGACTATGAAAACAGTCTTGATTTCATCTGCTAACTGAGTATTTGCTACTTATTACTGTTAGAGTCTAAATATGTGACTTTATACAGTATTGGCAGCTATGAATGAAATGAAGCATACAGTCTTACATTCTGTACAATATAAGAGATAAACAGTTTCATGATTTGTCTTACCTACCTCTGGGTTTGCTGTTTCTTTGACATTTTCTTTAGACATCAAGTAGAATTGATTTTTAGGAAAACCTCAGTATTGGTGATGGTATGCAGTAGATGTCTCAAAAAAAATGTAGTCTGCTCAAAGAGTAAGGGAGGCAGTTGTCCTGCTCAGCTCTTGAGATTAATGCATAGCTGCAGGAAGAGACTGAGCTGATTTTAAAGGAGAATTAAGTGTGGCTTGTTCTGCCAGGCAAACCAAAGAATCTGTTCAAATAATTAAAATTAGCAATGAATCTTGTGTTTAAGAATGTTCTCTTCACTTGGAATCCTTTGATTATCCTCTGGAATTAAAAATTCCTTTTTGAGTTGAGAGACTATAATCTTGATTAGTCTTCATCAGCTTCATTTTTAGCCTTGATTATAATATATAAACTGGCATTGAAGCAGGATAAACACTGTTGTACTCCGCCAATTGTTTGTGATGGGTAAACTGAACAAACGATTGCACTCTGCCCAATTGTGAGGATGATACTTGTTTTAAGTGGCCAAAAGGTTAAGAGAAAAACAGGTTAACCACAGGCCCCAAACAGAAGAATGCTCTCAAGTTACCTGCCTCTGCTGCAGATTCCGCCTGCTCCTACAAAGCCCGACTTCGATGGCCCTCGAGAGAAGATGCAGAAACTGGGAGAGGGTGAAGGGTCTATGACCAAAGAAGAATTCGCCAAGATGAAGCAAGAACTGGAAGCGTAAGTGGATCTTCTTGATGGGGCTCTATCTTTTGAGAAGAAAAGTGGTGATGTGTACAGAAATAAGAACTTGACAACTAATGGCTGCCTCCTAAAACTACGTTTTGCAGAGTGTGGAGCTTAGTCTTTGTGAACTTTAGATCTTGACTTCCTGGGGCCACTAACTGGTTTTCCTCTATGTAGTAGACCATAGTTGTTTTGGAATGCTGCTCTAGCATAGTGAAGTAAACTTTTATGTGTCTACATGTAAATAATTCTTTAGGCCGCTGATAATGTTCAAAGCCTCCCCTGAAGTTTGATTACTATAAATACAGTTGAACCTAAATTACTATGAATGCTGCTACTAAGATGTATTCTGGATAACCACCACATTGATGGTTTGAGAAGGCCAGGTCCGTGGGAAGTATATTTTATTTTGATTGTAATTTAATTCAAACAAAAATGGGTTCTTTATTCTGTATCATAGAGGTTTGCATTAAAGTTTCCTATGAAACTGTCTTTGTACTACTTTATCTTGGTTCCCTCCCCTCTTATACCATCAGTGTATTGGAATTCACTTGCTCATTTCAGCAGTTCTCTTCAGTGCACTGTCCCAAGCCCGTATTATCTAGGCCAGTGCTCAAGTACCTCTAGGTCCTGAGTCATTCACACATTCAAGTGCCTGTTATGACCAGCTCTGAGTGTAAAGCATTGAACACAACAGACTTAAATTCCTACCACTGGGAAGTTTAGAGTGATCTTTAATGTATAGGTTGAGTAACTTACTCTATAATTTCTGGTAACTCTGAGCCTTATAAGACTCAATTCTGTGTACATGGCTGCAGAATTAAAGGGTTTTCATTGTTTTAAAGAAACTGGTGTTCTGTGACTACTAAACACCAGTATTTACATGTAAGTTTTGGGATTTGCAGACTTGTTTCATCAACCCCAAGTAAATATCACTTTCCCTCTTCATTTACTCATTTCACAGATTACAAATGGCAACTACTTTATAACCTAATTAGATATAAAGTTATACCAGAATGTTTTGGTCTAGTTCAGATATTTTGCTTAGTGGCATGAGCAGAACAGTGATGCAAACTAGGAGCAGTAGTGGCCACTAGTTGAGTGGCGCCAACTGAATGTCTTGTGTGCTTCTCTTTCAGTGAATATCTTGCTGTCTTTAAGAAGACTGTATCATCCCATGAAGTCTTTCTTCAGCGGCTCTCTTCTCACCCTGTTCTCAGTAAAGATCGCAACTTTCATGTTTTCCTGGAATATGATCAGGATGTAAGGCATTTTTTTATTCCATTTCCAAGATCCAGTTAAAATGTATAAAACTGTACTTTAGATATATTTTCTGAAAATTTGACTTACAATTTTGAATTTCTTATCAACACACTGGAAACCTTATTATTATTATTATCTATTTATATATTTTTAGGCGAGGCAACCCTTGGTTGAACTCACAGAGTACAAGGACCTTGTCAGCTTACAGTCCCCCCCCCCTTTTTTTTTTTAACACCTACAGCTCCTGGCCTTCGTAGGTGGCCTCCCATCCAAGTACTAACCAGGCCCGACCCTGCTTAGCTTCCGAGATCAGATGGGATCGGACCTGTTCAGTGGAAACCTTTTTTAGATGTTGCTTCTCTCCCATAGATCCATTATGTAACATTTTTAAAAAGACTACTTAAAGATTTTGACCTTTTTTCCCTTTGAGAAACCATTTTCTCCTTTACCTAAGTTTGGAATTGTTAGAAGGAACTTCAATTAATTCACATTTGTTTTCTTTCTGGCTACCTTTAGTTGAAAGGCTTGTATGCTTTTTTTAAAAGCATATTCTGTTCTGTTACTATATGAGGCAAGCCCTAGCTTGGAAATTTCCTCAGTGTCTTCTAACTGGTAAAGTTTTAATAAACAACCATAGAACAGAACAATAATTTTACCAAGGATTTAAAAGCCACTAAGACTTGGTGTCTAGATAGTTTTTGAAAATATCTCTTAAATCATACTGCGTTTAGGTTTAGTTGTTTATTGAACACTTTCGAACTGGTAATTAAGATAGAAATAAGGTATGTATTTATCTTATGTGTGTATGCTTATACAAGTGAACACTATTACTTGGAATGTGTTTAAGACTTCTTTAAAAGAACCTTAAAAATACGTGTACCATAAACTCTTCTTTTGGAATTCTTTTTCTTTAGCTAAGTGTTAGGCGGAAAAATACCAAGGAGGTGTTTGGTGGCTTTTTCAAAAGTGTGGTGAAAAGTGCTGATGAAGTCCTTTTTTCTGGAGTTAAGGTAAGTGGCTTTTAGCTGATTTAGAAAATATTTGATGTCATGTGGATACATAACCTTTTATTTCTTTAGAGAAGATATTTGTGAAATAAATGGTATTCTCAGAAATACAGTAATTTCTTCAAATTTTGGTTATTTTCATCTACTCATTTTCACATATTTTCCCAAAACACTCTATTCTCTCCACGGAGAGGAAATAAGAGCCTTCCCACATTTAAGTCTTCAGTTTCTCTCTTTCTGTAAGGAGAGAGGTTAAATTATTTTTAGAAAGAAAATAAGCTACAAGATGTGTACCATGCCATTCTTCAGAGCTAGCCGGTCCATTTTGGTAGCCCCGGATGCATGTGACAGTTGAGCACTTGACTGGTACAGCTAAGGAACCAAGTTTTTAATTTTATTTACGTGCTGGATTTCAAGGACATCATATGAAAAAAAGACTTAATAAAACTTACTGATGTTTTTGTTTTGGATATATTGAGTTAAGTAAAATATTACAAGTAATTTTACCCATTTTTTTTTTTATAATGTGGCTATTAGAAAAATTTTAAATAGCACACATGGCTTACATATTGATGGACAGTGTGCTGTTCTAGAAAATCAGATAAATATATATGTGTCTCACCCTCATGGGTATGATTTATTTATTCATTCCTCAGCCCTCCCACCCCCTTTTTAAGTGAGTTACCTTAACAGCTACTATTTGGAATCTAACTTTGTCACATAGGGCTTGAGTAGAGAGGCCCTTGTCAGAAATTTGGAAACTCTTGAACTGTCTAAGGTATGTGGGGCTATCCTGTGCCCACGCATTGCAGGATATTTGGTGTCCCTGGCTGGTGCCCACCAGATGTCAGTATTGCTTCTCAGTCTGGAACCAACCGAACTCATCCGTCTTCACATACATACGGATATGGGTATCCAAGACTAGGTAGCAACCCACCAGGCAGAACCATTGCTAGATCTTTAGATACCAGAGCTTTACTGGGCATTGCTAAATGACTCTTCAAAATTGTTCTATTAACATTTCCTACCAGCACTTGAATTTTGCTAGTCTTGGGTATGAAATGGTATCTTGTCGGTTTGTATTTCCCTGGTCTGTAGAGGTTAAATTTACATCTGAACTTATTTCCTTAATTTCTTCTAATACGAAATAAATATATACTTATATTCTTAAAAGTTTTGCTTCTTAAATGTCTTTCTTCCTCCCCTTTTAGGAGGTAGATGACTTCTTTGAACAAGAGAAGAATTTCCTCATTAACTATTATAATAGGATCAAGGATTCGTGTGCAAAAGCTGACAAAATGACCAGATCTCATAAAAGTAAATACCATTCACCCACTAGCCACTTAACTTTGCTGATGTGCCAGCTGTTCATATGAAAAGGACTGTTCTTGTTTCTGCAGATGTTGCAGATGACTATATCCACACTGCAGCCTGCCTGCATAGCCTGGCTTTAGAAGAGCCCACAGTCATAAAAAAGTAAGTTTTTTTTTTTTTTTTTTTTTTTGAAAAGTATTTCCCCTAATCCCCTAATCGAAAACTAGGTGGTAAAATTAGAGTTATAATGAGTAATGACTGCATAGTTTCAGTTCTGCTTGAGTACAAGCTCATCAAGGGTAGATGATAGTCTCCTGCAACTCACATCTTACATACCCTCTGAACATAGACATTTGGTAGGGGAGTCAGAGGGTACTTCTGTACCAAACGTGGTGGCTTTTTATCAAAGCCTTTATTTTTGTCAAGTATTACATGTCTTTGTTTTTTGTTGATTATTTTAATTTTGGAGTTGTCTTTGAAGTTTGCCATGTTGTGTTCTCTTGTACGTGGTGCCTTTCACTTTACCTGAATTGACTTAGAGATTTGATTAGTGGTCAAAAGGATAATGTAATGACCCCGGTCTGATCTTGAGCTTTTTTTGATGTGAATTTTTCAGTTTTTCTCTGATGGCAATTTGTGATGTGAGATGGTATTCTATTTAACACCTAGGCTTGCTATAACAGGTGGTCCTATTTCTGATTTGAAAAATGGAAGTCAGGCTATTGGCAGAACCAAGATGAAATAGTATATATTTATGCCTTTGGGACACCCATGGTGGTGTGGTTCATTAGAGCCTAACTTTGGTTAACATAGCTTTGGCATTGGATAAGAACTGTCTTGGCTGAAAGGCACCAAGGGAGGTTGATGCCCATGACTGTGGCACTATAAATGTGCTCAATATTATAACCATCGTTACTAGATTAAGTCATCTGTAATGAAAACACTACTTTGATACATTAATTCTAGAGCACCAAAGGCTAGGGCTCCTGAATTTACCCATTCATGCCTTACGGTATTGATAAGACCATATGTCATACATGACTCAAGACCTTAAACCAAAATCATGTATATATTTTCAGGTACCTGTTGAAGGTTGCTGAACTATTTGAAAAACTTAGGGTAAGCATTTTTATGTTGGTCTTTGTTAAATATTTCATATAATCTGTAGATTTCTGCTTAGATGATGGTGACTTTTGTATATTTTTTTAATAGAAAGTTGAAGGTCGAGTCTCCTCAGACGAAGATTTAAAGCTGACAGAGCTCCTTCGATACTACATGCTTAATATAGAGGCTGCTAAGGTAAGAGTTCTCAGAGGAGTGCAAGACCACCTTGCCATGACCCAGAAGAGGTCTGATATGATTAGAGATGTATTCTTTTTGATAAAAATAAGGAAGTTAGGAATTTGCCAGGATTATTTATGTAAGTGATGTTGACCTAAATTGAGTTTGAGTAATAGCAAAGAAATTGTGATTTGGAAAACACATGCTGCAGTGAATTGAAAGGTAAGTCCACTGAGGGTTTGGGGTGGGCTGTAATTATGGGCAAGGGAGTATAAAGAGTGGGAAGGTCCAGCCAGAGTTCAAGAAGTGAAAGTTCATTGGCTTGAGGGTGCTTGTCCCAGGCGGTAAGTTCATTGGCAAATGTACATTGATCAGGAGATTCTTCTGGGTCTTCTGTAAATCAGGAATTTATGGGAAATCAGCTTTCTAGTTCTTAAGTTTCAGTCTTCTGAGGGGGCACATGCATGAGAGTCTTCATTTCATGTCTTCAGTTCCATTTTAGATTGAAATCTTTTTACAGTGACATGCTTTGTGTGGCATTGTATCCTTAGTTTTTATTGCTTGGGAGCAGTAGAGGTGGTGCTGAGTAGACAGTTAATAGTTTGGGGGATTAGGAATTATTTGGATGTGGGACATAGCTGAAGACATACCAAAAGGGCTGTTTTATTTCTAAGGCAGAAAGGGTTTTGGGATTTGCAAGTTTTTGTTGAATTGCTGTTGTCACTGCAACGTTTGGGTCATAAAACATTACTTAACAAAAGCAAGACTAAATGGCAAACAGAATGACCTTTTGGAACGGAACATGCATTCTTCACTATCTACACTGCCCTGAACAAAAATGTTTAAATTATTTGTATAAAAAATATACCAAATTAGGCAACATAAAATTAGGGAAAATATGCAACAGGAAAATGTCATCAGGAAATAGAAAGTTAATATTTTCCCCATAGTTTAGTTTTATTTTGTCTTTTGGCATGTTTCCTTAGTCTTATACATTTTTTTTTTACACGCTTTGTAGACTACCTTTATAATAGATTTAAGTGCTGGTGATAATCACTAAAGTTTTTTGAGTATACACAAAAGAACATAATTGGACATCATGTATCTCCATACATGCATCATAACTTCTCATTTTAGATACTGAGGAAACTTCTACTTTGCTCTAAGTTTGCAGGGACTATTTCAGTTTAGATCCTCAGAGCAGATCCCTAAAGCAGGGTTTGAAGGGATAGGGTTATAAGAATGTTTCAGAGTAGTTTAGATAGGTATTTAGTCTTCCTGTTTGGTTCTCTAGAGATATTTCAGGGTGTCATATCTGTTAATTTTCTTCTCAGGATCTGTTATACAGACGCACCAAAGCCCTCATTGACTATGAGAATTCAAACAAAGCGTTGGATAAGGCCCGGTTAAAAAGCAAAGATGTCAAGTTGGCTGAGGCACACCAGCAGGAATGCTGCCAGAAATTTGAACATCTTTCTGAATCTGCAAAAGAAGGTTGAGCAGGGCCACTCTTTACTTTTTCTTTTTAATTTGAAAGTAATTTGAAACTTAGAGATGATGCATAAATAGCAGAACACCCATACATAGTTTCCTTGGGGTCACCTACCTGTTCATTTTGTCCCTTCTGCTTTGTCTCTTGGCACATGTGCTCCCATTCCACATGTGTATTTTTTATAAACACAGTTTTGTTTTGTTTTTTAACCACAAATTTTAGATATCATGGTCCTTTTATTCCTAAGAACTTTGTTTCGCATTTCTCTTACCTCCATACAGTATAGTTAGCAACTTTGGTAAACTTTGATACGACATGATACTGTCTACAATGTGTATTCTCATTTTGTCATTTCTCTGTGATGTCCTCCAGTCTAGGATTGCATTTAGATTTCATAGCTCTTAAGTCTCCTTTAATTTGGAGACTAACTCTTCTGAGCCTCTCTCTCTCTCTCTTTTGTTTTTTAAATGACATTTGTCATTTTGAAGACCATAATCTCTTTACAAATAGAATGTTCCTCAGTTTTGGTTGGTGATTAGGTTCCAGTTAGGCATTTCCAACAGAATACTATATAAAATAATGTGTTCTTAGGGACTGGTCTCGGAGGGGATGTTTTGTTCCTCTTCTCCTGAATAGACAGTTTTGTATTAGTTTTGATTACCCCATCAGGTATTATTCAGTTTCTCTACTGTGTAGTTAATATTTTTTTCCCATGCCATTAATTAGCAATCGGCGAGGAGACAATTTAAGACTGTGTGCATATATCTTATTCATCAGACTTCCTTCCTAAATGTAGTCTGGTGATAATTTTTGCCTGAGCCAACCTTTATTTACTCTGGTGGTTGCAGAAAGGTGATTTTCCCCCTCTCCTAAATCTAGCATTTCCTTTCCAAATCGGCACTTGACATTATTTTTTAAGCACAAATATTTCCTACTTTCTTATTTATTATCTTTCTTAGAGTCGTGGATTTCTGTCTTCGAAAGTAGTTTTAAAATTTATTACTGTACTAAATTTTTTTGGTTTTCACATTGTCCAGATTTATCCAGTAGAGTGTCTCTAAGCTGAAATAACCTCCCATTCTTTTGAGCAGTTAGATGTTCTTTGCTAATCTTACTTTTTTTTCTCCTGCCCTGGAAATTGCTATTTCTTCCAGGGGATGGTACACCATTTACATGAGTGTAATATATAGTCTTTTCCTTAAGAGATCTCACTGCCCTATAGTTCTCAAGGGCCATGGAACATGCAAAAAGTGAAGAATGTGTCTTTCAGAGTGAATGTAATGATAGTGGGATTCTGTACTTGATTTATCCTCAGAATACTTCTCCACTCCCTTAAAACTCAGGTTCCTATGAGAAATCCCTATTTCATTTTAAGACTAAGAAAAAGTTTTAGAAAAAAACTTTTTTTCTCTTAACGTTTTCAAAATCTAGGCATATCTGGAACTGTCCTCAGAATAGCAGTGAATAATAAGAGTTCTCCTTTGTCTTGGCTCATACCCATCTAGGACTGTGATGCGTTAAGAGACAGAGCTGCTCTGTACGACAGCTTTGCAAATGGCATACAGACATGCTCACATGGCTGTCCTTTGTATTCTCTTAAAGGAACCTCCCTGCTGCCCTATTCTTAAATTTTCTGCCGTTTTTTTTTTTAAACAACTAATTTAAATTTATAAGGAAAAGAACACACTTCAGAACTACTGAGTTGAAATCTCAAGTTTTCATGTAGACCAGAGTTTAGTGGCTTTGACAGTTTGAGGGGATTAAATGAGCATAGTGAAACAACACTAGGCGGGCAGCATGGGTGATGGGTTAGTGCTGAGTCTTGGTTCTGTATGTAGGCCTTAGAGGAAGGAGGTGAGCTTATCTTGACAGCTGTGAAGGACCTATTTAGCCTCGTATACCCAAGGTATTGTCATTAAATCACTATAAAATTTTTAGTGTAAGGTTTTAATGTAGTTGTTTGTATTATATTTCTGTTGGACGGTGCTATATAGACATAATAACAAGAGGATAAGTTTGCTCCTGAGTACCGTACAGTGCCAGCTTGAGCTAGGTAGGGTTTTCAAAGTTTAAAAATAATTCATAATAAAAAGTCATTGGTTTAAGTATGCGTAGCTCACCACTTTCCCAACCATCATTCCAGAGATGTTGGTACCTAGAGGTTCAGGGGGAGGCCACTCATCTCAGATTCTCCAAGTCAGTAGCCATTCTCTGAATTTTGATGTTTGGTGATTGGGTGGTGCTCCTAATTTAAAGGCAAAAATGTGAGAAACTGTTGTACATCAAAGCTTTGGAGATAATTTATTTGTAAGGATGAAATTTGGAAGTTAAAGATGAAAATTGTTCAATTTGGTAAACTTTCTCTCGTAGAATTAAGCAATTTCAAACGAAAGAGAGTGGCAGCATTTAGAAAGAATCTTATTGAAATGTCTGAACTGGAAATAAAGCATGCTAGGGTAAGTATTCAGATTAAGCCAACAACTTTATTTTTCCAAGTTATTTCCCAATTCACTATCTCAGTGTCATTAGACTGATGAATTTGCTTTGTGGTTTTAATCCCCTGTAGTGTAGGTGGGAGCCACTTGTTGGAGTATTTAGTCCATTGCAAAACAAAAATTTTCAACTTCTTGATGAAATACTGCTTTTGAGAAAAGCATTTTTCTTGCAGTTACCCTGTCTCCTTCTCAAAGTCCTTGCAGCCACACTTTGAAGAACCTGTTGTACTAATTTGTGAACACATCCATCATACCATTATATATGCTCTTAATTATCTAGAGTTTCATGGAAAACATTTTTTAAAAAAATTTTCTAGTTTTGCTAAGTGTCTTCGGATATTCCTTTTTGGCTTAAAAGGGAAAAAAAACTTAAATGTATTTAATGTCTGGCTTAATGTTGCCAAAAACATTTTTTTTGGAGAAAAATGATTCTCAATGCTGGGTGCATATTAAGACTTTTCACTGCCTGATTACATTCACTAAGAAATTCTGGGGATGGCTCTTTGGGTGGTTCTTGGGTGTAAGTGAGATTGAGCCCCCTCGAGAGGGCTGTCTGGTTCAGGAAAACTGGATTAGCTCATGGATCAGCAGGGAACCATTGGAGGAAGGAACTTTTACTGGCTGTCAGCACTGGTTAAAGCAGGAAGACCGAATATTTATGTGTATTTTGAATTCTTTCATTATGACTACAGTGTAGACGTATTTATTCATTTGCCTCTAAAGTCTAAGCTCCTTTAAATTGCAGTTTTAAAGTATCATTTGCACAAAAATAATAACCCATAAATGCTAAGTTTCTGAATTCCTTTAAAGTGAGAACTTTTTTAAAGCAATTTGTGCAAAATCCTATTTAAATATTTATTATTTGTAATCTCATCTAAAATCTCACTGAGCTGGCTGTGGTTCAACAGTATAGTGGTTAGCGTGTCTGCTTTACATGCAGAAGGTCCTGTGTTCCCACCTCAGTGGAGCCACAGTCCATGGTCTATAGCCATGCCACCCTGAATAAGCCCGATTCCATCTGATTTCGGAAGCTAAGCAGGGTCGTGCCTGGTAGTACTTGGATGGTAGACCACCTAGGAAGACCAGGTGCTGTAGGCATAAATAATAATAAATAAATAAAATTATAAGGTCTCAACTAGTTTTTAGCAACTTTTTATCCAGTCTTTCCAAGGCCTTCACCTTCAAACAACAAATTGTTTATATAGTAGTTAAATTAATTCACAGTAGGCAGAATTTGGCGTGATTGCTTTGGGAGCAAATCTGGGGTTGGATGCGGGATCGGAGATGCTGGAGCAGCAATTGCTAGCTCTTTTAGGTGGGAGGCTCTCTAAGAGGAACTCGCCAACATGAAATTGAGGTCAAGGGGATGTAGGTTATGGTTCAGTTGTGATTTAAATAAGTTTAATTCTTATAGATATAATTAGGGAGTCTTGGACTCTAGAGCAATTCATTGGTCTACCTTGACTTTTATTTTTCTTCTAGAACAATGTCTCCCTCTTGCAGAGCTGCATTGACTTGTTCAAGAACAACTGACTTGCCTTTTCTCTGAATGAAGGACACGAATGTGAAAGAAAGCCAGCATTACTTGCACTTAAATCATTACCACAAAAGATTATCACCTTTGATTTTAGTTTAAAATTGTGCTAATAAATATTTTGATTTAACACTTTAAATCTTAACACTTTAACCATGTTGGTTTAAAAATATTTGTTACGTGCTCCTTGGACATAACTAATCTTTTCCTTTGCATTTAATAGCTCAAAGTGGGCAGAATCTAAATATTCAGTTCTCCTGTAATTTGTCTTTAGATATTAAAAGGGTGCAGGAAACGTGCCTTCTGGAAACAAGTATAAGCAATTTGCCTGGCACATGTAGTCTCATTGTTTGATGTGCCCATGTCCCTATAAACCAGTTATTTTAGGGTAGGTGCCAGTTACAATAAATAATTCAGCTACTTGTTACAGGTAACAGATTTTCCATTCCTTAATTAGGTAATTTTCCCCCCTTCTCTCACAGATCTTTAGTCATCTTAAGAGTTTGTACTATAACAAGAACAAGAAAATATCATTTATCTTTATATACCTTTTGCAGCTCCATTTTTGTAGTTGGGATATAAATATTTGAGAAGTATTTTAAGAGTATAAAATCAAACAATATGACAAACTTTTAGAATGCAGTCAGATATACATTAGAAAGTATGTGAACACCCTGTAAGGGGTGGTGTTTGTGTTTGAACTTTTTATAAAGTGTATAATAAAACCATGATACCATATGGAGTGTTTTTTTGTGTGTGTGTAAAACAAGGCCAAGTGCACCTAAGACTATGTAGTTGTAGCTAATCCTTGGCAGTGGTGAGGGGCTTCATTGTCTTTGCCCAGTCCTGGCCTCCATTTTAGTCTTAATGTTTTTAAAGACTACAGGCCAGTTCTTCAGATGGTCCCCAGATCTGGATTTGTTTGCTTTTGATTTGATTCAGGTTTGCATTTTTGACCTGCTTTAACATCAGTGACGATGTGTCCTCAGAAATGATATGTCTCTCATCTTTGGCGATGACTGAACATTTAGTGTTCCAAGTTTTCTCTTCTGAGAAAACATATCTTACAGCTGATTAAGAACAGAAGTTAAAAGTGATGAGTAAACATTTTTTACACTGTCTCAAAGTATCTTTGCAGTAGTTAATTATAATTAGTTGAAACTGGTATGAAGGTTGTAAAACATTGATTATTTTGAAAACCTGAGCATTTTTTTTTCTTATATTAAACTGGTATTGAAGTCTTGCCTCCCCAGCCAGTTACAGGCAGCTAAAATTTACTAAAATGGCTGGATACAGTAGCTCCTACTCCCTTGATGTTACATATTTGAAGAGCATGGTGCATGAAATGAGTGAACTTAAACACAATTGTAACTCCTCTGTTCTGACTATGTTTCTGTATTGCTTACTTGTCACTCTTACACTGTAGTAGCATAGGTGTTGAGTGGTTGGGGTGGGCAACTCAATGTGCCCAGGTTGCCCCTGATCCAAGGAGTTCTGACTACTGGCTTGATTCAAGGCTTGACTTGGGCTTTGCTGCATTTGGGCATACGTTGGGATGTCAGGGATGTTGTGTTCCGAGTCCTGACCCTACTTGCTGAGTGGCCTACGTGGGTGCCCCCTCTGATCCAGATGGATTTTGTGTAAACTGCAACAATTCTTTAGGTGCCCTTCAAATGAATTTTGTACCAGTGATCTCAAATTTAGACTTATTCTTTGGTATGATTCTAGATGTGCCTACCTTATGTACTATTGGCTTAAAGGGTAATTTTTTAACCCTTTTCCTGTTTAGAAAAAATATGCAGCTTGCTGCCAGCGTTTATTTAACACCACGTGTAGGAATGCTACATTTTCTAGGATTTGATACTTGTAGTGATTGAACTGCTGAAAACTGCTATAAATGAAATGATGTCATTTGTTTCCAAAGACTATTGATATACTAGAGCAATGCAAAAATAATAAAAGATATTTCATAGCAAACTTTGGGGGTAAGGTTAAAACTAATCTGTGAATTATCTTGGGGTAAACGCAGCAACAAGTGCCGCCAGCAAGTATTCTCAAAGCAAAGGGGGAAGGGGTTAAAGTGATTATGTCTAAAGGTCATTGGTGAAACCCCATGTGGTTCCGAGTGGATGAGGGATGTTTCAAGTCCTTTTTCTATCCATGTCGGTCAACAGAGTCATCACTGCCTTTCTTTTTAGTTTGTAGTCCATTCCCGAGGAACCAGCAGAGGTAGAGGTAGCCAACACCCTGAAACTTGAAGGCAAGGCTTGTGGGAGGATGCTGTCCTGTACGTCACAGAACTGGCGCAGGTGAAAGGGAAGAGTTACCCTCTGGTCCTCAGGAGGACTGCTAAGTGGGAAACTACAGCTGCTGAGGAAACTAACGAGTGCAGGTGGGCTTAGAATACTTTGAAATGTTTTTCTTAAAGCCACTAGGGTAGTATGGGTCATTTCAGAGTGATGGGGGTAGAGGGTGCTTTTGTCAGGGTGTTTTAAAGCTGCTGTGAGAGTGCTATTAAGTTGAGGATTGCTTTGGGAGACTTTACCTAGAAAAGTTTTGTTGTAGCACACATGACTAGTTCATAGGTAATGCATTTTCCCCAAAAGGAAGATACGGGGATGCAGATGAGCAAGAGAAGACTGCCTTTGGTCTAAAGCTTTGGTAGAAAGTCAGGGTCATCTTATGCCTTTGTTGCTATCAGTGGTGACAGCCCAAGCAGTGGGCCAGTTACCTCCTACATGTTCACTTGTTTCAACTTCCATCTTTTTGGGTCTTTACTCAACAATTACCTTGTCAAACCTTTGTGGTTGTGAGGTTTGTTTGAGATAATGCCTAGACCTAGCTCTGAGTTGGAAGCCTTTTTCAGAAGACAAGAAGTGCCTTGCACCATCAGTCTTCCACCTACAGGTGGCAGAGGTACCCAGGACAGCCACATGCACTCAGCTTGTGGAGTTTTTATGGGAGCAACTGAGGGCAATCCTGATGTTCCTGCAGAATTGTTCAAATGACGGTCTTGTAATAGAAAGAGAAATGTCATGGTATCTAAGATTTCAAGTTAGCTGGATGGTCTTCCCATACCAGTAGTCAGTCCTCCAGGGTTCCTGTAGGCCTCACATTCCTGGTGATGCAAGACAACCTCTTGCTGAGGTAGCTCCTGTTCAGAGAACTTTTGGGACTGGTGTTAAAACAGCTGCAAGTTAATGGGGTGGGGGCTGTTCAGAGCTGGGACCTGTGACGTGTGGAAGGAAAGCAGTGAGGACCCTTCCCTTTCTTCGGTGGGCAAAGATCACTTATTGGAGGTTTGGTTTGTTTCCCTTGAAAGGCATTTTTTTTGTTTTTAATCTTTCTGACTAAAAGCAATACAGGGAATTCAAGCAATTTACAAATGTGTAAACTAGAAAGCCAAAGTCCTCTATTTTACCATATCCATAAAAATCCGTTATTAAATGTTTCTGATTTAATTTCTACCCATATATGCAGTATATTTCATGGAAAATGAGTCAGGATGCCAGAATTGGGTGGTTTTGGTTTCTAGCTCTTGAGTATCTCTGCTGTTAGAATAGTTCCCATGGTCCAGATGCTAGAACACCTGTTTTGCATCTTATCACCCATCGCATTAGAAAGAGGGCAGGAGACTGGAGGAGGCTGAGGGTATCTTGGCCCTCCAGCAAACCTACTCCCATCCTGCAAAGACTTCATTAGACTGATTTATGTAGCACTTTTAGGAGGATTTTAATTGAGTCATCTTACATGCTTTACAAAACTTTAAAGCTTGTTAAACTCTGGGGACAATACTATGCAAAACACTCAGGAAAAAGCCCATAATCCCAGCCCACAGCCATTTTTATTTCTAATGGTTGCCTTCCAGCTCTTGCCTATGAGCATTAATTCATCTGGTACACCCTCAGCTAATTGGGGATTTGGGGATCAGGGTGTGGGATTCCCGCTGAGCTTTGCTACAAAGATTATATACTGGAAGACTGGCCAACTGCTTAGGTTTTAGGAACGTTATTGCTGGCCTTATTTTTTAACTGCCATGTCACAGATCTTTGTCATTTTGGTGTAATTTGGAGGTGGAATGGAGATCATGTGTCTGTTACTTGCCATGATGCCTCCATACTGCGAAACCACAGGAGGGTACTATTCACTTCCTGAAGATAAACCTAAGACAAGGCAAGAGTTTGAAACAGCAAATAAAAATAGTGCTGCTGCTGGCGTGTTAAACTAGTACTAATTACTCTTGATTTAGGCCTAATGTGGTAATTTTGGGCATAGTTGATGAAAGTCCCAACTCCCTATTGCCCTCTCCTGCCAGAATAAGGGAGGTGTCTGCAAAGCAGCTGAGTGGTGCAAATTTAAAGCTAGTCAGTCTTTGAGACTAGTTGGCTTCAGCTGCGGCTCCCAGGGCCTCTCTGCTCCTTGGAGTTGTTGATTGTATTATGAGCCCACAATTTGATCATGTTGGGAGGCAGGCAGCAGGGCCAGGTGTGTATCTGGTTAAAGAGAAAGTGGCAGGAGAAGGAGCCAGTGAGCAAACAGGAGCTCCATGAAGCCCCACTCCTCCCTGTGACACTGACCCAGGCCTGCTCAGTGAACATCCCAGAAGATAGGAAATCCTGAGTCTGGGCAGTCAAGAGGAAAATGTTGGAAATGCCTGCTGCTAATTCTATAGGACCGGAACAAAGTTTTCCAAAGACTGGTTTGCACCTGCAGTTCTATTGACCCCTTCTGCACTGTATTTTATATAAAGTGCTTGTCAAACTAGAAAGGGTAAAGGACATGAAACTGACTGGATGTGACTTCTAAGAGGAGGCCAGCATGAGGCAATTGAAACTTTCTTGTTGGGCAAGCTTGGAGGAGACTGGAGGCTGTGGTTGTCATGGCGTTCCTATATCACTGGAGGTAACTGATACCAGCTTAGCCACACCTAGATAAAGTGCCCACTCCCTACCTTCACTCCTTATATTTCATTTTAAAACCTAAGTCTGATCATGACCCTTCTGTACAAAAAATGCTTCCATGACTTCTCATTTGATACAACATAAAAACCCAAGTTCTTAGAACTACTACAAGGCCCTGACTGATTTGCTGTCCCCACCCTGACTTTATAGTTTCCCAAGGTGTCCACAATAAGGTTTCCAATCCCATGGGTTCTGTTACCCTCCCCTTGAATCAGGGCTGGGTTTGGTGACCTGTTGATAGTCCACAGAATGGGACAAGTGACACAGTGCTAAAATCCCAGGATAGACCGGAGGAAACTGCTCTCTTGCTCCTTCCAATATCTATCTAACCTGCCATGTTGCGGGGAGGCCAAGCCACACTTAGGAGAGGCCACATGTCCCAGCCCAGGAACCAGACGAGTCTCTAATCAGTAGTATCCAATAGAACTTTCTGTGTGGTGGAAATGTTCTGTATCTATGCTGTCCAGCAGAGTGACCATTAGTCCCATGTTAGCTAAGGTTTAGAGCATAGAACACTCTGCTAAATTTGAACTTGAGATAAACAGTGCTTATTTAGTGTATGTCCCATGTAATATTTGGGATATACTAAAACAATTCATTGTTTACCTGAAATCCAAATTTACTGGGCATTCTTCATTTTTATTTGCTTTGTCTTACATCTGGAAAGTGGCTAGTGCAACTGAGGATATGATTTTTTAATTTCATTTAATTTTAATTAAATTTAAGTAGCCACATGAATCTGACGGCTACTATATTGGACGGTATACTCTAGAGAATTCCATATCTAGTCATTCTTGGTACCCCAAGACAGTCACATTTCCCCAGCTGAAGCCCCAGACATTGTGTAAGAGACAAGTTATTCCCACTAAACTCTGTCTGAATTCTTGACCCACAGAATTCCTAAGCCTATAGTTTCCTGTACCAAATTTGTGGTAGTTCATTACTCAGGAATAGTAGCTGAAACTCTCCTGACCTCTCTGACCTTCTGTTCTTGGACCCCTCCCTCATTCCACTCCAGCAAACCCTAGGCACAGCTCTGCCTCAGGCCCTTTACTCCTGTTGCTCCCTGTTCTGGAATGTTCTCCCCCTGTACTCCTTTGGCTTATTCCTTCACCTGCTTCCAATCTTTGCTCAGATCTCACCTTTCAGTGAGACCTTCCCAGGCCATCCTATTTAATTCCTGATCCATTTAACCGTACTCTATTAAGTTTTTTCAAAAACCTCTCAATCTTTATATGTCTAGCTTATTTTTTTGTATGTCTTGGCTGAACTGCATGCTCAAGGAGGGTAGATGGGGCTCTTTACCTTTTATGTTCTCAGATGTGCCCCAGATGCCTGGAACAGTTCCCATCACACAATGGGCACTCAGTAGATACTTGTGTAATAAGTGAATGAGTATCAAGAGGGTGAGGTTAGTGTCATCCTTCCACATGTCTCTCAAGTATGGCTGCTGCTGCCCACTGCCCCTGGATTCCCTGTAAGTGTTAGGATTTTTTCTGTTAAGAGCATTCATTCTACAAACAATCTATGCCAGGTACTGCCCAGGCCCTGGGGTTATAGAAGTGACTGTGACAGATGAGGGCCCTCTCCTCAAGTAGCCTCTAGTCTAAGAGTGTGAGGATCTGAGAGAACAACCCCCAAACTAGCCATTTAACTTGGTGTGAGCCAAGAGGTTGTAGTCACGTCATAGGCATGGTCTAGTCTCAGCTATCTGTCACTGTGGAATTTTAAAATGGTGATGCCTGGGACCACCCCCAAATGCTTTGATTTCAGTAGTACAGGTACATCCCAAATGTTGGTAGTTTACAAAATTTACCTGGTGATTTTGATATACGGGCAGGATTAGAACCACTTGTCATTACCTGTGAGCCAGGGGTTCTCATCAGCCCCATCTTACAGATGAGAAAAATGAGGCCTAGAGGCTTGGCCAGGTTCCCAGAGTCAAAGGGTGAGAAATGGTGCATCTGAGAGTCCCCTTGGGTTCTTCTACAGTGAGAGGACAAGGCCTGACCAAAAGACAAAGGCCTGGGCCTAGGGACCTTTGGGCTTTGGAGGGCCCTCAGGCCCCCCAGAAGGTAGATAACCACACACCCCCAGGGCCTCTTACCATAGCTCATCAGACTAATGAGAGGCTCTGGTCCCGCCTACTCCCCATCTGTAATTTACTCACAGCCCTTCTCTCTAATTTTATTGCTGCCTCATCAGTTTCCCAATACCTGGGGGCTCTGTTTCCAGTGTGAGGCCCCTCCTTGGCTTAATGAAAAGGGTGGCTTTCCTGCAGTGGCCAACTCTCCTAGGGGTGGGGGAGCAGCTCCTTGGCAGAGATCTACGGGGGTAGGAAAATTTGATTTAGAATAGGAGGCAACAACCCTTCTGTTCAGCAAGTGCCACTGTAAGTACTTTTGCAGACACTTTTAGAAATTTCACAGAACTAGTAGAGCAGGGCAGGCCACAAGAGCAGGAGCACAGGACGTCTGGCTCTAGGTAGTAGCCTCTCCTGTGTCGCTGCCTTGTGTTGGGGTTTAACTTCTCTGCTCAAGTTTCTCCGGGTCCTGTTTCCCCACTGGACTGTGGCTCCTGTGGGAAAGGACTTGGCAATGTTTTGGAATCATCCAGGCCTTGTGTAGGTTGGTTTCTGGCATTGCCATAGACAGACTCCTAAAGCTCACTCATTTCCACATTTGTAAAGTAGCGGGGAGGGAGCTTATTCTGAGCACAAAAGAAGGGTCTAATCGGTGAAGTTTTTGGCCCCTAATGCCTACACCTGAGGCATTTAGACTATTGGGTCCCATCTAAGATGACAATAGTTTGGATGGGTTCAAGAGGCTGGGAGGACCAAGGGAGGTAGTCTGTGCAAAGCCTGCAGAAGCACAGTGCTCGCCACATAGTAAGTGTTCAATGTGAGGTTGTCATATCATTGGTCCCTGCCCATCTCCTCGCTGTGGGCTGTGTATACTGTGGACTCTGCTGTTTGTACCAATGGTTTTGAGCCATTTACCTGGGGCTAATAATAGGAATCTCATCTCTGTCAAAGAGTTCATAGTCAGGCATCCACAGTGTAATCAGAGGTGACAGGGTGTGGCTTTCTATGGCTGGTAGGCAGTTCCTGCAGTGGGCTGGACCGTGTTCCCTTGGAACCTGGAGCTCTCCTCCCAAAGACCACGTTTGCACACATGCCTTTGCCACAAAGCCCCTTAGTCAGGTGGGCTTGGGAAATTCAGTTATCAGCCTGAAGATGAAGAGTCAGCAATGTGAGTCCTCTCACTCCTAGCCTTGATCTCCTCTGCTGAGTCATTCTTTGATATCTTTCCCTTGGGGCACTGCTGGTTCCTTGGGTTACACATGCTATTATCAGTTGTCCCTGGTTACTGAGGCCACCAGCAGCTCATTCCTGCACACACAGGCTGGCCTATCTCAGGACTTACCCCTCTGGCCCAGGGCATGCCTGCCTGCAGGGGCAAGCTCCACCAGCCCAGGAATGCCCGCAGTTAGTGTCTGGAGAGACACCAAGCAAGGGGCAGGAGCTGGTGGGTCCTGGGTCCTCGCCCCCTCACTCCTGATGGGATGAATGGACATGGGTTCTACACAGTCCCTACTTGATGACCCCGTCTCACCATCCCACTCCTGCCAAGGTATCCTGGGGCCACCTCCCAATTAAAGTTATTTCGCCCAAATCCTTTCACTGAGTCACTCTTGGAGGAGCCTAAACTAAGGCAAATATTATTGGGCAGCCACCAGTGAACTCTGGAGACTTGTGCTCTGTGCTTTTCTTCTCAAATTGCCCAAATTTTCTCTGAGGTCCCTGGAAGGGAGGGAGGTTGGAGTGCAAATGGGAGCAACCTGAAGGCTGCAAGGGAGCCTTCTCCTTGCTTCCTTTCCTCGTATCTCTGCAGCTCTGAGAGTGGAGGGGCCAGCCAGGGTCTTAATAGTGCCTGCTGTTTCTTTTCCTTTTGCTTGCTTCGCATTAAACAATGTTAAACTCAGTTTAATGAGGTTATGGGGTTCTCAGAGGCTTCTTATTGTGAGGCAGGCTTCCATCTCTCCATATTAGGGACAGGTCAGGCCCCAGTAAAGGCTGGAAGGAAAGGAAAAGCCTCAGAGTGGGGTCTCCTGACTGGGGGTCTGATGAGACCTTGAGTCGTAGCAGTAGGTACCTCTGTCCCGTGGTCTGAGAGAGCTCTGGGCAAGATGTGCCTCAAAATACCCAGATTCCCTTTGCAAGTCACTCAGCCTCCAGCTTCTCAACTGAAAAATGGGCATGGGAGTATCTCCACTGGTAGGTTTAGGAAAAGGGGGATAAAATAAGTGTGGAAGTCCCTTTTAATATAATTACCACTAAAACTCAAGAGGAATGAGACACCACAGCATGGCAGGCATATGGAGGGGATGCCGGGATTGAATCTATCAAGCGGTGGTCCACAACCAGCTGGCAAGGAATCACTAGGGTGTGAGGTGAACTCATTCATGCCCTACACAAACAACTGAGCCCCTCTAGGTGCTGGGCACCAGGGAGAACAGGAGACAAAATAGTCAATATCCTTGCCTTCATAGAGTTTATATTCTGCTCTGTGTGTTGGGGCAAGAGGGACAATAAATAAGTAGATACATAAAAAGGTGAAGTGATGAGTGCTGTGGTGAGATATATATCTCACCATTAGAGTACATGGTGAGTGGAGGTGTTACTTTATATAGACAGGCCAGGGGTAGCCTTGCTGAGCAGAGACATGGGGCAGTGAGGGAGAAAGGCATGTGGATATTTGGGGGAAGAGAGTTCTAGGCTGAGGAAAGAGCAAAGGCAAAGGTTGTGAGGTAAAGACATTTTCAGTTCACTATTGCTACATAACAGTCTACTCCAACACTTAGTGACTTGGATTAGGAGCTGTTTATTTTTAATGGCTAGGCCCAGCTGGGCAGTTCTTCTGGTAGCTGGGCTCAATTGTCTGAGGTCAGCTGCCGGGTAGGCTGGGGCTGGTGGTTTAGAGTGGCCTCAACTGGGATGGCTTATCTCTGCTCCATGTGATCTCTCATCCCCCAGCAGGCTAGTCCAGGATTTTGCTTTTGACAGCTGGGAAAGCATCCAAGAAAGCAAGGGAATTTGCAGGCCTCGGCTGGGTCCTGGCACACTGCATGTCTGCCACATTCTGTTAGCCAAAACACCCAACAAGGCCAGCCTGGGTTCCAGGGGAGGGAAAACCAACTCCATCTTTTGACGGGAGGAGCTGCAAAGATTGTGGCTACTTTTGCAATTTACTATAATCTTCCATGTTGCAGGTGAGAAACCAGGGCTCAGAGAGATAAAGGCACAAGGCCACACAACCTCTGAAATTCAAACCCACACTTGTTTAGTTTCATGGTTGGTGCCTTTTCTAATATAAACCGCCTCTGGTCCAGCAGGTTTCTTAAACTGATTTTTTATTTTCCTCAAAGTTACATGTTAAGGTCGAAAATAAAAAAATGACAGGACCCTGGAGTAATATGCCAAAATATCCTTCCAGCCTTTTTTTCCTGCACATACAAGTGTGAACCCCCACCTCCCACCTCAAGTTTCTCTTTATCTCATGAATATTTTTTTAGGTGGTATCCTTTTTTTTAAGATTTTTTTAAAGAGCAGTTTTAGGTTCATAGCAAACGTAAGAGGAAGGTACAGAGGTTGCTTGTATTTTCTTTATCCCATGTGAGAGTAAAGTAGAAGAGTGGCCAATAGTGACCAATCTCTAGAATGGTCAGAGAATTTGGAGATATTTACCCTTTTTATTATAATCAGGACAGGCTTATGGAATTACTAACTGCTAGTAATATTTTGGGAGCCAGATTTAGATGTGAGGATTCTGAAGGCAGGTAATAGGAGCCACTGAGGGTTTGAGCAGAGGAGTGGTCCATGTGAGCTGAACAAGTGTCCATGGCTGAGCAGGCAGCTGGCATGGGAAGGGTTGTCGGGAAAATTTTCCAAAGTGTACTGGAACTGACCTCCAAAGGGCAGAGAGACTGAAGAAAGAGGCTGACAATTCCAAAATTAGACAAAGATTTTATTAAGGAAGTTTATAGATGGAAGCAAAGTCTTGACAGAAGCAGGACTGCATCTCCATACCAGAAAGGGGATGAGGCTTCATATATGCAGCCTCCAGCAACATGGGCAGCTTGTGGCTATGTGGCATGTGCTTGCTAAGAACAATGTATTCCAAAGCAGTAAGCCACTTAAAGGGCCTACTTCTTTATGTAAGTGCACTCCTTTCAGGTGGTAATGGCCCACCTCTCCCAGGGTGGACCTGCAGTCACTGAGAGCAACTTGCTTCCTAAGATGGCGTTGGTCATGTCAAGCACCAGAAACCATTTTGCCTAACAAGGGTCTGGAATTCTGGGTGGGCAAAGGAAGCAGGAATGCTGGGCCAGGGGTGCACCGATGTGAGGGGAGCAGAGTTTGGTGGGGGACAGGAATGCTGTCAGCAAACTCTTTAAGGGCCATCAAATGAACAAAAGGAGTGCTTGTTCTGGATGGTCCCAGAAGGCAGAACCAGGGGTGATGAGTAGGAGGGACAGGGAGACATAATTGGACTCGATTCCCAAGAGCTTTGATCACCAGGGCAGCCCTCACAATGGATGAGACCCCTCGTGAGGCAGAGGTGGGCTGGTTGGACATGTGCTGGGTTATGTCTACTCAGCTTCCCTCCCTCCTTTTGGTAGACCCCTGATTTCCCCATAGGCACCTCTCCTCCGTTCACAGCCCTGCCCTTCTGCTGTTGCTGACCCCACCCTCTGCTGGCAGGTGTGGCAGGAACTCTGAGGTCTGACCCAAGAAAGCATTCTCCTGCTCAGGCCTCAGCGATTGGCCCACAGTCAGGAACATGACCCCTTCAGGCCAATGAAGGGCCACCCTGGGACTTTGATTGGGTCGTTGGTTTGGGGACACGCTCCAGGTCTGTTGGAGCTGCCAGGTGGGAATGGAGTAAGTGTGGTACTGCAGAGAGATCCCTGATGGTGTCACTCCAGTCACCAGTCAGCATGTTGCTGTAGGGCACACAAGGTCGGTTATTAGTCACACTCCAATGTGGCTTGTGAGGGAAGAGAGGGAGACCCAGGGTCTGGACTGGAGGTTGGGGTCAGGGAAGCCTTCCTGTAGGAAGGGATTGAGACCTCATGGCGCAGAGGGGTTATTTGGACAATTTGGGTGGGAAGGAGGGATGAGTGTTCCCAGCCAAAGCGACAGAAGCAGGCTGACTGTTCTACTCTGCAAGGCTGTGCAGAGGTATAGTAGAAACCAGGACATCAGCACTGTCCTCACTCCCTATGTAGCCAAGGAAAGTTGTACCCCATCTCTGGACCTCAGCTTATTCTTCTGTTAAATGGGTTGAATGGGCATCACGCCTGAACAGGTATCAGAATCACCAGGGAAGGTGCTAAAAATGCACACTTTTGGGTTTCGTTCCTGAGTATCTCTAGTGGGATGTGGGGTGGGTGGAGCTCAGGAATGTGCATTTTTACCCAGCACTCCAGGAACCTCTGATGAGAGCTCTGTTTCCACACTTTGAGAAGCTCTCTCTGAGACTGCCAGCAGGCCCTTTGCACCAGGGCACCCAAGTGTCTGTTGAAGCAGTTTACCCAGGACCTACCAACCTGGCACTGGTCATTAGACTACAGGTAGTCCCTCTGGGCCACACCTTTGCCAAACATGGGCCACTGAGCCACTGATGCAGCTCACTATCCTGGTGGCTTGTCTCAAAGTTCTCCAGGGTTCTGGGACATTGAGGATGTCTGTAAGAGAGGCCTCTCCAAGGCCCCTGGGAAAGGTATCAGTGGCCTGGGGATTCCTCAGTACCCTTTCTAGACCATGCTCCCTCTGAGATTTCTGCCATTTGGCCTTGTGCTATTTCTCACCTCTGTTAATATTTATTTCTTCCCTGGCCTCAAACAGCCTGGAATTTGCTTAAAGGGCAGGAACAGATATGGTAGACCTTGCCTCCCTGCCTTGCGCTCTGCTTCCTGGCATGTCTGTGTGCAGGCTGCCTTGTTCTCTGCAAGTGGGCTCACCAGGCAGCCCTGCCTGTGCTCCTGGCTCCAGCACAGGGCCCAAGGCCAGCACAGGGCCCAAGGCCTTATTTTGCTCTTGACTCTACTACCCCTTGGAGACACCTTAAACCTATCCTCTGGCTCCACATGCCTCATATCTGGCCTAGAGGCCTGGAACTAAGGCACTCAGAACATTCTAGATGTCCCAGAAACACTCCTGGCTGCAGAACTGGCTCCTGATCCAAATTTGAATAAGCCACAAAGAGGTTGTGATGAAAGGTCATGTAGTTTGAAACAGATGTGTACATCACTTTCTATGAAATCAGATCCTGGTGTTGGCTGATGCCACAGCATGAGCCTAGGAGACCTGAACTGGGAACACAGAGCTGTTAATGCTGTTGATAAATGTGGCCAGCCTCAGACAGGTCACTGAATAGCTTTTCTGCCAAATCCGTTCAGGGGATCTTGTGATTTCTGCCTCCTTTGAAACTTGGGGTCTTGTTTGAGAGAAAGAATGCTTCCCCACTCCCACATTTCAAAATATTTTGAGATCTATTGCCTCAGTTTTGAACATTGCATAAATCAACACAAGTATGGTGACTGCTCCTTTTTAATAAAAACACTGGTAATAAGATGGATATTTGCTGCTGTTTCTTTAACTTTGTATTTTGAACTACATTTAGAAAAGTAGTAAAAAGAAGTAGTAAGCATAGTAGGAAAGTTGCAAAAACAGTAGATTTTCCCTATATCCCTCCCTTGACCTCCCCAACATTACAAAACCATTGCACAATGATCAAAAATGGGACATTAACCTTGAGACAACACCATTAACCCAGCTAAAGACACTGGGAGAACCTCAGCTGCTTTTTCACCAACATCCTTCTTTTACTCAAGGAGCACACTCAGGATCTGACATTTGCGTTTTGTTGTTTTATTCTGTCTGGTGTCCTGCTGTCTGCAACAGTTCCTGGGTCATTCATTCCTTGCCCTTCAGAACCTGGATACCCAGAGGAGTGTTGATCAATTACTTTGCTGAACATTCCTCAGTTCAGGCCTGTCTGGGTCTCCTTGGGATTGGGTGGAAGTTGTGTATCCCTGACAAGGACACCACAGATGTGGAGTTCAGTGCATCATGCCACAGGGTCATGGTGTTGATGTGTCTTATTTTGCAATGATGGCCTATATTTCTGGTCAAGTGATCTCTGAGGGGCTTTTCTTCTGTAAGGTTATATCCACCTTCCACATGCCCTGCCTAGTCAATAAACACCTCAGGAGAGATACCTTGAGGTTATGCAAATCTCTTTTCTCTTCATACCTTCCATGGAATCTAGTCTTGTCTGCAGCAGTCACCTCTGTGCTATTTGCCTAATGCTATTTTCCCTTCCTTCCTCCTTCCACATTTATTGATTGGGTTTCCACTGCAAGAAAGAGCTGTCACTTCTGCTCCATTGATTTACTTAATCAGTTATTATTTATATCAATATTGTTCAAATTATTTCAACCCTGGCCATTGGGAGCTCCTTCAGGGCTCCTGTGTTCTTTCAACAACCCCCCTGTATTTTTCTGGTTTCACACAAAGTGCCAGGGTTTGCTGCTGGTCTTGCTCAGCTAGTCGTTAGATATCCTCTGAGTTCTGTGTAGATTGCGAGCTCCTGAGGCCACCAATCACATCTTCTGTTCGGTATCAATTGTGGGCCAGATTATGCTCAAAACATATTCCTTAGTTGATTGGTGTTTTGGCAGAGCTGGTTCTTTGGAAGAAATTGCCACTCTTTAGAGGTTGAAGTTGTGATTTTTGTGCTGGGAGCTGGTGAAACTAGGCAGGACCCAAGGAGGCTCCCATTCTGTCTTTTACAGCTTATATTCCTTCTGTCTGAAAGTCTCCACAGTGAGTACTTAAGAGTTCAAAAGGCCCAGAATACCCAGCTCACAAAAGACCTGTAGCTCCCTTTGCCTGGCATACAGAAAGGTGCTGAGATTTCATGCTGATAAACTTGACCTTTGTCTGAACTTCCTCGATCTTACCAACAACTGAGACAGTTTGGAAGTTTCTTAGTTTGGGTCCCCCCAGAAGCTGACCTTGTTATGATTCAAGTGCAAGTACTTTCTATAGGAGGTGATCTCAGTGGGGAGAGGAGAAGTGAAACAGGGAATGGAGGACAGCCCTTATTATATTATTGAATTATCAAGTACATTATCACTATGTACAGTTGGAGCTCATCCTGCTGCAGAATCCTGGGAAACAGTCTAGAATGCATACTTAAGAGTTCTCCTGTCCTTCAGAAGCTGGGTTATTTATATACCAACTCCTATTAGTTTTTGTTTGACGGTTGCTTCTGAGCCTGTTAATTCTCTGGGACATCTAAGCACAGAGTGGTCTCTTGCCGCTAGAGAAAGTTTTCAGGCTAGGTTGTGCTCAGAAATGGTGAAAGTCTAGCAACCCAACCTTTTTGGCACCAGAGACTGGTGCTCCTGTGAGAATCTAATGCCTGATGATCTGAGATGAAGCCGAGGTGGAGATGCTAGTGCTGGGGAGTGCTGCGGAGAGGCTGCAAATACAGATGAAGCTTTGCTTGCTCCTCTACTGCTCACCTCCTGCTGTGCAGCCCAGTTCCTAACAGGCCACAGACTGGACTGGTCCTGGTCCACAGCCTGGGGGTTGGAGACCCCTGGACAGGATATAGATGGAGTACCAACAGCACCCGTAACAGGCATATCCCCATTTTACAGATGAAGGAACTGAGGTGCAGAGAAGCAAAGTGACTCACCCGGGGTCTCGACATATTACTGAGAGCTGGTACATGAAGCTAGGAATTTGGGTAAGGATTGTGTTAGATGATTTTAAGTCTTTACCCAACTCTCCCTTTGCCTCTGCATCTTATGGCAGATTCTCCCTCTGCTGCCTTCTTGCTGGCCTGGAAATGGCCTCCTCTACTTGGCAGGGTACATATTTGCACAAGGGCACACCCCTGCAAAATGAGTGATGACATGGCCTAATGTCTTGGTAGTTGCAAGTTCATTGTTTGAGTTGGATGGGGACAAGCCCCTGTATTATTTCAGGAAGCTTGAGTTATGTCAATCCCACCAATAAGTAGTGTTAAAAAATTAGGCAAATAGGTGGAAGAAACTCCTGGCTTCTTGTTTGCTTAGACCGTCACGCTGATAGACTGTTGATCTCTCTGGTTCCAGGTCCCTCTGACACCTTTGGAAGATAGAACTTCACCACACTGAGCTGCATTGTGGTGTCTTCCAGTTTCTCACTCTTCCCCTGTCCCCTCCCGAATTCCCAGGTCTAGTTCTTGGTTCTTTTACTGACTACCCCTTCCCCTTTGCCCCTCGTATATTCCCAGCCTGTTTTCCTAGTGAACTTTTGGACCTGGGCTAGCCTTAGGAGTCTGGAGAGAGAATTCTGAGCCAAAAGATGTGGGCTCTGAGAACAAATAAATGGGTGTGTGGGTTGCAGCCCCTGCCTCAATTTCCCACAGGAAGAATGGAATGTTTAAAGAGGAAATTACCTTTGCCTAGTCCACTCCCTAGAATGCCCCAGTACTTCAAAGCAGATCAAGTTACAAAAGGATTATCACATCCCAGGCCCGGGCTGACTTCCTAGGCTTTGAGAAACATCAAAATGAACCGTATGCATTTAGAAAGAAGCTCCACCTCACTGGTATTCAGGAACATGTAAATTAAAACAAGACACTAGTGATGTTGGGGTAGTGCAAATTGACCCTGTATCACAATAAAAAAAGTCCATATCCTATAATCCAGAGAATCACTTCTTTCAATCTGCAGCAGAAAGTCCTTTGCACAGATGCATAAGGACTCAGGTATGCATCAAGTTATTCATAAAAGCAGTACTTCTCAACACTTCATGGGCAAGCTCCAGTCTTTATTTCCAATCTGTTGCAAACTCGTCTATTTTTACTTTTACAGTAAAAACGAATTACTAGAGAAATAAAAATTTAAAAACCAAAGGCTTGTGAAATACAGCCCCCTGATTTTTTTTAGCCTTCTGATTATTGTGAGATTTGACATAACATTATTCTGCCAAATTGCTATAAAGTCACCTCAGTGCCCTAGTCTCTATTCTTATCTCACCGACTGCTAACAAACAGCTTATGGCCTGCACTTCGAGTAACTACTGTGTTGTTTGCAAAAACAAAACAAAAACAACAAAAAAAGCAAAGCAAAACAAAACAAAACAAAACAAAAAATTGGAAGGAACCTATATATTTATCAACAGAAGAATGACTACATAAACATATCATGCCCATACTATAAACTTTGTGTTCTAGTCAAGAGTCAGGATGGGAGATTTATAAGTCCTGATATAGAAGGGTGGCCAAGACACATTATTGAGAGGAAAACAAAAACAAAAATGAAACAATCTGCAAAATAATACAGTTTTCTCATGTGTTAAAGGTGAAAAAAATTCACAATAAAACAACACTATGAATTTCCTATGGGTGTAGAAATACGTATAAAAATATATAGAAAAGGTACTGGAAGTGCTACTGGGGAGTAAAAGGGGAATCTTTTGTAATGGTTTCATTTCTATGAAAAGAAGACATTTAAATATTACTTGTATAAATTTAAAAAATCTAACATCTAAGCAAGGTTGACTTAAAGCAGGCAAATGCCTCCTCCTACCCTCCATGTTACATTGAAAAATGAATTTTCTATACTTCTCCCTGCCTCCCAACAGAGGGACACACCACACACTGCTATACAGGTAAAATATAGATTAAACGAACAATCAGTATGGAGGGCAAACTCATGGGAAAAAGGAGATGCCCTGGCCCCAGCTGCAGCCTGAGAGGCTGGGAAGGGGAATGGCTTGAGCATATGAGCCCCCTGTGAGGTGGCCAGAGGCAAAAGGAAGAATATAGATTTTAGATTCAAACGTAGAGTAAAATTCCAGCGCCTGAGTTTTGAGTTGAAGGTAGATTGAGCACAGGTATTTAGTCTTGGCTCCCTCCCGAATTCTGGCGCAAATGATAGTAAAGGCAGGCAACCCTACAGAGATGAAGAGAATAGGGCTGGAAGGCAGATGGCGGAGTTGTTAATGGACTTAGCAGAAGCGGAACAGCGGAATCCTCAGTGGACAGTGGGGCAGTGGGAAGTTACATGATTTACACCACAGAAACCTAAAAGGCCCTTTTATTTTCTCCTATCTGGGTTCACTGACTGTAGATTTCTGACATTCATGTTGACTTACCTTTATATGAATCTTTCAGTATGGAAAATCATTTCCATTCATTCCGGTAGTTTTATTGTATAATTGCCTCGATAATCTTCTCTCCTACTATTTTCTCTGTTCTTTTTCTGAAATTCGTCCTAGCTAGATGTCAGACCTCCTGGATTCATACTGTTTTTCTTACTTTTTCTACCCTAGTTTCCATGTTATCATTTTGCATTTCTGTTCTGCTTTCGGAAAATGTTATTGACTTTACCTTCTGAATACTTCTAATTGATTTTTTTCAATTAAACTTAAAAAAAAATTGTAGATGAATATGTAGTTATAAGAAATAATATAGAGAGAAACTGTGTATCCTTTACCCCTCCCATAGTGGTAGTATCTTACAAAACTGTAGAACAATATCACAATCAGGATATTGACATTGATGCTGTTAAGATATAGAACACTTCTGTCAGCACAAGGATCTTTCATGTTGTTCTTCTATAGCCTCACCCACTTGCTTCCTTTGGCCATTCCTTCTTTAACTCATTTCTACAATTTTGTCATTTTAACAATGAAGTCATACAGCACATTACCTTCTGCAGTTGGCTTTCTTATACTCAGCATAATTCTCCAGAGATTTATCCAAGTTATTGCTTGTATCAATAGCTTGTTCCTGTTTATTGCTGAGTAGTATTTCATGTTATTGATGTACTACCATTTCTTTATTTACCCCTTAAAGGAATTTGATTCATTTCCAGTTTTGGGCTATTATGAATAAGACTGCTATAAACATTCACATACAAGTTTATGTCTGAACATAAGTTCTCATTTTCTCTGAGATAATTGCCCAGGAGTACAATTGCTGGGTCATATGGGAGTTGCACATTTAGAATTTTTAAGACCCTTTCAAACTGTTTTCCAGGGTAGTTATTCTATTTTACAGGCCCACCAGCAATGTATGATGGATTCATTTTCTCCACATCTTTGCCAGCATTTGGAGTTGTCACTGTTTTGTATTTTAGCTGTTCTGATAAATATCCAATAGTGGTATCAATTTGCATTTCCCTGATGGCCAATAATGTTGAGCATCTTTTCATATGCTTATTTGCTATGGGTATGTTTTCTTTAGAAATTCCTCTTTATGTCTTTTGCCCATTTTCCAATTGGATTATTTGTTTTCTTACTGTTGAGTTCTGAGAGTTCTTTATATATTCTAGATACTACTCCTTTGTTGGATAAGTGGTTTGCAAATATTTTCTCCCAGTCTATATCTTGTCTTTTCATTCCCTTAGCAAAGTTGTCCATAGAGCAAAAGTTTTTAATTTTGGTGGAGTACAATTTACTGACTTTTTTTTTTAAGTGGATAATGTTTTTAGTATCAAAAAGCATTTGGTAAACCCTAGACACCAGAGATTTTCTCCTATGTTTATTTCTAAAAGTTTTATAGTTTTACATTTTATATTTAAGTCCATGATCCATTTAGAGTTAACTTTTGTACTAGGCGTGAGGTTTATGTTGATGTTCATTTTTTCTTTTTTTAAATATTGCCTATGGACATAACAATTACTCTAAGACCACTCATTGAAGAGGCTTTCTTTGACCAATGTGTATATCCCTCCACTGATGCCATCCAGCCTTGATTACTGTAGCATTATAATATGTCTTGAAATCTGATAGGCTGATTCCTCCCTCTTTATTTATCTTCCTCGAAATTGCTTTAGCCATTCTATTTTCTGTGCCTTACAATATAAATTTTAAAATAATCTTGTATATACAAGTAAATCTAAAAAATATCTTGCTGGGATTTTGATAGAAATTGCTTTAAACCTATATACCAATTTATGGAGAATTGACGTCTTTACTATGTTGGATCTTCTGGTCCGTGAAAAGACTATATCTCTCCATTTGTTTAGCTCTGCTTTGATTTCTTTCACAGGTGTTTAGTAGTTTCAGCATACAGATCTTGTATAGTTTTGTTAGCGATACACTTGCCTATTTTATTTTTTGTGTACAATTGTAAATATTGATTTTTAATTTTGGTGTCCACTGTTAATTACTAGTATGTAGAAATACAATTGATTTTTATATGTTTAACTTATATTCTGAGACCTTGTTGAATTTATTTATTAGTTCGTGTATTTTTTTTTTCCAGATTTCTTGGGATTTTCTACATAGACAATCATGTCATCTGTGAATAAGGAGAGTTTTATTCATTCCTTTCCAGTTAGATGCCTTTTAACCCTGCTTAGCCTTTTTTTTCTTCTTATTGTGCTGGCTAGAACTCCTAGCATGGTGTTGAATAAGAGCTGTGAGAGCCTTGACTTGCCTTTTTCCTGATCTTATGGAGGAAGGATTCAGCCTTTTGCCATTAAGTATTACATTAATGGCAAATTTTTGGTAGATACAATATAATTTATCAAGTTGAGGAAGTTTTTCTCTATTTCTATTTTTCTGAGAGTTTACTTTTTTAAATCTTGGATGTTGAATTTTGTTAAATGTCTTTTCTGCATTGATTGATATGATCATATGATTTTCTTAAGACTGTTGCTATGCTGGCTTACACTGATAGATCTTTAAGACATCGAACCAGCCTTGCATTGAAATAATTTTTATTTGAAATAAACCCTATTTAGTAATTGCTGAATTTTCTTGCTAATATTTTGTTAAAGGTTGTTGCATCTATATTTATGAAGGATATTGGTCTGTAGTTTTTTTGTTTTGTTTATTATTTTTTATTTTCATTCAATTTAATATATTTTACACTTCCCTTGGGACTTCCTCTTTAATTCATGGATTATTTAGAAGTATGTTGTTTAGTTTCCAAGTGTTTGAAGATTTTCCTGTTATCTTTCTGTTTTTGATTTCTTGATTCTATTGTGGTCAGAGAACACACTTTGAGTAAGTTTAATTACTCTAGTTTGTTGTTTTGGTTTACAGCTCAGCATATGGTCTATCTTGGCATATGCTCTGTAGTCACTTGAGAAGAATGTGTATTCTCTGTTGTCAGGTAAATGTTCTATACCTGTTGATTGGGTTTTGTCGTTTGGTGGTAATGGTGAGTTATTTCATGTCCTTGCAATTTCTGTTTAGTTGTTCTATTAATTGGTGTGAGAAAGATGTTGAATGCTCCAATTTTAATTGTGGATTTATCCTTTCAGTTCTGTCAGTTTGGATTCACTTTTTTTTTTAATTTTTATTTTTTATAGCTCTATTGTTGGGTGCACACATTTAGAATTTCTGTCTTCCTGGTAAATTGACTCTTCTATCATGTAAAGTCCCTCTCTGTCTCTGGTAACATTCTTTTCCCTGGAGTCTACATTATCTGATATTAATATAGCCACTCTTGCTTTTCTTTGATTGATGTATGCAGGTTATATATCTGTTTCCATGCTTTTACAATCTGCCTATATCATTATTTTCAAGTGAGTTTCCCATACACAGCACATAGTTGTGTCATGTTTCTTAATCCACTCTACCAATTTTTATCTTTTAATTGGTGTATTTAGACCATTTACATTTAACATAATTATTAATATATTAGGGCTTAAACCTGCCATTTTATTTTTTATTTTCTGTTGCTGTCTCTGTTTTTCGTTTCTGTTTTCTTTTTCCGGTCTTTCTGTGGGTTACTCGAACATATTTTAGAATTATATTTTGACTTATAGTATTTTTGAGTGTATCTCTTTAAATAATTTTTTTTGGGTAATCGCTCTTTTGGTAGTTGCTTACTAATCTTCTTTAGGCCCTCCGCTCTATGTAGCTAGTTGACTTCATTTCTACTCCTATAATTGATAATGTTCTAGGTACTTTGAAGGGACATTTATTCCTTCATGCTTAGGGACACAGTGACAACAATAATAATAATTGTTTCCTTTTCACCTTTTACCATGTGCCTGGTGCTCTATAATTTATCTCTGATCCTGTAAACCAGGCATTATTATTCCAATTTTATGATGTGAAAATCAAGGAAGCCCAGTATACTTGAGTAATTTGTTCAGGATTACACAGTTAGTAAGAATCTCTTTGCTACCAGCCTCCAAATTCTTCTACCATGTTTAAAAGCAACTGTAGCCTGTGGGAATTGTTTTGAGATAGTCCTTTTAGTTAGTACCTGAGTTATTCTCTATTTAAAATGAAGGCTTTTGTCTACCATAGGAGAGATGTACTCTTCCTTCTCTCACTTTTCTGTTTCTCAGTTATGTTACTAGAGACTCCCTGCATCCTGGGTTCTGGAAAATAAGGAAGTTTTCAGCAAAGGACCTTCAGCTATTAGATGGCGGCATAGCTTTCAGTGACTCTAAAAACACCATTTGCTGCACTATCTTAACCTTGGACATGCTACTGCTCTTACAGGAAAGTTAGTGCTGCTATTTTCTTCCTACCAATTAAAATAAACTCATTCCTGATGATTCACTGGTTTCAATTTAAACTTTACGCTAAAGAGATAAATCTTTCCAACTCTGTCATGTTTTCTTTTGTCCACCCTAGCCACCCACTGTTATGATCATACCCTGGATTGTGTCATCATTAGAAATCATATCAGTGCTGAAATCTTGTTTTCAAACCTTTCCTCTCTCTGACAACTGTTTATCCTTCTGGCTCACTTGCTTAAAATTCTCCTATTTTCAGAATTTTTTTACTTTATCAAAACCTCTAATAACCCCTCAGCTTTTTGCTATCTGTCATTACTTTTCTTCCTTCCTTCCATAGGTCTATCATTATAATTCCTGTATTAGTCAAGCTTTGCTGCAGTAACAAACAGCTCCAAAATATCAGTGGCTTATAAAACAAAGTTTACTTCTTGCCAGTAATTCTGCTGATTTGCTTTGACACAGCTAGACTTTAGGCTCCAGTGTGTCTTATGCTAAGACTGGGTAAAGGAGCAATGGCTGTCCAGAGAGTGCCTTTGTCATGGCAGATGCAGCAGCCTAAGAGAGGGAATGGAAACATGCAATATTTTTTAAAGCCTAGGTTTGGTACTAGAACACTGTCACTTCTGCCTTTCAATTGGTCAGACTAAGTCACGTGGTTGAGCCCAAAGTCAATAGGAAGAGAACTTTTTTCTTTTTACTGGGAAGAAAATATTTGCTTGACTGATGCAATCTATAACACTTCCTTCAATCAGGTCCCTGGCCCCTCTCCCTTTGTAGGATCAATCCAAGCATTTGCCTTCTTTCTACATATACCTGAGCAGCAGAACGTTGGTTGGAAGAAAATTGTGCAACGGAGCTACTGATTTCTCTATAAATGCATTATTTCAAGCCTCAGTTGGATACTTAACATGCCTTGCCTAAATATTTTCCTATGTATTTAATATTTTATTGTGGTAAAAAATGTATAATGTAAAATTTATCATCTCAACCTTTTCTAAGTATACAGTTCAGTAGTGTTAAGTATATTCAAATTGTCGTGCAACCAATCTCCAGAATTTTTTCACCTTGCAAAATTGCAACTCTGTTCCCATTAAACAATAACTCCCCATTCTTCACTTCCCTAAGCTCCTGGCAAATACCAATCTACTTTCTGTTTCTATGAATCTGACTATTTATATAAATGAATATTATAGTATTTGTCTTTTTGTGATTGGCTTATTTCACTTAGCATAATGTCCTTGAGGTTCATCCATGATGGAGCATATGTCAGAATTTCCTTCCTTTTTAAGATTAAATAATATTTCATTCTATGTATATACCACATTTTGTTTTTCCATTCATCCTTTGATGGACACTTGGGTTGCTTATACCTTTTTGTCTGTTGTGAATAATACTGTTATGAATATGGATGTGTAAATAACTCTTTGAGACACTGCTTTCATTTTTGGGGTATATACTCAGAAGTGGAATTGCTGTATCACACAGTAATTCTCTGTTTAATTTTTTGAGGAACGTTTATACTGTTTTTCATAGTATTTTCAGTATTTTCTACAATTTAACATTCTCACCAACAGGGCAGCCTAACTTTTTATATTTCTCTGGTAAGCCTACTTTGCCACTTCCACTAATGACCATGTTACACTGTATCTTTCTTTCTCAAAACTCCCTCCTCCCCTCTTCCACTTTTACTTTTAGGTTCAGCTGCTGACTTGGGCTCATTTCATCGAGAAAGTAGAAGCCATCAGATCCAAACACACTTGCCCTCCCTGCATCAGACTACATTCCTTCATTTTCACCATCTTCCCATTCTCCTTGCAGTTTGTTACAACCAAGGAGACATAACCACTGCCCGTCAGGGTTAATCCCTTCATCTGATTCCACACCCCAGCATTCCCTGCCCCCTGCACTCACCTCTCAGGGCAAATTAAAGGATTCTTCACCTCATTCATTTTTCCAGTTTCCTTTCTCATCACCCATTCTTTATCTACTGCATCATTATATTGGCATTTAAGTAGGCTGAGTATTTTCTATCTTCAAAAAATTCTCCCTTGAGAAGTCCACATCATCTATGTGGTATTCTTGCTAAAAATGTTTAACCTGAATTCAATCATAAGGAAACGATCAGATAAACCCAGGATGTGGGACATGCTACGTGACAACTTGCCTGAACTCCTTCAGCATGTCAGTACCATGAAAGAAAGAAAGAAAGAAAAAAGACAGAGGACTGTTTCAGATTAAGGAGAGTACAAAGACATGACAACCAAAGGAATGTGTAAACCTCAACTGAATCCAGCACCAGCAAAAAAGAGAGCAGCTACAGAGGATGTTTCTAGACTGTTGGGGAAAATGCAAATATGGTCTGTTTATGAGAAAATTTTATTAATTCAATATTGTTTCTTCAGGTGGGATATAGTAGTAAGGTCACATAGGAGAATGGCCTTGTAAAATCATTCTGAAATATTTAAGAGAATCTGCAGCTTTATTTTCAATGTTTTACTTTCCGATGAATATACACAGGTTTGTCTGAAAAGTAAATATGGCAGTATTAACAAATGATGAATTAAAGTAAAGAGTGAAGAAATGTGTGCTCTACTCTTATTTCAGCTTGCAGCAGGTTTGAAAATTTTCAAAAGAGAAAGATGAGCAGAAAAGAAAAAGAATCTTACCTTGATCCATATCTGCCTATAGCTATACCCAGTTTATCTGCCACCCTTCTCAGCTGAACTTCTGGATAGAGTCATTGACATTTGATGCTTCCAGTTCCTCACTTCTCATTCATCATTTGGTCCATTCCTGGCAGCCGCCTGCCCCACCACCGCACTGAAACTACTTTTCTCTAGGTCTTGACAACCTGCATGCTGGCAGCTCTAAGGGCAGCGCTCCACA
Organism: Eidolon dupreanum; assembly: GCA_028627145.1. NCBI lineage: Eukaryota > Metazoa > Chordata > Mammalia > Chiroptera > Pteropodidae > Eidolon > Eidolon dupreanum. The sequence continues at coordinate 31,561,303 of CM053504.1, read as the reverse complement.
CAGGTGGTTGTTCCCTTGTTCCCAGGCACTCTTGTCTCTCAGCCTCAGGGACACCTTCTGGTTTCTCTTCTACCTCAGTGGTCTCTTCTTCTCACTCTTCTTTCCTTATTCCCTTTTCTCCATGTAACCTCTACATTTTGGGTTCCTCAGTGCTCAGACTCTTCCTTCTTTAAATCCTTCCTCAGGTGAGTTCATCTATTCTTATAAATTTAAAAACTGAATTTGTTCTAATGATGTTCAAATGTATACCTCTAGTCAGAATGTTTCCCACACTTGACCACTTGAAAACTCTCTTACTTGGCATCTGTCCTTGGATATTTCACAGACATGTCAAATTTAACTTTTACTTATTTCTTCATTAATTTGGCAAATATTGAGTACGCACTATGGACTAGGCAACTGTCCTAAACACTGGGGATACAGAGAACAAACCAATTATGGCTGTGCTATTAGAGGACGTTCCAGCTGGGAGAGAAAGCAAATAAGAAAGAATTTAATGGTGGTAAGGGCTATGAAGAGAATAAATGAAAAGAGGGGATGCTTTAGAGACTGCTTGGGTGGACCTATACCTTTGGATGACCAGAGAAGGCCTCTCTGAGATGGGTACACTGAAATGAAACTCAGGATGAGAAGTGGGGGCCAGCATAAGAAGATTTAGTAGAGGGGGCAGCTGGTTTAGATGCCCTTGGGTGAGAATGTGCTTGGAGTGTTCCAGATCTGAAATGTGTCCTCAGAACTCAGAACCTTGATCTCTTCTCTCTCTGATTTGTATTTTTGAATTCTAGGGCACTTAAGACCTGCTTATCAACTCTACCTGAAAAACTTTCACTTGACCTTGAATGCCTATTTTGTAATCTTCTCCAGATTAGGAACTGCCTGCTCCCTGTCTGGGCTGGAAAGCACTTTGATTTCTGTATTGGCAAGAGGCTGGGATTAGGACAAGAGGCAGGCATTTGTCAGAGTTTCACCAGTCCTTTTACCTTCCACCATCTGCAAAGCCCAAACAGTAATCCTGACATCCGCTTGAAGTGGAAAGGTTTTCATTCTCCACTAGGGCCTGGTTCTACCCCCAGTCTACCTCCTACCCTCTGCATCTGCCATTGTGTTCCTGGAGACTGGAGGAGAGCTGTGAGAGAGAGTCCTGGGACTTACAGCTGACACATTGCTGTAAGTAATCCTCCTGGCAAAGTGGAAAAGGTGACCTGACTCTGTTTTTTAACCTTTCCTGGGTAGAAGTTGCAGCCAATGATAATAAAATCATATCTCCCTCAGGGCTGAATCCCTTTAGGCCTTTGCTAATGAGGCAAAAGTCCATCTTTTCCTAAATAGGGGTGTGAAAACGATCCTTAAATTAGAAACATACTTAGAACTTAATTTTTTTTGAATGGGCAATGTATTCATATCTTTATAAAATTAAAAAAATTTTTTAAAAACTACCAAACAATGTTTTCCCCTCACCCCTTTCCCTAACCTCCCAGCTATCACCCACCTCCACCCCCTGCCATACAAATGCATAACCACTATTATCAGTTTCTTGCGTGTCCTTGTGTGAGGAACTCCTCATAATCCCAGAGTTGGTATAAAGATTACTTTAAACTGAAGACATTTGAGATTCAACAGATGCAGAAAGAAGCCTTCTTGGTGTTTCCCTTACCTGACTAAAAGCAGAAACTTCTGAGAAATGAAGACTGCTATAAATTCCATCTTCCGGGCAGTTTCTACTACCTGTAAAGAGATCAAGAATAAACATAAATCCCATGAAGAAGATGGAAAGAATTCTCGCACCTACATAAACAAACATTATCACAAACTTTCTTATCTTTCTTTGTTCTCCTAAAAACTCTTTTGTCTTTCCTAAAAAAATCTTTTTGTTTTTCCTATAGAAGCCTTTTTCTCTACTTCCCATACTGCATTAGGTATATAAGTATAAAAGGCCCAAATTCCAACAATCACTTTAAGTTACTCATCACTAAGCACTCATACATGTATGCATAAATAAGTTCTGTCTTTTCTCTTGCTAATCTGCCTTTTATCAGTTTAATCTGCAAGTTCCCACCTTCAGAACCAAAGAGGATAGAAGAAAGTTTTTCTTCCTTGACACTGGCAAAGACTTTTTTGAATATATATAAACAAATATACTCTACACTCTACTCATGCATAGACCTTTTATCTGTCTGTCTATCTATCTATCTATCTATCTATCTATCTATCTATCTATCTATCTATCTATCTATTTAAGCACAAATGATTTTCATTAAAGAACTGTTATACGTTTTGCTTTTATTCACTTGACAATATATCTTGGAAGCCTTTCAATGTACATAGCATCCTCATTATACTTTTTGTACCTGAATAGTATCTATTGTTTTTTATGTGTCACACTTTTAAAAATAAATATTAAGTAATAAATATAAGCATAATAAAGTCAATATAAATAATTAAATAAATATTAATGTTTATTTAATGTTGTTATTGAGGACCATTTGGGTTGTTTCTGATCAAACGGTGTTACAAAGTATGAGGCAATGGAAAACCAGGTACATATTGGGGTTTCATATCTGGACAAATGTGTCTATAAAATAAATACTTCAAGGTGGAAGTGTAGGGTATGTGCATCTGTAATTTTAATAGATTTTGCCAAACTGCCTTCCACAGAGGTTCTACCAATATGCATTCCCACCAGGCATGAAGGTAAGTGGAAAGGCTGACTGGGTGAGGAAAGCCAAGGCCTCCCTAGGACCTTGAGGTGGGGCAATCACTATTTTAGCTATCTTTCTATCTATTATCTATCTATCTATCTATCTATCTATCTATCTATCTATTAATCTATCTATCTAGCTATCTATCATCTATCTATCTATCTATCTATCTATCTATCTATCTATCTATCTATCTATTTATTTTTATTAAGTTGGCAATCACTATTTAATACAGAAGGAAGAGGACACTGGGGCCTTTGGTATGCCTTGTCCAGGAGGAGCAGTTAAAATAACAATATCCATACCATGTAGGAATGAAGAACTGATACAACTCAGGTGACCAGGTGGGTTTTCCTGGGGATTCTCATAGTAACTTCCTGTTAGGGGTTCACTCTCTGCTTTTCCAAGTTCCCTGGCAAATCTGCTTAGCTTAGATGCTCTTTCCACGCCTTCAGCCGCAGTCATCACTCCCCAGTCTACTGCCTGGACTGACCCCTCAAGAATGACTTCTTCACGGTCTCGCAGTTCAGCCATCTCCAGGCCTCAACCTTCCAGGCCCCCTTGGCTCTCTGCAGTCTTTGCTGTCTCTTTTTTTCCTGCCAGCATCTTACTTCCTTGACCCCCAGGGGACCTCATTCTGACCACTGCTTTGTATTTCCTGCACAGTTCTTTTTTTATTCTTCGAGTTGGACAGTTCTTTAGAGTCTCCATTTCTTTTCCCATTCCGTGTGCTCTCCCTATCTCAGTATTTGATTATTTATTTTACCACTATGTCTTCTAAAAATTTGAGGTATAATTAACATATAACATTGTTTTAATTTTAGAAGTACAACACTTATTTTTTCTGTTTTTTTTTCTTGTTCTTTTTTTTGCTGTTGTTATTTATTTTTTAATACTTTTAAAACTTTTCCCTATTTAAAAAATAACTTTATTGAGGTATAATTTACATACTATAAAATTCATCGATATATTTTAAGCGTTCAGTTTGATGACTTTTGACCAATGCATACACCTAAACAAGATATAGAATCCATCTATCACCCCAGAAAGTTCCTTGGTTCTTATTTGCAGTCCTCTCAATTCAAGGCAACCACTGGGCTACTTTCTATCACTGTAAATTAGTTTTACTTGCTTAAACATTTTATATAAATGGAATCACGTCATAAGAACTCTTTCATGTCTAGCTTGTTTTATTCCCCACGGTGATTTTGGGAGTTATCCATGTTGCATCTTTTGGTAGTTTTATCTTTTTTAATATAATACATTTCTATGGCTATACCAAATTTTGTTTACACACACCCTAGTTAATGGATATTTGGGTTGTTTCTAGTTTTCAAAAGTTGTGAATAAAACTGCTATGCACATTTGTGTACAAGTCTTTTTTTTTTTTTTCTTAAGGTAACACGCATTTTGGGGGAAATTTTGGGGGGATTTTTAAAATAATTTACACATTTTAATGTAGACTTTGACAAGCATTTGAGCAACAAGATTATATAGAGTTGAGTTCAACATGGTAGTCACTCGCTACTTTTACATGTGGTGGCTTATATTTGTATACAGTCTTTTTGTGGACTTTTTTTTATTGCTCTTTGATAAATATCTAAGAGTGGAATTGCTGGGTCATGTGGCAGATATATTCTGAACTTTTGTATTTTTATTTTTAATTTTATTTGTAACAGCAGAAATTTATTTTCCCACAGTTCAAGAAGATAGAAGTCCAAGATCAGAGTGTCAGCAGGTTGGTTTCTCCTGAGAGCTCTCTCCTTGGCTGCCTTCTCACTGTGTTCTTATATGGCCTTTTCCCTATGTGAGCGCACCCCTGGTGTCAGTGTATTCTTAACCTAAAAAACTAAAACAAACTCCAGTAGGTCCCCAGGTGATTGTATTATTTTCAATTCCTGCCCACAAGATATGAGTTCCAATTTCTTCCCATACTAGCCAACACTTGGCATTGCAAATGTTACATAGCATCTTGCTGTGGTTTTATTTTGCATTTCTCTGATGAGCATCTTTTCATGTACCTGTTGACCATTTGTTTAGCATTGTGAAGTGTCTATTTATGTCTTTTGGCCATTTTTTTTTTTTCATGGAGTTGTTTGCCTTCCTATTAGTGAGTTGTTCAAGTTCTTCATATGTTCTGAATGCAAGTCTTCTTTCAGAGATATGTATTGTGAATACTTTCTCTCAGGCTGTGGTTTGCCTTTTCAGAGCAGGAGGTTTTAATCCTGACAAAATCTCTTTTCTGTGGTGTGCTGGCCTCCCCAGCCCCTCACTCCTCTTGGGTCTCCCTTGACTCACTGCAATCTTTTTTTTTTTTCCTGCTTTGCAGATCAGCTTGTCCCACTCCTCTCTCCAATTTTGTATAAAACCCTTCTCAGGTTTTTTAAAAGAGAAAAAGAGACAGAGAGACAGACAGACAGCCCTTTTTGTAAAGACATCTTTCTGCCCCTCTAACAGTTCTCTTTCTCATTTCCTGCACATAATTTCTTCATTCCCCGTACATAACTTCTTCTTTTTTCATTCCCTTTACTCCTCTTTAATTTCCCTGGCCCTTGTTTCCCATCTATGTTGGACTAAAAATTAACCTTTGAGAGTAAAATCAGGCCTTTTCCTGAATTGAGGCTTTTATGTAAAGTTTTCTACCAGAAACTTTCCTAGGCCCAACAGTGCCAGCAAAAATTTCTCAGGAAGGGGTAACTAGAAAGTAAATCTTTTGACACAAGGAATCTCAAATGGCAGTTTTATTGGATGAAAAGGGGCCCTATACAGGTCATATTGAGGAACAAATTGTATTTCTTCTGGAACATTCTCACCTGTGTGGGATTCCTGCCCAGGTGTGGGGCCTCCTGCCAGATAATATAAAGAAAATCTTTGGAAGCACTTATTAACCCTCACCTGCATCAGATCACTCACCTGAGTAGTTTTATAATCCCCCCCTCCTTCGCCTCCTGTGCCAGAGTTGGACTCTACTCATTAAATAGACAGTGGTGCTTCTCAAGGTGTGGTCCCCAGAACAACAGCATCTGCATCACGTGGGTGCCTTTTAGAAATGCAAATTTCTAACTAAAGTAGTGGGTCTCACACTTGAGTGTGCTTCTGGGAGGGTTTGTTGGAACGGTTAGAACAGAGATTGCTGAGGCTGGCTCCAGCATCCAGTAGGTCTGGAGTGGGCCTGAGAATTTGCATTTCTAGTTCCTACTCCAGGAATACCCTTTGCGAACCACTGTAGTAGCGGTTCTGATTCATTTGATCTGGGGTCAGGTGGGCCTGGACATTCACGTTTCAAAATGATTCTTATGAGTAGCTGAAGTTGAGAACTCCTGGTTCATGGGTTGGGGTGCAACATGGCTGGGGCTGCACAATTCTAGTGAATAAAAGGTGTTTTAAATAAAGAACCTTCCCAAAGGGTTTTTCCTTTGTCTAGTCTTTTCTTCCATGTCAGGCCTGCACCTCCAGTGCGCTCAGAGCCCCATCAGTTTCCTCTAAGGACTTGCAAATCCTTGAAGGAGTCTCTGAGCAGGACTGGTGTTGGGCCTGGCTATTAGTGCTAGGCCCCAGGTGCTGTCGGAGCTGTAAGAGAACAACTCCGGGAGGGAGTCCTTCAAGAGCTCTGAGCAGGGCCACAAGCCTCCTTGGCTAGAAAAGGACACATTCCTTTTGCTGCTGGTGAGAGGTAAGGACTGAAACTGTTGCAAAGGGCCTGGGACTGTGACTGTATTTGAAGCTGTTCTATTACATTTCCAGGTCACTGTGTTCATCGTATTACATGCAAGCCTTTGATATGCAATCATGTTTCCATTAAGTGTGGTCACCCAAGATTTTCCAATTGTTTTAACTTTTATTGAGGCATAATCCACATGCAGTACAAATAATCTACAATGCACAAATAATCTATAATGCACAAACTTTAAGTAGACAGTTCAGTGAATTTTTATCTATGTATACACCCATGTCACCACCGCCCAGATCAGCATAGAGAACATTTTCATCATTCCAGAAGGTTCCCTTGAGCCCTTTTCTAGTCAATCTCCACCTCCCACTGCTACAACCGTTTACCTCTGTTGCCACAGATGAGTTTTGCCTGCTTTTGAACTTCATATAAATTTAGTCACATGGAATGTGCTCTTTTGTGTCTGGTTTCTTTTTCTGAACATTGTTTTTGAGATCATCCATATTATTGTGTATCAGAGCAATTCATTCATTTTCCTTCTATGTTGTACACAATATATGTATCCATTCTTCTACTGATGGACAATTGGGTTATATTTAGATCTTGACTAGTATCAGCTGAGCTGCAATATACATTTTTGTACATGTCCTTTGTTGTCTATACACACTCATTTCTTTGGAGTATATAGTGGGAGTGGAAATGCTCAGTAATATGTTTATGCTTGCTTTTAGAAGAAATTGCCAAACAGTTCTCTGAAGGGCTTGTACCAATTTGTATACGAGAGTTCTGGTTACTCCACAGCCTCAGCCACCATTGATATTTTCAGAAGTTTGATTTTAGCCATTCTAGAGAGTGTGTCGTCACAGCACATTATTATTTTAATTTGCATTTCCCTTACTCATTGATGATGAGCATCTTTTCATGTTTCCAGGCCATTTGAACATCCCTTTGTGTTAAGTGCCTGCCTAAGTCCTTTGCCCATGTTTCTTCTGTTGAGTATCTGAGATTTTTTAATTAAGGTAAAAGTGTTGTGAAGTAGTACTTTACTTATGTCAGGAATTGAGAGTGGGCTCAAGTGGGCTTGTGAAGAGGAGGATGAGAGAGATGAGGGCCTTTCTTAATGAATCTGCTGCCCAGCCCCCTGAAGTTTTTTTGATCTCTGTCTCCTCCGCACTTAGAAGAGGGCCAGGCACAAGTTCTGGAACCTAGTAGATCATCATCTATGAGGACTGTCCTTTGTTTTTTTTTTTGGGGGGGGGCAGGGGGAGTGGTGGGATAGGCCAGACCCTGAATCCTTTCCAGTTCTGGACTAGTGGCCCATAAGCAGCCTTAGGCCGCCAGATGGCTAATATGGCCCTGACCCAGACTTGTTGATCAGCCTATTTGGATCCCATGAAAACCATCCCAGGTAACTGAGGTCCAATACAAATCCCTGAGATCACAACCCTATCTCTACTCTGATTTCTTCAAAGTCAAGATTTGCATTCAATAGTTCAGGTCTCCCAGCATCTGGATCCCTAGGTCACTAAAAGAATTCCTTGGAGACCACAGCCTGCCCTCTCAGCCCTTTGTTAACCATTTGCTCTGGCCATGGTGATTTCCAGATTGGGACTAACTTGGGATGCACTGTGTTCTTTTGTGTGCAGGACTACAGATCATCTCCTTTGCCACCTGGCATGCAAGAGGCCCAATCAATATTCGTGAACTAAATGAAGAAATGAATGATTTAGTGTCTGACTCATTTCCTGATCAGGCAACCCATCTTTCATTCCTGCCACCTAAAGCCAAAGGAGAAAACAGAGACGTCTTTTCATGTTTTTCCAGAGACTCAAAGAATTTGATGTCTTATTGTTCTTGGTAACTTCATAAAGTCTTAACATCCCTTGATTATTGAACACTTTTGTGTCTGCTAAATTGTTTGAAACACAGAATCCCGTTTTCTATATTGACTTCATAATATAAGAGGTGTCCAACCGGTAAAAAGAAATGTTAAAAGAATAAAATGCTCAGTGGTGCAGTTCTGGAATCTTCAGACTCAGTCAATCATCAATCAATCAATCAAGTAACTAACATTTATTATGTAACTCTTTGGTGCCAGGCATTGGGCTAAACACGAGGGATATGATACCGGAGATTTCAGTCTGGTGGTGGATCTATTTACTGACTCATTTTCTCCTCATGGTTCTTCATCCATGATCCTCTCCTAGTGTGAGATTTCTCCTGCACTTGTGAATTGCCGGACACCCCATTGTTGGCTCTTGAACCCCAGCCACTGGCCAGTTTCCAGTGTCTGATTGTGCTAGGTTGTAATTCCATGTGCTGCCAGTAGGTGCCTCCCTTTTAACACCTGAGGTTCCCATGGATGAAATTTTTTGTTTTCCATGTGACAAATGAGAACAGTGTGAAAGTAAATTTTGTGGATTTGAAGTTTTACTTTTTAAAAAATGTTAACTATGAGTGAAGAATGACCTTGGGTAGTAAAGGGTATGTAAATATTTTTGGAATAGTGCTATCTAATAGAACTTTTGGGGGTAGGGAGGAGGTAGATGGGGTAAAAGGGGTCAAGTATGTGGTGACAGAAAGAAAAGAAATCTAACTATTGGTGGTGAACACACAATGCAACATATATATGTCTTACTGTTGAATTGTACACCTGAAACTTACTGGATTTTGTTAACCAATGTCACCATAATAAAAATAAATTAAAAAAAAATAGAACTTTTGGCAATCCGTTCTACCATCTGAGCAAAAGCTACATGTCACTAATGAGCACTTCACATGTGGCTAGTGCGACTGAGAAACTGAATTTTAAATTTTATTTAATTTTGATTAACTTAAAATAGCTACAAGTGCCCAGTGGTCACTGTATCAGGGGGCACAACTTTAGAATCATTCTTGTTTTTATCATTTCAGCAAAGGAAAAGCAAGAGAAGCAATGTAAGAACAGAGCAGCAGCCAGTAAGTTCCCTCCTCACCAAAGTCTCTGATGACAACTTCACTTCAGGCTGGTTTAGCACAAGACTGTGGAGCAGAGAGATATGAGAGTTCATTCTGGCCTTGCCACTTAATAGCTGCTGTGGCCTTGGCATGTGAGTTAATCTCTCTAAGTCTCAGTTTCCTTATCTGTAAATTAGAGACAGTGATGTCAACCTCATGACTGTGGTGAATGAGTTAAATACAGCCCTCAGGGCAGTGCCAGCATACATTAAGTGCTCAATAAATGGCCCTGCTGCCCCTCTAGGTGATGCTGCTGTTTCAATGATAGACCACCCAGCTCCAAGCTGGTCTCCTTCTCAGGCTCTTTACAGGGGCTAAATCAGGGTGAGGAACATTGCCCCAGGTCAAGAATATCAAGCAAATAAATTAGTCATGAGTCATCTAGAAGCCAGGCTGCTGTGTCAACCTCATTCACCCAGAGGTAAAAATCAAAAGGGCTTGCCCTGGGCGGAACTGTCCACCAAGGTAGCAGGGGCTTCGCCCCCACCTCTGCCTTCTGCACCGTTAACCCCTGCATGGCCTCTGCCTTCTTCCTCCCTCTCAGGGTCCCGACTGTGAGGCGTGCTGGGAAAACAGGGACCAGCTAGAATTCCCATTCCAATTCCAGCAGACTGTCTCCCTCTGCCCGTCTGAGTTATGTTAACTATCTTACTAGAGGGATTTCTGGTCATCCTGATGGGGGTTCTCTCCACCTGCACCCATCCCATCCGCGGTCCTAAGCACTCGAGGCGTTTCTCATACTTTCACTTTCCAGTGAGCTCAGATCACCTGAAAGCTTGTTAATATGCAGACTTTGACTCAGGAGGTCTGGGGGGCGGGGGGCGGGGGAGGAGAGGCGTGAGGGGGACGCTGATGCCGATGTTGCTGGTGCCGGCACCAACCAATAAGAGGCAAGATTGTCTCAGTCGATGGTTTGCAAAGAGTGGTCCTGAGATCCTGAGACCGGCAGCATCAGCATCCCTTAACCAGCAGCTTGTTGGAAATGCACACTCTCGGGCTCTATCTCAGACCTTCTGAATCAGACTCTGGGTGGAACCCGATAGTCCGTGTGTTATTAAGTCTCATCGGGCCCCGGCTGCCAGCTAATGTTTGAGAATCACGGTTCTAAATCCCTGGTTCTCAAACTCCGCTGCTCTTGGAATCACTTGTTTCTAGTTGATCATTTACTTCATTTTTTGATTTGTTTTCAATTGTTCCTTTTATTTTTATATTTAAAATCAACATCACGGAGGTATAATTTCCGGCGGGGGGACGGGGAGTTAAAAAAAAAAAAAAAAAGCAGTTGCTTGGGTCCTAACCCTAGAGCTTCTGGTTTAATGGGCTGGGAATGCAGCCTGGGCACTGACACTTTTAAGTCTCCCTGGGTGGGATGCAGCGTCCATTTTTAAGTCGTGGGGACTCAATAGAATTACCTGGAGACCTTAGTAAAGACCTGGTGCTTGCCTCCCACCCCCAAGATTCTGATCTAGGATGTTTCTCAGCTTTGGAGTTTTCAAAGTCTTCTGAGGTTGAGAACCACACTGTCCTAACTGATGAGGATCCGTGGGGATGGGGTTGGGGGTGAGGACTCCTGCGTTAGAGATGGATTTGGAGAGTCCTCTTTATTAGGGAAGGGGGTCTTAGGTAGTCCTAAGCGGGAATTCAGAAGGGTGGGCTGGGAATTGGCATGGTGGAAGGGAGATGTTCATACATGGAGCGAAACGTGTATGTGCGGATAGGACAGTCCTGAGGCTGAAATGCCTGCGGTGCCTAAGGTTTGTGGGATGCTTTTCCCCTTTAACTTTATTTTTAACATAATTTCAGGCTTATAGAGAAATTGCAAGAATAGAACAAAATTTTTTTATTCTTCACCCAGATTCTTGCGTGTATTTTTTTCTGAATCAGATGAAAAGTTGCACATATGATGCCCTTTATCCCTCAAAGACTCAGTTGTATAATTCCTAAAAATATAAAGGACATTCTCTTATATAACCACAGTGCAGTTACCTAACCCAGGAAACTTGTATCAGTTCAATACAATTATCTAATCTGTAGACATTATTCAGATTTAGATTTCACCAATGTTCCAACAATGTGATTTACAGCAAAACAGTATCCTGGATCACACTGTTACATTTAGTTGTCCTTTCTCTCCTCTCCTCCAGTCTGGAACTGTTCCTCAGGCTTTCTTTGTCTTTTACAACATTTGCAGTTTTGAAGAGTACGGGCCAGTTATTTTGTAAAAAGTCTCTCAATTCAGATCTGATATTTCCTCATGATTAGACTCAGGTTAAACATTTTTGGCAAGAATTATAGGACAGGGATGTTGTGTTCTCAGTGCATCATATCAGGAGACTGTGAGGTCAATTTCTTGGTTTGGGAGATTTTAAAACAAATTTGGATTATCAACATTTCCAGTGAGAAGGAAAATCAAGAAGCCTATAGAGAGACTGGTGTGGTTTGCATGAGCAATGGCAATTACCTTAAAGTTCTGAAGGACAAGAGCAAAGGTCTGAAGGCAGAGGACTCAAGGCAGAGGAAGAAAACAAAGGATAATGACTAAAAACTGATGTCCAGAGTGAGCCGAGGCTATGAAAAATGCTGAAGGCAAACAAATGGGCTTTTAAATTGCTTACTTAAAAAACACTAATTTGTTCTTCTGTCAATAAAAAATAGAATGTGCCTATTGGAGAAATTATAAAAAGTATAAAGAAGAAAATAGCTACTCCCTAAGTCCTATAACCAACAGTAACCACTGTTTATATTTTGGCATATTTCTTCCCAGCCTCCAGAAAGGGCATTTAAAGCTGTACTTGAAGCACGAAACACAGTAAGAAAGAGCTAAGTCTTCTCTGCTGGGGAAGGTGATGTCATGCCAGTGGAGGCTGGCAAAAGAGGGCAGCCTGTGTGTCCACCTCACTCAGATGGCATCTGTGACCTGGGAGGGGGAGAGCTAAGCCAAGAAGGAAGCAGAGTATGCATTCGAGAGCCCAGAGCTGCTGCCCTGGTCTTTGCAAAATTGAGAGGCTGGTTCTAAAAGATTGGAGCTGGGCAAATGTTTTACTGATTTGTAAAAATAAAAGGGGGTCGGAAGGGTGTGTGGTGACAGGGGAGACTCAACTTGAGACTAAGCTGTGTTCAACCCTGATTCAGACTAGGGAGGCCCACACGGCAGGGGCAGGCAGGGAGCATATGTCACCGAAAATAGCCTTCACAACTGTCTGTCCAGGTGTGTCTTCCTCATTCTTGTTTTACAGACAAGGAAACTGAGACTCAAAGGTTAAGTATTGTGGCAGATACCATCAGCGCCCCACCCAATGTCCTCAGTCACCCAGAGGTCATGCCGGAGAGTTCCTGTATGTGCTGATGATTTCCCGCATCTCTCTGCAAGGTGATCTCTGGCCTTTGGAGTGTATGGAGTTAACACCCCAAGAGTAATTTTCAACCAGGAAATTGATGGTGAATACCCCAATTTGTTTGCTCCTTGATGAGACTTTTTAAAATTGTGATAAAAAACATATTACATAAGATTTACCATCTTAACCATTTTTAAGTTTATAGTATGTAGTATTAACTACATGCACTTTGTCATGCAACAGATCTCTAGAACTTTTTCATCTTTAAAATTAAATTCTCTACCCATTAAACAACTCTCCATTTCCCCTTCCTCCCAGCCTTGGCAACCACCATTCTGCTTTCTGTTTCTATGAATTTGACTACTTTAAATATTGCATATAAGTGGAATCATGCAATAGTTGTCTTCCTGTGACTGGCTTATCTCACTTAATGTAGTATTCTCAAGGTGCATCTATGTTGCAGCATGTGACAAAATTTTTTAGGCTGAAAAATATTCCATTGTATGGATGTACCACATCTTATTTATCTATTCATCCATCAGTAGACACTGGGTTTCTTCCAACTCTTGGTTATTGTGCATAATGTTGCTATGAACATGGTATACAATAATTTTGTTTTCAATTATTTTGGGATTGCTGAATCATATGGTAATTCTCCAGAACTATGAGGGAATAAACTTTTGTTTTAAATCACCAAGTTTGTGGTAATTTGTTATAGCAGCTACAGGAATCTAATACACAAACTAAGATAACTTCCTCTGTAGACAGTGCTGGTGAACAGAGTGAATAAACTTGTGTCCAGCCAGCATGTTAATAAAGGCTTGGCAAATTCATCAATAATGAGAACACTCCAGGGAATTTGTGGTAGGTTGCCCACCTCTCTGCAAAGTGTTCGTCATTAAGGGGTCTCTATTACCCAGGTGGTGGTGGAGTCCACATAGGAGTGCTGAAGGTTCCGGGGTCAGCTCTGCCCAGGTCATGATTTCAATCAATTTTATGGATCCAGATGGGGAGAATCTACAACATCAAATGTGTGGGTGACACAATATTGAAGGGAGGAGGGAAAATGATAGTGGAATTGAGGTGAAAGTTATTTTGCTAGAGGGTTTTAGGGTTTTAGTAGTTAACAGTGTGGTATAGTTTATTGTAAGAACATAACTTAGGACACTTTGTGGGAGGGTAGTGTCCAGCTCATAGAAGATATTCCTAGGTACTCACTGCTGGTTGGAGTGCATTGGCCAACTTTGTTCCATATTTAATACTTCCTTTTTAAAAATGAGAGGTAAAAACGCTAAAGGATCAGGAAACCAAGTATGCTGAATTAGTGACTGCCCCTCCATGTCCATTCTTTGCCTTTCTTTGCTCTGCTCTGAGCCCCGAGAGGCTATACTTTTTAGGCTTTATCACCCAGACTAGTAAGCTAATGCTGTGAGACAAATCACCCTGTGTGACAAAATATAGTGGCCTAAAGCCACAATAATTGTGTAATGTCACAGTTTCTGTGGGTCTGGAGGACAGCAGCAGCTTAGCAGGGTGGTTCTGGTTTAAGGTCTCACATGAGCCTGCTGTCAAGGTGCAGCGGGTTCTGCAACCTCTGAAGGCTGGACTGAGGCCCAAAGGCTGCATTCCGAGAGGGCTGACTCCCATGGATGGCAAGTTCATGGTGCCTATTGGCAGGAAGCCTCAATTCTTCACCCTGTGGACCTTTCCAAAGGGTTGCTTGTGTGTCCTCACGACATGGTAGCTGGCTCTCTCCAGAAGAAGGGATCCCAGAGGGAGGAGGGTGGAAACCATAATGTCTGCTGTGACCTAGTCACATTCTGCCATTTCCACAACCCATTACATGGATCAGCCCTATGTAGTGTGGGAGGGGACTGCACAAGGGCCGGAGTGCCAGGAGGTGGGGTCCATCTTGAAGCTTGGGTACCACAGGAACAGAGGGATGTGATGTGGCTAGAAGAAAATCTGGAGAGAATGGAGCTGGAAGATGTGATGAAATCTGCCCCAACTCAGGTTGGCCAAGTCCCGGCCCCAGTTCTGGGATGGAGATCTTCACTCCTCGGTCCTGCCAGTGGGACTTCTGTCCGTGCTGGGAGGGAGAGAAGTCCTCCTTTGAACCCTGCCAGGATTGCTTTACGGCTGTCAATAGAGCAGGCCTTCTGGGGGTCAGGGGGAGGGTGATGCATTGTGTAGACAAGAGCTGTGAAGCCGTTTGCAGGAGACAATGGTCTTCATTGAGGAAATATGACATAATGGACCAGCCAGTCCATGGCTACCACGTCAGGAAACAATAGGCTTTCAAGCGGGCACAGGAGGTTTGCTGAGTGGGCCAGCAACACGCCACCATGCCCTCATACCCCCTCCACTCTGCCGTCTGAGAGATGAAGCCAAGGGAGAAATTTTGCTGGGATTTGTCTGAAAAGGTCAGTTGTTCAAAACAGCTTTTTAAACACACAATGTCTTCTAATCTTGGTGCAGTTTGTCTTTGCTCGGTTCAAAGTGGAGCTTCCCTGATTCATTTTCCAAGTTTATAAAGCCACCATTATCCGTTAACAAAGGTGAGAAGAGAGTAGGAACTAGAAAGGGAGGGTTTGAGCATGACTTGTTTTAAATAGTTCCGCAGGCACGCTGAGGTTCTGTTTCCATGACGTCTGTCTTTGAGATCATGTGTCCAGCAGAGTGCTGGATGACATCCCAGGAGCAGGGTCTTTATGGTGGACTCAGCCACATGTCTGCAAGCTGAGGGTCTGTGGGCAGCTTGGGCCTTGGAGTTAAGCAGAACCCCAATTGGATGTAGGATTTGTCCTTATTGGTGTCATATGTTGAATTCTCATCAATACAGTACAACTTTGTAATGATGTCTCATATCTGGGACACTATAACACAGAAAAATCCTGTTATAAAAACTTTCCTTGGAAAATGCTTGCCAGCTGCCAGGTCACTCAAGGCAGGGAGGGGGCGCCTGTGATGACCTGAGTGTTCCTGATAGGAGCGCCAAGAGAGAACATCTTTGTGAAAGACCCTGTGGATTGAGTGCTTACAGATCATACTTTAACATGGAAGAACTTTTGGAATATTTTCCAGAGCTGTTGGAGAGGATAGGCTGGTATTTCTATTTGTAAGTGGGGTTTAGCCACTTAAGAATGGGGTGACCTTTTGCAAGTTAATTTGTACCTTTGTGGAATAGATAGCTGACATCCTGCAGACTTCCAGCAGCTGCTACTCCTTTCAGAGGCCCTCTAATTTCCTTCTGGGAAACTTTCTGCCTTCCTCCTATTTGGATGTAATCAAGGACATCACTGGAAGGGACATTTTCTAGAAATGTGCTTAACTCAAAGCAAACCCAAGTTTTCTCCATACCTGTATTGACCTAAATATCTGGGGTACTGAGCAGCTCTGAGTTAAGCTGAAATTTCCATAAATAAAACCTTATTTTAATTATGGGGGGAAGTTTGTTATTTATTTATTTTTAAAAATTATTTTAGGTGAGGCAAACTTTGGTTGATCTCACAGATTGCAAGGACCTTGTTAACTTATTTTTATTTTTTACACCTACAGCACCTGGTCTTCCTAGGTGGTCTACCATCTAAGTACTAACCAGGGCCAACCCTGCTTAGCTTCTGAGATCAGACAGAATCGGGCTTGTTCAGTGTGGCATGGCCGTAGATGGAACTTTCTTATTTAAAGATAACTAGTGGAAAATGTAAAATCAAAAAGTCATTTGTGTAAACAAATCAGTTGTGCAAATAATTGCATTTTAGTTTCTATTCACTAAATTCTTAAACTGTAATTAGGTTGTATACTTTTAGAGCATTTTTGAAGGTATACCTTCTACTTGCTCTTCCCTGCTCCCCTTGAGCCCTCCGGGGTCTCTGTTTCCTCTGACCTGTGTTCTGGGATGCTGGGTACAGCATCAGTAGGCAGCCATGACATCTAGTTGCCAGTTGTGTCTATCCAATGGGATAATATTTGTAGGACAGGAGGAAAGTGAGGTCTGGGTATTTGTCCTTCCAGCTCCTTCCTTTCTGGATCCATGAGTGTTGAGTACACCTGTTTTCTAATGGCTCCAGTTCCCATTCAGGGCCCAATCCATGCTGTCACTAGCACTTGCTCCTTCACCTTCAGGAATGGTCCCCTGATGTTGCTGGCTCTAGGATTCTGCATTACCCTGCATTAGTTTCCTAAATCCACCCTTCACCTTTGTAAATAGTCTGTTTATTAAACCCCTCAAATTGCCCAGTTTGAGTGTGCCATCTCTGTTCCCAGGGCCTGTGACTAATATAGTCTTTAAAATTTTATTCTGTACAATATTTTTAGAAGCTCTGTAGTGTCCTCTTCCTCTTTTAAAGGCCTTAGGAGAGATGTGGATGTGTGTGTTCAATCAAATTGCTATTGTTTGAACTTAAAAAGCAGAGCTGGCCTTTGAGAAGGAGAGAACAGGAGCTTTGTGCCTTTCTTCAGTGCAAGTCAACTGTATTTTAAAAGTCAGTGCTGCCAGGGATCATGGACCAAACTGAAGGTGGTTTTATCCCTGAGGGGAATATCTCCAGAAAGCTCAGAGTAAGTCAAAGCGGGACTGGAGAGAGAGGATGCCGTGTCTGCCACCATACTCGCTGTGGTGAGCTTCAGATGAGAGCGAGATCAAGGGCTGAAGGTGGAGGAAAGAAATCAGGATGGAGTGAGTAGGTTGCCTGCTTTAAAAGAAATCCTAGGAGCTGGCTCTGGGGAAGGGGTATGTGTCTCAAACACCAGTGATAGTTACTATGAAAACTTCCTAGGCTAAGGGACAAGTCAACAAAATGAAATATCAGTAGAAAATCCAGTGGGGAGCTAGGTGGTTGCTTAATGGGGTGCTGTACGTCTAACAATGTAGAAGAATATTCAGTGACCAGAGGAGTGGTTCTTGGCGATAAGTGGATATAAGTAGGTGGCAGCACGGTATTCAAATGTGAGCTCATTTTTTGCAGAATAAAGTCTATATTTACTGAGTATATAAACTTGTGAGCTGGAGGGGAACCATGTTTGGCTATATTTGAAGCCTGACAGAGAGAGGAAGAAGAACAGAAGCCAACATGGATAGACAAAAGGAGCTAGCGTTGAACACCCAAGTCCAGCTCCTCATTCTCATCAGGACTCCCAGTGCTGTTCCATAATTCTTCCTCCTCATCCTGAGCAGGTCTCAAGAGGGGTCTGTTATTTGCCACGTTGGGAATGTTCAGACAGGTAGCATTGCTGTTATAATACCCATTTTCTAGATATGGAAATGAAGGCTGAGAGAGGCAGCTTGGGAGAAAAAGGTGGAGCTGAGGTTTGAACCAAGGTCATCCGAGCCCAATACTGAACATTGCAGCTTTGCTGGAGCCAGATGCCATCAGGGGCTGTGGGTTAGGGCAATGACAGGAATCAAGCGCAACTCAACAGGGATTACTAAGGGCATTTTCTTAATGGAGGGGCTGCTCATAGCCAGGTGGGCAAAGCGGAATGAACCACAAGGGTAATGGAGATGTTGCACACTCCATCTGCAGGGCTGGGGAAATGTTTCCAGTCATTGGTTAGAGGAGGGCCACCAGCCAAGAGAGCACCTCTGCCTCTAACCACGTTGTGGGAAGAGAAATGGAGGGCTGAATAAATGCTTTGCCCTCTCCCTCTGGGCACCCCAATCTCCTGCCAGCTTCTCCTGTAGGCTGACTCCAACAGTAAGAGGAAGACTAAAGGCAAAGGAGACACAGTTCCTGGGGCCCAGCATGCAGGCAGGGTAGAAATGATCTAGGAAGCAGAATTCTAAACTATCTGGGCTTGTAGGACTGTGGGGACCAGACATGAATAGAGGGGTTTTCTGGAAAAGCTGCCAGAGTGGCTGGACTTGGGGCTGGCCCAAGGGCAGACTCCCCCCAGTTCTTCCTCAGGAAGAGATGCCTCACCTCTACTCCCTCTCCTTGTCCCCTTCTCCCACTTCTTCCTTTCCTACAGCTCTACTCCCTCCCCACACTGTGAGAACAGCTGGGGTGGGGGAAGGCGCAGGGGTATACAAGACAGTTCTCTTTGCCCTATATCCCTACTGCCTGATACATGACAGGCATGTGACAAATGCTTGTTGCGCATGTGAATGAAGCAGAGAGTGAGACCCAGGACAAGGACAAGATACAGGCAGTGATCCCAGAAGCACAAGGGAGGGAGTGGGGAGAGGGAGACAGGAAGCGGGAGGCGATTGGTGGGCAGGCAATTACCAGCATGGGTACCTGGGACCCATTCTACAGGGATCATTAAAGAAACCAGATAAGATGAAAGTCAGTATTATCTCACTGGGAGGGGGGCTGAGGGGTTTACCGATCAGCTGACCATTGTGGGTAGAGGGTGGCTCCTGAAGTCTTAAATGTCCACCACTCTCTGGGCTGTTCTGAGCACAGGCTGAGCAGCTGAGAAAGCTTTCAGCTGGAGAAGCAAAGCTATGTGGGTACTTGAGATGGACACTGTCCATTTAAGGGCAGGTGAGCTCAGAGGAGGACCTATGAAGAAGAAACAGTCTCTACGTTTAAGGCCCACCCACCGAGCATCTGCTGTATGCACAAAAGTGGATAGGACAAGGCACCCACTGAGCTAACCAGCGCCCAGGTCCTGGAGGTACTAAAGTAGAGAGGTAAAGTGCTATGCCTGGCTCACAATAAGTTTATGGAAGGAATTTCCCTTGCAGTGGAGGGAATGGAGACTGGAGGAACAGGTCTGAATGGTTGAGAAGGGCTTTAGCAGTTGGAGAAGACCCAGGGAGGGCACTTCTGGTTCAGCTGTGGGACACTCCCCAAGAGCACACAGACAAAGGACTAGCACTTCAGGGTGGAGGGTGGGGCAAGACCAGGGTCAGGAGGAAAGTGGACCTGATGATGAGGACTCTGAGCGCCCCGTGGACATAGATTTTCCCTGCAGATAGTGGGGGGCCACCACAGTTCTTTGTGCCTATCCCCAGTGTCTTTATCAGGATAGGTTGAAGGGTGTGGGAAGGTCAGTAGCAAGGACCCTATTAGGGGACAGCTGGATGGAGCCCTCGGCCACCAGCTGGACTGATCCTCTAGAGTGCAAGGGGCTTCAGAGAGACTGAGGCTGCGCACATTGTGTCAGTGAGCCCAGAACCGACCATTGCTTGCTGGACATGCTGGAGTCCTGCCCAGAACATCTGAGGTACTTTGGCAGAGGTGTCCCTGCCTCCTGGGCCACAGACTATGAGTGGCAGCCTCAAGGGAAACTCCGATGACTGGATCGTAGTGCCTGGCAGAGGAAGGCAGGCGGTGGCCCTCCAGCAAGGCACACAGACCAGCCTTTGTGCTGAGGGGTGCAGGAGCTGTGTATGCTGTCTGCTTGCTCAGTGCTAGTCCCCAACACAGGCTCTCTTTGTGGGGCCCAGGCCCAGGCTGGGGACAAGACAGTGGCTGGAAGCGAGGGAACAGGTTTTCTGTGGAGTGGCTTTGCTGTGGTGTGCTGGGTGAAGGCCCTACAGAGCCAGGGTGGGAATATGGCAGGCTGGGTGTGGGAGGTCCCAGGAGAAGTTTCCCTCAGGCCAGCCAGGTGATACCACTCAGTGGGTGGCTGCCACAGCCTAGCTATAGCTGAAGGCCCTCCTGACTTGCTGCTTTGCTAATTAAAGCTGCTCAACACCCAGGGCCCATGGGGCCTGCTGGTGGGCCTTACCCATCTCAAACCGCCAGAGTTTCAAATGCATAACTGTCAATGTTATGTTTGCTCTGGTGAGATTCCTGGTGGGTTGATGGGTCCCTGTGAGTCTTCTACTCAGAGCCCCAGTTCCTCAAGGCCCTGAGCAGCACTTCCTTGACGTTTTCCCTGGCCTCCCCTCTGGCTATTTTTTTGGCAGCAGATGTTCTGTAATTTGCTCACATGGTCTCATCAGGCAGGGCTGGTCTCACAGGTATGCAGCCTGTGCAGTCACACCGGGCCTGGTGATCAGAAGGATCTTTCACTTGGATTAATGCTCTGCTGTCACTATCTTAAAATTCTTAATAATTTTTTCTTCATCTTTAAGTTGTGAAAAAAAATTTAATTTAATTTATTATTAGTTTCCAGTATACAGTACATTGGTTAGATATTTATATAGTTTATAAAACGATCCCCCTAACTACTCTTTCTCTCTTCTGGCTCTCCACCTAGCCATTACATTAATGCTGACTGCATTCCCTATGCCATGCTCCCCATCCTCGTGACCATCTATCAACTACTAATTTGTACTTCTTTAACCCTTAACCCCATTCTCCCAGCCCTCTCAACCCCACTCCCTGCTGGCCATCACCAGATTGTCCTGTTTTTTGATTAGTTTGTTCTTTTTGTTCCTTAGATTCTGCATCTAAGTGAAATCATATGGTATTTATCTTTCTCTGTCTGACTATTTAACTCAGCATAATAACCTCTAGATCCATCCATGTTGTTGCAAATGGTAGGATTTCATTTTTTTTAAAAGGCCGAGTAATACTACATGGTATATAAGAACCATAACTTCTTTATCCAATCGACTGTTGATGGGCGTTTAGGTTGTTTCTATATCTTGGTTATTGTAAATTGTGCTGCCATGAACATAGGGGTACATAGATCTTTATGAATTATATATTGTTTTGGTTTTCTTTGGATAAATACCTAGAAGTGAAATTGCTGGTTCAAAAGGTATATCCATTTTTAATTTTTTGAGAAACCCTTAGACTCTTTTCCATAGTGGCTGTACCAATTTGCAATCCCACTAACAGTGTATGAGAGTTCCTTTTTCTTCACATCCTCACCAACACTTGTTGATTTATTGATGATAGCCATTCTGACAGGTATGATTATAATTCTGTGAGATATTCTGACAGATATCTCAGTGTAATTATAATTTGCATTTCTCTGATGATTATTGACCTTGAGCATCTTTTCGTATGTCTATTGGCCATCTGTATTTCCTCTTTGGAGGAATATCTGTTCAGGTCTTCTGCCCATTTTTTAATTAGATTGTTTTATTGTCATTGTTGTTGTTGAATTGTATGAGTTCTTTATATATTTTGGATATTAACCACTTATTAGATGTATCAGAAGATAAGCAAATATCTTCTCCTAATTAGTCAGTTATCTTTTTGTTTTGGTGATGGTTTTCTTTGCTGTATAAAAACTTTTTAGTTTGATGTAGTCCCACTTGTTTATTTTTCCTTTTGTTTCCCTTGTCTGAAGAGATATATCCAAAAAGAAATTACTGATAGCAATATCAGAGAGTTTACTGCCTATGTTTTCTTCTAGAAGTTTTATGGTTTCAGGTCTTACATTTAAGTCTTTAATCCAATTTGAGTCTGTTTTTGTATATGGTGTAAAAAGTTGGCCCACTTTTTTTTTTTTTTGGCCCACTTTTGTTTTTTGGGAGGTTTTTGATTATCTATTCGATTTCGTTGCTGGTAATCAGTCTGTTTAGATTTTCTCTTTCTTCTTGACTCAGTCTTGGGAGATTGTATGTTGCTAGGAATGTATCCATTTCTTCCAGATTATCCAATTTGTTAGTGTAATATTTCTCATAGTATTTTCTTATAATCTTTAATATTTCTATGGAGTCTGTAGTTATTTCTCCTCTGTCATTTCTAATTTTATTTATTTGAGTCCTCGCTCTCTTTTCCTTGATGTTGTTAAGGTTTTGTCAATTTTGTTTGTTCTTTCAAAGAACCAGCTCTTGGTTTCATTAATTTTTTGTATTATTTTCCTAGACTCTATTTCATTTGTTTCTGCTCTGATCTTTATTATTTTCCTTCCTTCTGTTCACTTTGGGCTTTGTTTGCTGTTCTTTTTCTAGTTCTTTTAAGTGTAACTTTAGATTGTTTATTTGAGCTTTTTCTTGTTTCTTGAGATAGGCCTGTATTGCTATGAATTTCCCTCTTAGAACTGCTTTCGCTGTGTCCCATAGATTTTGAGTTGTGTTTTCTTTTTAATTTGTCTCTAGGTATCTTTTGATATCTTCCTTGAGCTCATTGATAATCCGTTCACTGTGTAGTAGCATGTTATTTAGCCTCCATGTGTTTGTGTATTTTCTAGTTTTTTTAAATGATTTTTTAACAAGGGGCCCTACATTTTCATTTTGCAATGGGCCCCACAAATTAAGTAGCTATTCCTGTCTCAGAGCTCAGGGAGGGGATAAGAGAGCACTGAGCACAGTTTGGAGAGGGTCCTCAGTTACCTACATCTCTGAAGTCCCTCTGCCCTCTCCGATTCAGAGTAGGACTAGAGGAGGCTAAATGACAGTCTCTTAAGCATTTTGCAAACATCAAATTACCCTAAAACCTCCAAAAATTATCTTTAATAATAATTATTTCATTGAAAGTACACATGCTTATTATGAAAAATTTACCATACAGAAAAATATCAAGAAGAAAGTGAAGAAAAAATAATTCAAATTCCATCATGGAGAAGTAACATTTTGGTGAACATTTTTATGGTGCTCTGAGTGTGTGTGTGTGTGTGTGTGTGTGTGTGTGTGTGTGTGTGTGTTTATGGTCAGCTTGGCTGCTATAACAAAAATACCATAGTCTGGGAGGCTTAAACAACAAACACTTCTTTCTCAAATTTCTAAAGCCTGAGAGGTCCAAGATCGGGGTGCTGGCAGATTTGGTGTCTGGTGAGGACCTTTGCACGTGGCAGAGAGCAAGCTCTAGTCTCTTTTCTTCTTATAAGGACACTAATCCCATCATGGGGGCTCCATCTCATGACCTCATCTAAACTTATCTCCCACAGTCCCCACCTCCTAATATATCACATTGGACCTCTGGCCCTGGGTATCCTCTTTGTGAAGGAACACTACTCTAAGGAGCCAACTCAGCTGGCTTTCACTCGGATAGTGCTTCATGCCACAGTTTTGGGCACCTCCATTAGAACTACTTTTTGTCTTGCAACATCTGAGGTACAGCAATATGCTCAACGTATACTTTAGGACTGGATGAAAAGCATTCTCACAGCCTTTTTTTCTTTATTTTCCTCCAAACATTTATTATAAAAAATTTCAAACATACAGAAAAGTTGAATAAATTATACAGTGAACAACTATATACCCACCACCTGGATAGCATTTCGTTCTATTTGTTCATCATGTATCTATCTATCTCTCCATCTACCTATCCATCCATCTTATTTTTTTATAACTTTGAAGAAGAGTTGCAAACTTCAGTACACTTCACCCCTAAAAATTTATCATGTATATCATTAAGTAGAGTTGAATAATTAGAATTCATTTTTTAGGTAAAATTTATATGCAATTAAATGCTTAAATCTTAAGTGTATCATTTGCTGAGTTTTGACAAATGCCTACACCTGTGTGAATCAAACCCTTATCAAGGCTCAGACCATCACCATCCCCCAGAAGATTCCCTCATGCCTTGGCCCAATCACTCTATCCGCCGTCCCCCAAGACGACTACTATTCTGACCTTGATTTCATCATCAGTTAGTTTTGCCTGTTCTAGAACTTCTTCTAAATGGACTCATAATGCAGGTGCTCTTTTTAGTCTGACTTCTTTCACTCCCTATAATGATTTTGAAATCCATTCACATGTGTCAGTTCCATTGTGTGTGTGTGTACCACTCTTCCCTCACACTCTTCTATGTCGCTCAACACACTTGAAAAGACCGTTTACAATTTCCACTTGACTGGATTGTCTAAGGACCCACTGCCAGTTGGAGGAGGGTCAAGATTTGTCTCCATGCCTCTAGGCAGGGAAGTGCTCCACAAGGTTACCATGGATTCCTGCTCTGACCCTGTCACCCTTGGGCTGCCTTTGCTTCCTCTACCCCTATCCCCTTCCGCACTGCAGGATTTCTTGATGGATGTGGCTCATTTTCTGCCTCCCCTCCTCTCCTGTAATTTTCCCTTCAGTCCACAGCAGGCTGACTTTGGTTTCTACTTCCCACCCTATTAGACCTCCTCTAGCATCCAGCATGGTCAGCTCCTTGCCTTCTCTTGCTCATCTCTTTGGATTTTCCTCCTGCCTTCCTGGCTGCTCTGACTCAATTTCCTTGGCTGCCTTTCTCCTCTGAGTGACTTGCAAGTGTTGATGGTTTTCAAGACCTGGTTCTGGAGCATTCTCTCTGCTCTCTGAGCTCTCACTCCCAGGTGGTCATGCCCAGAACCCCAATTTAACGTCATCAGAAACAGAACCCACGATTTCTCTCTCCAATCTTATCCTGCTCCATCTCCCTTTCTCACTTAATGCCCCACTAACCACACAGTTGCTCCGGCCTGAAGCCTGGGGCATCCCTGATTTCTCTTACATCCTCATCTCCTACATCCAGCTCATCATCAGTTCCCATAGAGTCTATCTCCAAATCAAATCTTAAATCTGTCCCCTTCTCTTTATCCACACTGCCATAGCCCCAGTCTTTGGGACACCTTATACTAAACATTTTTTCTGGCTTGTCTAAAATTCAAATGCAAATGGGCATTCTGTATTTTTATTTGCTAAATATGGCCACCCTCCTGTGAGAGACTCCAGCTGGCCAGAACCTCTACTCTGTATGACTTTACCCGTGCCAAAGGAGTGTATGTTACCCGGTTTGTGTGGGCTCAGAGTAAACCAGGAGAGTCTGTTGCCTCCCCAGCCTGCCCTCTCTACCTTTCCCTCCTGCAGCATTGAGGTGGTGGTCAAATTCAACACAAGCCCCTGAGATGTCTGCACAGCTCAGCCAGAGCTGGGCTTCTGTCCTACTCTCATTCCAGGCTGCTGCAACACAGATGTTTCCATTGTACTTAGTGCCAGTGACATTCTATTCAGAGCTCTAATTTTAAGGTTGGAGGAGACTGATATTTGCAAAGGTCCCAGCAGAGGGCCTGGCTCGCTCAGAGTCCTATAAATGATATTGATAGTGTCTGTCCCCTCAGTCTTACTGGTGCCTTCTTTCTATGTTGACACAGCAAGAAGCCATGCAGGTTGGGAAATGATTCTCTGACTCTCTGAAGGGTTATGTCCCTGTCTTCCTAAGCAGGCTTCTTTGAAACCATTGAGTTTAAAGCATGTACAGTGGGGAGTCCTGTTTCGGGGCAGTTCTGGGAAGTATAAGGACAAACTCTGGCCTTGCAGCTGGTGGAGCAATGTGGGGCTGTAGACTCTTCCATACAGGTGTCCCATGCCTACATGGGACAAAGTCCAGAACCCAGGCCAGGCTGGTGGCCAGCTAGCCTTAGCTTATCTTTCTAGCCTCAATTTTTTCCCTCATCTTCTTTACTTCCTGGCAAACTCCTGCCAAAAATGAGAGCAGAAAGAGCTGGCCATTTTGGATTGGGGAAGATGTCACTTAATCTCAATGCCTCCACTTTTTCATCAGCCAAATGGAGCTAAGGAATTCCGCCTACTTCCTTTGAAGAGTCAACGGGACATACCATGCATCACATCGAAGAGCTCAGGAAGAGAGGTGCCTTCTGACTATGTGGGTGGTTCCCCTTTGAGACTCAGCTCCCTGTCATCTGGGAAGGTTTCCTAACTGCCCCCATCAACTTGAAGCTGGTTCCTGTCTTGTTTCTGTAGCACTTTCTAGACTCTTCCATTATTGACTTCAGCAGTATGTGCTTGGTGAATATTTATTTTATTTTGCTTTATTTTTTAATTTTATTTATTTAATTAAATTTATCGGGGTGACATTGGTTAATAAAATTACATAGGTTTCAAGTATACAATTCTATAATACATCACCTGTATATTGCATTGTGTGTTCACCACTCAATGTCAAATCTTCCATTGTGACCATTTATTTTTATGTTTCTTTCTGCCACTGCATTTTGAACTCTTTGATCTGCAGGAGGCTGTGATTCTCTGCACAGTGCCTGGCACGTGAATGGTGCTCAATAAACGCTCAATGAACAAACATAGATTGTGGAATTCAACTGCTTTTGAGATATCTGAAGTAGAGATAAAAGCCCCTCCAGCCTTCTACTCCTTTGTGCTTATTCTAAGACAAAACAGTTAATTTCTGCCTGTGAAAACAGGACCCTCTTTTGGCCAATTTTAAGTCTCCTTGGAAAGATTAATGTTCTACCTTCTAATTAATCCTTTTTATGCCTTTGGGAAACTAACTCCAATTTTAAGCCAGGAGTTTTGTTTGTTATTTCATTTAATTCTCACAATAACCCTATGAGATGGGCACTGTTACTATCATTCTTACTTTACAATTGGACAAACGAAGGTCCAGAGAGGTTAACTAATTTGCCAATGTTGCCCCGCTAGCAAGCAGTACGTAAGGGATTAGATCTCAGGCTGGTCTGACACTAGAGCTTATGTCTTTGAGTCTTTGGGCTGCACTGTCTCAGGTTTATGAGGGCTCTAAAGGGATGAGGAAGAAACTTATCCCTGGAAGTACTGGATGCTGAGTGGAGCAAGAGATGGGTATGCTTTGTGTGTGTGAGAGTGAGCAGGGAAGAGGTTGCTGCAAAGGGACTCAGCACGGGAGAGGGAGAATCTGGGGAGGTGAGAGAGGGGCCCCCAAAGTGGTGGGCTGTACTGATGGATGGGGCTGGGCAGAGAGAACCCAGACTAGGGAGGAGGGGTTTGGTGAGCTCACCCTGCCAAGCCCTCCCTTCCAGCCCGGAGCTCAGCCAGGCTTCACTTGTACAGCTAATGAGAAGCAGATTGAGAGGTGGGATGGGCTAGAGACTGGAAGGCTGGCTTTGCTACGTGGCGTTCTTCAGCTTGTCCCAAGCTTGCTACCAGTCTGCCGAGAGATGAGAGCCGCATAGGGCTTCTCAGTTAGACTGCTCTCTCCCTCTGGTTTTACTCTGGCTCGGACTGTATTTATTAAAAGATGAATTTAAACATTGCCAGCTTCAGTGAATGATGCAGGGGGCACTGATGGAGACATTGGTCACCCACAAGAGGCTGTACCTCCTGTGACGGGACTCCTCTTCCTTACCCAATGTATAAATGGTCCAGCCCACAGGCTTGAGTCCTCTGAGGTATCCTCTGGCATTCCCCAAAGGAGAAAGGGTGCACAGAGCTTTGGCAAGGGCTGTTCTAAAGGGCCAGCTGGCTCAACCTCCAAAGGGGCCACAGGGGTAGGAGTGGAAGGCTTCATGAGCACAGAGACTGAGTGTGTCTTGGTGACAGCTGAATCCCCAGCACCTTGCACTACATACCTAGTAGATGCACAATAAACATTTAAGCTGCATAAGATAATGGCTCTACAAACAGTTTCTGAAATCAGCATTGGATCTGAACCTCAGCCCTACAACTACTTAGTTGCTCAGGGGAGGGCATAACCTCTTTAAGCTTTAGTTTTCCTATCTCTGAACTGTAGATAATAAGAGTATTTACCTTATGAAGGGTGTTTTAAAGATTAGATCTAATATTTATTGAGCACTTACATTGTGTCAGGCATCATTATTAACTACTTTGCCTGTTTTCACTTACTGAATCTTCACAACAACATAAGGCAAATAAGTTATTATTCTCATTCCATGAGTGAGGAAACCCCTTACACAGAGAGGTTAAGTAACTTTCCCAAGGTCACACAGCTGGAGAGTTGAGCCAGGCTTCAGACTCAGGTAGTTCGCTCAGGGCCCAGCTTGGAACGAGTTACTACTCTGAAAGGTGCAGAGCTTAGCATGGTGCCTGTCACATGGTAAGTACTCACTGAAAGGTGGCCTTTGACATTTAATTAACAAACAAGTGGGAAATAAAGTGGAATGTCCTACATCTTCCTGAAAGAAGTCAAATGATGGAATTTTGTACCATTCACTGTTCATTCATTTAGTCATTTGATCTTCATTTAACAACTCTCCTGAAAACTTTGCTCAAAATGCAGGGAGATTGGATGCTGGGCAAGAAATGGCTCCAGGTTCATCATACTCCTTAAAGCCTGGTTGAGGGCAAGGAGCAGAGAACCATTCAAGTAAACTTAAGGGAGAATGGGTTCCTTGTAGGAACCTGGCTACTAGGAGGAGCCTCACAGCCTTATGGACCAGAGATTGCCAGGCAAACTGGGGCTGTAGTCACTTAATCTGCCAGCTTGCTTCCCTCTCTCTGCAGATTATGTCCTTGAGACTTTGTGCTTCTGCTCCCCCAAAATCAGGTTGTGACAGACTCTGGGTTACCATGGTAAATAACCCCAAATTTATATGTTCTTACTATTCCAGGGTCAACATTATCTGACTGCAACTGGGTCTTTCTGAGTTCAAATTCTATTCCCTTCCCCAAGGGTGGTCATCTCTTTCAAACCTAGTTGTCTGCTGCTTCATCCTCAGCAAAGAACATAGGCACTTCCAAAAAATATAGAATCACTGAAAAGGTACCCCAGAATTATTTACTAGGAGCAGACTAAAGGACAGGGCACCTCCAAGCAGTCCATTCAGTGACTATTTCGATGCTATTTTTATTTTATTTTCTCTGAGATCCACAGTAATAAGGATGTCCCAATTTACATTTCCAACCTTGTCACCTGCTAGTTTCCTTCACAAACCAGCTTTTATGGTTAGATGGGTCCACTCTGCCAATGCAACACGCCAGGCTCCTTACTGCCCCTAACTCTGCTCACACTTTCCCCTTCACCCAGAACACTCTCCTCTCTAACTCTTAGTCAGCTTTTAAAACCTGCTCAATTTCTGTCTCCTCCATGAATCTTCCATGTGATTCCAGCTTGAAGTGGTCGAGGTCCTTTGAGTGCATCCTTTATTGTTTTTTCTACCCATTTGGTCATTTTCTATACTATTGTCAGGAAAAATTAGTAAAAGACCTTCAAATGGACAAGAAAAGTAAAAAGATCACTGAGTGTCCTGTCTAGGGCACCCTTCCAGGTTACCTCTGCCCTTCATTGTCTTGGAGTTATTTTATAATATTATAAGGCATAGAAAACTGATAACAATGTGTCATGTTCATAGAAATGTAAATTAATTGTATCCAGTGGAATTCAAATGATTATTGCCTTATGGATAGCTTTCTTCCCATCTATATATTCAATTAATGAATGAGGTAAATAATACCTGTAAATTTTGATGAAAGTCATAACTTTACCCTTTCCCTCCTCCAAAATTTATTTTTTGACATTATTTAACTCTTAATTACTAAGTTAAAAATGAATAGTCTGGCACACTGTATCAGTCAGCGTTTTGAGGGAGCAACCAAGAGAAAGCAACTGTAGCTAACTTTAAGCAAAAAAAGAAGCTATTGGGAAATTATTGGGTAGCTTGTAGAATGAACAGATAGGCCAAAGTTATGGAAAAAGGACTAGAGTTGTGAGTGGTCTGTTTGCAGGACCACAGGTAAAGGCACATTATAGACTGGCTTGGAAACCACCTCTGGACTCTGCCACTGTTGGACATTGCTGCTGATGGCCTCTGGCCACTGCCTCAGCCACTAGCAGCTGCAGCCATAAATAAATGCTAATGGGTTCCTGAGCATTTTCATCTCTCGCCCAACATTTGAAGTCCTGGGCATGGTGATCCAATTGTTTGGGCCAAGGCCTATGCCCTTACCCCAGTAGTGTAGACAATGAGGCAAGGATCTACCACCCCCCAAGATCCACACAATTTGGGGGAACACAGCTCTCCAAATAGAAAAAAGAACTGCTAAAAGTGACAACTGTTTACATCTTTTTTTGAGACTAAATTGTGTGTTCTGTAAATGCTATCACCACAAAGTATACATATTCCTTGTTTAGATAATGAGGGGATCACTGAAGGGCCTAGTCCACCAGACCTTGTGGAGACGTTATGAAGGAAGCTGAGGAAAAATATGCAATTAGAGAATGTTGGCACTGGACAGATCACAGAAGCCATCTCACAGATCCTCTCATTTTCCTCTTGAGGTCACAGAGCTGCAGGCACTGAAGGTTCTGTGTGGCCTGTAAGATGAGTCCAGTCTCATGATATGCTTTGGGGATTATCTGTCAAATGTTCATGAAATGGGGCACACTTGCTTACCCCCAAATCTGGTTATTGTCACGAGCGGGAGGGAACAGCCACCGGTTGATTTAAAATAGCATCTGAGTAGTATTTGGCTCCTGGGTTGCTTCCCAGCTTCGTTGGCAGCTGACCTCTCTTCCACGGTATGTTTTGCTGATGTGGCTGGCTGAGGGGAGCTGGAAGCATAATTTTCTGAGGATCTGTTTGCAAAATTGAAACCCTGCCCTTGAGAATCCTCTGCACATCGCAGCTGTGAACAGATGTGAGTTCAAGGTTAAGGGCAGCTTTCCAGCGAGACCCCTGCATCTCTCTGGGATGCACAAGGCTTTGTCTGGGAACTCAGCAGCCATGGCTGCAATGTGTCCCCTCTCATGGGCTGTTTGGGACAAAATGGGCCCCTGTCTTCTTTTGCTGGGGCTTTGTCCTCCCTCTTCCTCTTCTTCCTCTTCTCTGTCTCACATCCTGATTTCTTGAAGACAGGGATACTTGGGATCTGAGGGTGCAAGCATGGCCACTCAGGGAGACAAGGGTGCTCCCACACATGGCTGTAGGCACCAGGCCTGGACTGGGGGTCTCCAGTGGGGTAAGGAGGGGTTCTGGCAGACAGGTATGTCATTTCCCCCCAGAGGAGGTCCTTGGTATTTGGCGCAGGTGCCCCTGCTGGGCAAGGGTAGGAGGCCAGGTGTCCAGCTTTCTATTCCTGTTGAGGCTGCTTTCTCTTCTCCATCCAGGCACCTATTCCAACTTCAGACCCAGTCTGTACCATTTCAGCCTGTGGAAAGGCCTGACCATCCCTCTCTTCTCTCTGTTTCCAGTCAGATCCAGTTTCAAACAGCCCCACTGCCACTTACCATGTTACCTTGGGTAAGTTCCTTCATGTCTCGGAGACTCAATTTCCTCGGTTTCCTTTCCCAAAGATATATAAAGGGCACACGGGGCTTTTATTATTGTTGTTTTATGTGTTTTTGTCTTTCTCTTCAGTTAGATTAAGGGATGAGTTGCCTCCTTCTCTCTCTCAGCCTTTAATTTCCCACTGTGTGTGTTACCTGGTAGTGTTCAGAGTTGTTGGCTGAGATGTTGGGGAAAGGGATTAATACTGCTAAGCTCTGACTAATGTTAGCAACTGTATTCTTCTTAAGCTTCATTACATTCTGTGATGTAGGCAACAGTACTCATCCTACAGATGGAGAAACTGAGGTTGCAAGCGCTAGGAGGTAGTGAACTCAGCCTTGCCAGGCTCCAAAGCACAGTCTTCCTACAACACCATGCCGAATTCCGCCTCTTCCTTACTATCCTCTCTAGTTCTTCTACTCTATCGATCAGCAAATAGCCCAAGTGTGATTGATGAATCAGCAGGAGAGAAAAGATAGGAGAGTCAAAATTTTCCTGTTTTGTTTTTAAACTCCTTGCAGTCATTCGCCTGTCCATCTGAAATGATCTTGGGCTAATGTTTGGAAGGATCCTCAGATCCTGTGTGCAAAATAACAGGGATTTCCTTGCGGAAGTTTTCAGCTGGTGTGGTAGGGGTTGTGCCTTGCTTTCTTAGCTCAGGAAAGCCAAGGGAGTAGAAAGAGGACTCCCCTCCCCAATGCTGCTGGGTCAACTGGAGCTTTTTCTCCCCCGATGTTTCCTGGTTGGTAAGAGAGTCTATCAGCTATGCCCACAGTACACTCCTCACCCATCAGGGGTGGCATTGTGGTAAGGGGGAGGTGCTTACATCCTGAAGTCACATTCACAACTGTAACTGAGGCGACTGAGAACCTCAGTTTCTCCATCTGTTAAATGAAGTTATAAGAGAACCACCTCATGGAGGTGGTTGTGAGCATTAGATGATTTTAAGCATATGACCACTAAAACCACTATATTTGAATACACTGTGACATTCTGTACTCCCCAGATGACTCCCTGGGATAGAGGCTCTTTAATTTCAAGAAATACCTCAGACAGTCTTTCATGTCGTGGGGTGTTCTCAATTATTTTGTTTTGAACAATCAGGTATTGTTTGGATGAGATGCATTACCTGAAACAACCTCCATTGGTGGTTGTTTTGGCCATTTACTAAAGTCATCTGAAGAAATTGCTAAAAGGAGGATAGGAAGTTTAATCCAGATTTGAAATCAATTCCCAAGGGTGTGGTGTCATAGCCTTACAAGGTGAGTGTGAATAAGTCTTTTAAGGACACTTAAGAAAGCCATACGTCAATGGTTGTATTACTGAGACCACACATTGTCACCTCCTAGATGAATGGAACAACCATCTGCCCTACTGTTATGTAAATAGGTGCTTCAGGCTTAGGATAAAAATTCCATCAATAGCATCCTCCAGATTCCAAAAATGCTGTATCACCAAGAACTGAGAAAGAAGGGAAGTTGTGCTCAGAAAACTTGATGACTCAAAAGGTGGCTTTAATGATGACAAAGACCCTGAGTGCAAAGATGAGTTGGAAGAAATAGCATGAGTCTTGGAATGAAGGTGAAGAAAGCAATGCTTCTAAATTAATATATCAGCACATGTAATATGTGGTTGTAGGCATGAAGAGTAGGTAAACATTTATTGTTAGAAATATATATATATATTTATTTATTTCATCTACTTGGACAATTATGTCACACATCGTTGAATCTTTTGAGTGATTGAGGAGACTGATATTTTGGTGATTTTTATTTGGGTGCTGTTGGTGCCACCCTTTCCAGAAGGCCCCACTCCTGACTCCCATCTCTTGGGACTGACCCAGGGCTTCCTCAGGCTGCCTGCCTCAGGGATGGCTGCAAAGGTCAAGACATCAACACCCTAGGAGCAGCCCTCACCCAGTGACTTGGGGTGTGAACTCTCCAGCTCCCTCATCCCTTGACCAAGATGATGCTAAAGTATGTATTTCAAACAGGCCCCCACAGTTCCCAGGGGAATTAAGCTCCAGGTGCCCCAGTGGTAATAATACACCCTTTATTGAATAACTTCCATTCTCTTTTCCACCTCCTTTCCTGGTGCCTTGAGGGTCCCCTCCAAACAAAGTAGACTGACTAGAATGTCTTTCTCAGGGTCTGCTTTTTGGGAAATCCATCCTACAGTAAGCACATCTGATATAGGATAGTGGTTGTTATTATCACTTTTATCATTATTTTGATAAAGATCAGGAAAATCAGTTCCTGCTTTGTGCTCTCCTTCCCCGGGGCTTGTGGGAGCCCAGCCAGAGATCTTTTAGGTCTGGTCAAGAAGGGGAAGGTCTGGCTATATATTTATCTCAAAGGAACCTCAAAGTGATTCATTCTCTCTTTCTCTCTCTCTCACTCAATTATATGCTTGAGCAGCTAAGCCAAAAATCGGTCCATCCAGAGCAATTAAAAGCTTCCTTTGCCAGACCTTGGGGATTTCTCTCTGATCAATGAGAAAAACATCACAGCTGGAAAACAGCCGAAACCAAGAACAAGGCAATCGTGTCTTAGCTGTTCAGATGAGCTACAACACCATTCACATGCACATTTAAAAGATGCTTTTATTTTCCAGTATGGAAAGGGGGTGACAAGAAATTTCTCATGAGTTTTCCAACCCTTATTAGTTTTCCTCCAAACTGAAATTCATTTATGGAAATTTGTATCTAGCTCCACTTATCAGCTCATAAGCCATGGTAAGGTATTTATCATTATATTTATGATTAGTAATAAAATAATAGCAGCAAAAATCATGTAACTTGTAGTTACCATGTGCTGGTCACTGTGCTAAGAGTATCACATTTTATCTCAGCTGACTCCAATGATGTAATGAAGAGGTCGGTGGTGTATCTATTTTATTGGTGCAGCTACTCAGGCCCAGAGAGGTTAAATAACTTATCTGAGATCACACAACCCAGAGGTGGTAGAAAGGGGTTACAAACTCAAGCAGTCTGGCTTCAAAGCCTAGGTCTTTAACCAGGAGAAAAGCAACCTGCTTTTCACACCAGAAGGGAAGAAGGGGCTGACTGGTTTGGTTGGCTTCGTTGGCTAACACTGGGCTCACCCTGACTTGCCTCCCCAAAAAGTTAAAACAAGGCGATTTTTGATTCTCATGCCATTTATCCTTGCTGCTCTCTCTTGTGGAGAATTTGAAAAGTTTTGTAAACTGGGTTTCTCCAGGTCTCAGCTGCCTGTGGCTGCAGAAGGGGCCACAGCCACAGTGATGGCAGACATTTCCTCGGTCTGCTGTGTCCAGCTGCTGGTGAGGTCCTCTAACCCCTAGGAGACACCTTTGTGTGTCCACACATAAACCAGTGCCCACTGGAGCACACTGCTATCCTAGGGAAGAGTGGTTACTTATCTAGAAAGACAAGCGATGCAAAAAACATATGATGTTAGTCATGTGCTATCGTAGGTGATTCACTTTCAAGTTCTGGGGTGGGGAGGCCAGGACACTCTGCAGTGCCCTTAGAGCCATGGAGTGGATAAAAAAAAAAAGAACAAGGGAGGTTTCCAAGGGACATCTGGGGATGCTACAGGGAATAGAGTCATCCCTGGTCCACCCGGTCATTATTCACTGTGTGACTTTGGCCATGTTGCCCCTCTCCTCTATTTCTTGTTTTGTGAAATGGGTAAATGGTTCAGAGGAGCCCCAGGGCCCCTCTTTACACTCAGGGATTCATGAACAACACTTCTTATGTCAAGTTTAGACACCCACCCCCATCAATTGCTCTATGCACTGTCTGCTCTCTCCACATCCTTGGGATGATTTGCGTGGTTGCGTGTCTAGTTGAGGATCCCACTGAACTGTAAGTTTGCGCAGTCAGTGAATAAGAACTTCATGTTTACATTTGCACAGAGTAGGTCTAGTACAGTGGTTCCCAACCAGAGGCAATTTTCCCTCTCAGAGATATTTGGAAATATCTGGAAATATTTTTCGTTGTCATGACTCAGGAGAGGGTGCTACTAGCATCATGAGCTAAGGATGCTGGTAAACATCCTATGATGCACAGGATGGCTCCCCACGAGAAAGAATGATCTGGTCCATAATGTCAGTGGTGCTGAGGTTGAGAAACCCTGGTCTAGAGGAGGCTAGATGGATTCATGGGCTGTAGGCAGCAGATACTGTATAGTCCTTGGTTTTCTCTCCTTTTCAATTTCATTTCCCCCAACAATCAGGAAAAGACCACCAAATAATTATGGCTAACTCAAAACAGAGTTATTGTTTTAAAAAAGTAATACATGTACTCATTAAGAAGTTCAATGTGAGATGGTTCAAAAGGGTATACAATGCGTTTTGATCATCTTTCCCACAGGTAACCACCATTCACCTGTTTCTTGTGAGTCCTCCAAGATAAGGATTTCTCAATCTCAGCACTAATGACATTTCAGACCAAAAATATCCTGTGCATTGTAGGATATTTAGCAGCATTCCAGGCCTCTACCCACTATATGCAAAAAATGTCTCCAGACATTGACAAATGTCCCTGAGGAACCCTGGTTGAGAACTACCATTCTACAGATATCCTTTGAATATTCTTACATATATGTATTTATGAAAAAAAAAATCTTTTTCTTATGGTTCTTGGCATATAGTAGATACTCTATAAATATTTATTGAAAAAATGGCTAACTGAGAATTAAGCAATTTAAATAAATCAAATCCTGTCTTAACTGTCCCAGGGGTACAAGTTACATCTATCTTAATGCAAATGTAGGATATCAGATGATTTTTTTCCCCTGATTTTCACTTTATCAGTTTTGCTTCAAGGAATATCAACTTGGTATGCTCCCCAAACTCTCTTCAACTCATTGTTAAAAACTTGGATGAGGGGGATGTTTGCCAGATGCTTCAGTGGCCCATTCTCAGAAGCAGCTGGCCTGCCCACAGTAAGGAGGATGAAGGTCCTCTCTGCACATCAGAGTCTCCTTCTCCTCTCCTGACTGAGGCTGGGAGATGCATGAAAGATGTACCTCATCAACATCCAGGGACCCCTCCCACACCAGCTGTCTGCTCTGCCAACATCTGGCTTTCGTGACAAGCTGGGGCATTGGTTCTGGAAAGAACAGCCTTCCTAAGAAGGTGGGGGCATTAATCCAGCTTGGGCAATCAGTGCAAAGTCCATTTTGTGTAATTCTGGGCAGCCTGCCCAGTTTCTTTCTTTAGTGCAGCTGGGCCTGGGATGGTTTCTGGATTTTCCATGTTTCCTGGAGTGGAGTGGATGGGGATCTGGGAGCTGGGCAGCTGACCTGTGCCCACAGCCATTAGGACCTCTTTACGGTGGACACTCTGCTCAGCGCTTGCTTGCTTATCCCTTATTCTGGGGCTTGGGCAGGTGCATATGGGAACATACAGGAAATGCACAGCAGGGGCAAAGAGGCAGGGCCTTGTGAAACCCCCCATGGAACAAGGCAGATTATGGTCATGAGTCATGGTGAGAGGTATAGCCAGACAGGTTGGCTGGGAGCTCAGCTGAGGCTGGGCTAGAGGGTCTCTCTTTGCAGTGGCTTAAGGATAACAGGACTTATTACACAGTGGCTCAGGGCCTCAAACACATGTCCTAAAAGAGAGAAACCTGGGGAACCTGCATATTCCTGTCCAACTACAAGTTCTAGCCATGAAGATGAGGTCACCCTACATGGTTATGCTGAACTCTACTAGTTAAGGTG
This sequence comes from Eidolon dupreanum, assembly GCA_028627145.1. Classification (NCBI taxonomy): domain Eukaryota; kingdom Metazoa; phylum Chordata; class Mammalia; order Chiroptera; family Pteropodidae; genus Eidolon; species Eidolon dupreanum. Next base: position 31,524,120 of record CM053504.1, on the reverse strand, counting down.
GTCACAAAGGACCACCAGGTTCAAGGTGAAGAGACACAGACTTTATCTTTTAATGGGAGAATGTTAAAGTCATGTTGTAAAAGAACACATGGGATGGGAGATACTGTTGTGATAGTTTTTGGAAAACGCCATCTGCCCAGGGCTGTAATGGAATCTAATCTTGGAGAAAAAAGTGAGAGCCAGGCTGTTCCACGTATAATCCAGGAGCTTCAGAACTGTACTAGGTCCCAACGACTATTCCCTTTTAAGCTTCTCTCAACAGCTAGGACAAACCCAAGGTTGGGGGCAGGTTCAGGGGGTCCAGATGTATTCTCCACCTAGGTCTCTTCTTTCTTCAGCTCCTCTTGTGCCTGAACTATGTCCCACTGATGGGGTGGTTGAGGCAAATTGAGAAGGGAATATTCAGGTGAGTTTGCTAAGTCTGAGCTTTTAGGCCAGAAACTTTTGTCTGTCCCGGAATCTCCTCCCATTCTTGGATCCATCCCTTTTCCACTTCTCCCTTCCTCACCATCAAATCTGTTCTCAGTATTATCTCATGTTCCTTCTTACAGGAGTGACTTTCATCCTTTCCTTGACCTGGAAATCTCCACTCCTCTGAGATAGCTCTCACGTGGTCACCAGTAACTCCTAATCATCAAACGCTTTCAGTTCTCATCTTGTTTGCATAGCCTCTCTGTGGCATTAATAACGACCTGCCTACATTTTTGGAACTCTTTCTTTGGCACCCCATGTCTTACAGTTGTCAGACTGGCTCCTTCTTCCTCCCAGTGCACATCCTTGATTTTTCTCCTCTCACTGAACCATATAACTTCATCTATCCCCTATTAGCACTGACTATAGAATCTATTCCCTTGTTTCCTACTATCTCATGAGCTCTGAATTTCACATTTCCAACTTCTCACTAAATTCCCAACCTGGCTGATTCCCAACCATCTTGGATCTACTAGACCAAAGTTAAGCTCAGTGTCTACTTCCCATCTTGCTCTATCCTTTCCCTCAGCACTGAGCATCACCATGTACTCTGTTAAGACAGAAACCTTAGAGCATCACTAATGCATCCTTCCACTGCCACATTTTAATTGTATGAAGTTCTAGCAAGTATACTGCCAGAATATCTTTTGAACTCATTCATTCATTCATTCATTCATTCATCTATTTACTCTTTTAGTTAGCAAATAAGTATTGGGCATGTACTGTACCCCAGACACTGTTGTGGTGGCTAGAGATACAGCACTAAGCCAAACAGGGGAGAAAGACAACAAGCAGACAAATAGGCAAACACAGAGTATAATAAATGATGGTTAAGTGCTGTGAGACAATAGAGGCTAGGAGAGGAGGCAAGATGGTTGTTTTATGTCAGGTACATAGGAAGAACCTTACTGATCAGGTGACAGTAGAGACCAGAAGGTAATGAGGGTCAGCCATGTGGTTATCAGGTCTTTCTTCTCCATCCCCATGGCCAGAGCACCTTATCTTCTCCCCCAAACCATGGCAATCACCTTCAAAATGGCAATGACCTCTTTGCTTCCACTCTCATCGTTTCCTCTCCACCCACTTTTAGTGGCTTCCCATCTCCCACAGAATAAAGTCTAACTATGGCCTACAAGGGCCTTCACAATTGGGCAATAATGCTCTTTCTAGCTAAGTCTTACTGTGATGGGCAGAATGCTAAGATGGCCCCATGGTCTCCACCTTTCATTGTTGTCCACCTGTGTAATCCCTCCACTCAAGTACTAGTAGAAACTGTGACTGGCTATTAGTCAATGGAATATAGTAAAGGTGGTGAGATGAGACTCCCTTGATTAGGTTACGTTATATAAGATTCTGTCTTAGCCAAACTTAATGAGAGAGATTCTCTCGCTGGCCTCAAGAAAGCCAACACCATGTTACAAACTGCCTATGGAGAAAGCTGCTGAGGTAGGCAGCCTCTGGAAACTGCAGGGACCTCTGGGAGTTGAAGGCAGCTTCCAGCCTCCAGCATGTGGGAAGCTGGAACTCTCAGCCCTGGAGTCAAGGAAATGAACTCTGCCAGCCATCTGAATAATCCGGGAAGCAGATTTTCCCCTCATTAAGCCTCAAATAGGATCACAGCCCCAGCCGGCATCGTTTGCACCTACTGAGCTGAGAACAAAACAGAGCTGTGCTCTGTCCTGGCCCACAGAAACTGTGAGATAATTAAAGTGTACTCTTTGAAGCCTCTGAGTTTGTGGTTGTTTGTTACACAGCAATAAAAAACCAATATACCTGCCCTTCATATTCTGTACAAGTCCTCAGGCCATCCCTACTCCAAACAAGTTTCTTTTTATGCCTTGCTATCAACACAAATTCTGTACACAAATTCTCTAACCCTATACTTTCTCTCTGTTAAAATCATGTTTGTCCTTTAAAACTCCATTTCAGTGTACCGTCTTCTCCACTTTAGTTATAAACTGGCCCTTCTTCCCATTCCCTGGGCCCATGGTCCTTGGTTCTTATCTCTCTCTATACTCGTGGTCTAGCTGGTAATTGCCTACATGCCTTTCTTCTGATTCGTCTGTCCATCTCAGGGTCTAGCTCAGTACCTGGCTTCCAGCACATCGAGGGTTCCTCACTTGAGGGTGTGTGTGTGTTGGGGTTCCTGGATAGAGTTCATATTACCCACAAACTCCCTAAAATTGCTTGTAGAATGCTGCTTATGAGGAATTTTTCTGGGCACTAAGCTTTCATCAAATTCTCAAATACAGTTGAAGTCTTAAAAAGATTAAGATTGATCGAGGCAGGGTGTAAATATGTGTTCCTTGAGTTTAAGCTATTAGGTTATTGCCCACTAAGGGGATTTTCATTTTAAGCCTTGTTGCTAATTATGGCTTTGCTAGAGGAATTTGAAGCTTCCTGGGCATTTTTCAGGAGAGCCACTGTTTGGATTTGTGTAAAAGCACAGTCCTGTAGGCAGCCCCAGACTCCACCCAGGGATGAAGTTGGTCCAGGCTGTGGAGAGAGAAAGGAGGGAGGGGACAGAGAAGGGGTGCAGGGAAGCTCACATGTTTAAAAAGAAGAAAGAAAGGAAGAGTCTTGGAGACAAAGAGGGCAGCATGGCAGTAGAGGCAGGCTAATTCTGTGTTGAAGGAGGGACAGCATTTCTCCTTTTAATTGTGCCAGGTGCTAAGGTAGCTGCTCCCCACTGCTGGCTCCCTTGGGCTCTCGAGGACTGCCTTTGGCAGTTCCAGTATATTTTTAGCTTTCCAGTAAGTGGAACAAAGCACTCTGAAAGGCAGTGTCGAGCTCTTGGCTCTTGGCTCCGGGCAATGCTCAGTAGCTTTCTGAGAAAGTACAGGACTCCCTCTTCAGCTGCAACAAGGATATGGGTCCAGTTCCCTTGCCTCTGTCTGATGCTCTCTCCATAGGGTTTGGGAGGCCATCTTCCACAAGGGCTGGGGAGAGGGAGATCCTTGCAGCTGAAGGGGAAGGGGATATGTGCCCGGGTGATTTAGGGGAGAGTGAGCAGGCTGGCTTTCACTAGGAGGGACCCTGCACAGTACCAGATTCTTGCCTCCTCTAGTCCTCACTCTGGGGGAGAAAATGATTTGTCCTGGGTTTACCTGGAGTTATGAGAGCAGGGAAGGGAGCTCTAGGACAGTCAGAAAGGACAATCTCTAAAGGCTACAGTGAGAGGAGGTGCAGGGAAGAGTGTCTGGAAGCCACTTCCTGATAACTCGGGTGATGAACTATCAAGGTCAACCTTGAGCATTGATCTGACAAATATTTGCTTGGATCACTGACCCAGCGGACTTCCCACCTTCACTCCTCCCTGCTTATTCTTGGGCCTGCCAGAACTGGGCAGCCCCACCCCTCTGACCCTGGAGTGGTCAGCACTGTTTTGCAAAGAGGCTGGCACAGTTCCCTCTTGGGAATGCGGGCTACAGGGAAGATGGGTAGACTGGGGGTTGGGCCTGGCATTCCCACAGGCCCTTTATTTGAAGTGGCTACCTCAGCAAAGCCACTGACGTGGTCAAGGTTCAGCATAGCTGTCCACGTAGAACCAGACTCCGCAAGGTCAGGCAACCAGGGCCTTCTCCCCACTATGGCCATCTCCTCACTGAGCCTGGGAAGGAGAGCAACTCACTCCTCAAAGCAGATAGAAGGAGACTGATAGCAAGATTGGCCTGGGCTTGGGAAGAAGTAAAGAACTAACTCTGTTTGTCTGTTTGTGTGTCTGCTGTCTGTCTGTCTCTTTCATACACACACAATCTACTTCTCCAATGTGATAAGTCCTACACAGGCCCCACACCCTGAATCCTTGTGACCCTGTGAGTTACTCTTGTTCTATTTTATTGAATTAGAAACCAGGATTTGGAAAAATCAAGCAACTTGTCCAAGCTCATACAGCCAGTGAGGAGGAAAGCTGGATGTCAAATCCGTGGCCATTGGATGACCCTCTATTCCCAAGAAGGGAAGAGAGAGAGAAAAGATCTTGCACCTGTTCTCTGAGATTCTAGGACACGGGGTAGGGTGAAAGGCTGGTAAAGGGCAGAGCTGGGTGTCTGCACTGGCCCACATACTTCCCAAGATCACCTTGGAGAGAAAAATTAAACTTTTGTTTTTTTTTTGTTTTCTGTCACTGGAAGACAAACTGATAATAAATAATATACTTGTGTCTTTAGCCACACTCTCTGCCTTTTCCTGTGCTGTCCTCTCGGGCTGGAGTCTTACCTCTGGCCAGGGCAGTCTTTATTTATCCTTCAGGGTCCAGCTAAAAGGCCACCCCCTCCACAATGTCTTACCCAATCCCCATGTCCCCAGAAGCTATGAGTTCTTTTCCTTCTAAGTCTCTAGTCTCTTAGTTTACTTCTTGTACTATACTCATCATGTTCTGATTGGTGTGCTATAATCTTTCACTGTGTATCAGTCTACCTTACTCCTTAGATTGGAAGAGAAAGTATTTGTTTTGGCCTAAGGGGAGTGGGGTGCTATAAACCATCTCTCAAGAAAAAGCACTCTGATTTGTAGCACTTGCCAATTCCCATGGTATAAATACTCTTACTATGACCAATTTCAAGCTATGATGGTTTAACAACAAGCTCACAAAATTTCTGAATATTTAACAGTTGGTTCTTGTGAATGAGTACTCATAGGTTCCAGCTTACCATTGCTTAGGGGTCTGCCACTGCTTATGCTTAAGGTTCACTCTTCATAGATACACATTGGGCTGCCTCCATAGAATCCTTGCTTGAATAGACTATTTAATTCAACTTTTTTTTCCTGGAGTCCCTACTTTTTTCCTAGAAGAATTTAGAATGGATCTCTGGGGAAGATAATTTGTGAACATGGTGACAGTCCTTCTTTCCTCCCTATATCCATTCCCCTTTGCAATGTGACTTTGTAGCTTCTCCCATCAAAACCTGAGGCCAATTTTTCAATCCTTGAAACACAAGCCTTGGCCTTGTGACTTGACTTAGCTATTGGATTATGGTGGAGGTGACTTTATGACCATTCTAAGCCTTGGCTTCAAGAGGCATTGAGTACTTCTGCTCTTGTCTTGAGACCCTGCCAGATATATAAAGCCCAGGCTACCCTGCTGAGAATAAGAGGCCACATGGAGCAGAGGCACACCATCTCAGGAGAACATACATATTCAACATCACCCCCCTCAGCTGAGCCCATCTTTGATTAGCCATGTCTAGCATACTCAACATTTGGTCAAAGATGTGAGAATGAGCCCAGCTGGGATTAAAAGACTCACCCAGTTGAACCCAGATCAAATCTCTAACCTGTGGAATCTTGAGCTAAGTAATGGTGGTAGTTTTAAACTGATAAAGTTTTGGGGTAGTTTGTTATGCAGCAAAAGCTAACTGATAGAATACCATCCTTGCATTCAGAAGTAGCTTAGCTTTTGATGGGATTGTCCATCTCTGAGTGAGGTAGAAATAGCCTCCTGCACAGTGCAACTCCTTAGCCATGAGCAAGAGGTCCAGGTATCAGCACTGCTGGGCAACACACCAGTTCTGGCGGAGTATTAATCCTCCGCTAATCTTATCCTATAGGAACCAAAAGATGTGGACTCACTGGCTCCCTGATAGAAGAGTTGGACAAGAGGCCAGGATAGACCCAAGTTAAGATGAGCTTTCCCTTCCTTTGACATTGTTTGTCACATGATGCCACAAGGCTGGGACTGAGCAGTGAAGACTTAATTGCCTTTTTGGGGAAATATTCTATCAGAAACAGGGAAACTCACAAATTTCTCTTTACTGCCCTGTAGAATAATTTCTTGTGTGTGTGGGAAAAAAGGGTCCTAACATACTTAGGGTGGGGAAGAGAGCTGTATCTTAAACCAAACTCAATAAATTCCTACTTTCAGTTCAAGAGTAAAATCTTGCCTTAATGTGTGAAGGAGTGTGTGAAAAACCCAACCCAAGTCATTCTGCCCTCTAAGTTTGAACTATCGAAACTGTGTGGTAGCAAAGGGGCATTCTAGGGAAGGAGAGAGGAAGCAGGCCAGGAAACAGATTTGCAGCTGCATGTGGTGGTGGTGTGTGGTTCTCCTCTAAGCAGCTGTGTGACCTTGGACAGGCCACCCAACACCTCTGAGCTTGCAAATGACGAGAAAGACTGTAGAGTTCCACGGTCCTATCATGATGTAGTCTTTTCATAGGTCAAAGAGAAAAGCCAGGGAGAGCCAGAGAGGCTGCTGAGAGTTGACTATTCCCTCTGCCACCGGGGGTGCATACTGATCCCCTTGCATTCACATACAATATACTCATTGTGCTGACATGACACAGAGGTGGCACCACACTCTGGTGCCTCCCCAGTTTGTATTTGGCCTTGGAATGCTGTCAGAACATGCTGACTAGATAGGTGGGAAAATGTCAATAGCATTTGGGGGTTAATTGGGCATTAATTAATGAGTAACAGTGTCTCATTGACAAGCTGTGTGACCCTGGGCAGGTTACTCTACCTTCCTACTCTTCCATTTTTCCCTTTAAAATATGTCATGTGAAACTTTTACAATGTTGAGTCACAATAAATATTGAATGAAAACATCTGTAGTGATGATACATTTTATTACATAGAACATATAGAGAAGTTAATTTTTTTCTTTCATTTAGTAGAAAATTATGTTGACCACAGGTCTAATTTGGCCTTGAACAGCCACACTACATACTCAGATCCCTTGGGATGTTCTCATTTTCAGTTTCAGGACTTTGACTTTATTCAGTTATTTGTGAACACCTGGGGCACATTTTTTTTTTCCGCCATAGTAATTTTTTTCTGGGTTTTCTGGGGACACCATTGGTGCTTACTTTAGAGAGTTGTTAAAAGGATTACATAAAATAATCAACCCCAAGCATGGAGCTTAATGCCTAGGCTAGTAGATGCTTCGTTAACAACTGCTGCTGTTATATTTTTTTCAAAAACTTTTCCCAGCTTTATTGAAATATAATAAAAAATTAGTTGCTTGTATTTACATTGTACAATTCAATGAGTTTTTTTCAATTATAGTGGTATACAATAATATATTAGTTTCAGTTGTACAGCATAATGATTAGAGAACCACATAATTCACAAAGCGATCACTCCACTAAATCTAGCAATCCACTTCATCTTACATATTTATTACAATGTTGTTAACTATTTTCCTTATGCTATATTTATATCTCCATGTCTATTTTGTAACTATCCATTTGTACTTCTTAATCCCATTGCCCTTTTTTTGCCAGTCCCCCAACCCCTTTCCCATCTGGTAGCTCTCAAAATATTCTCTGTATCTATGAGTTTATTTCTGATTTTTTTTGTTACCATTGATGATTTTTTTCTTTAGATTCCACATGTACATAAAATCATGTGATATTCGTTTTTCTCTATCTGACCTATTTCATTCGGTGCAATACTCCCTAGGTCCATCAAGACAATATCTTTTTCCATCCCCTTCCTTTAGTCTGTGTGTCTTTTAATCTGAAGTGAATCTCTTGTAGGCAGCATATGTAGGGGTCTTGTTTTCTTATCCATTCAACCACTCTATCTTTTGGCTGGAGCACTTAATTCTTTTCCACTTGAGGTACTTGTTGATAGGAATGTAGTTATTACCATTCTTTATTCTTGTTTTTGATACATGTTTTTTCTTCTTAAAGAAGTCCCTCCAACATTTCCTGTAAAACTGGCTTGGTGATGATAAATTCCTTAAGCTTATTTATGGGAATCTCTTTATCTGTCCTTCGACTCTAAATGATAGCTTTGCTGGATAAAGTATTCTTGGTTGTAGATCCTGGGTTTTCATCACTTTGAATATTTTTTTTGCCACGCCATTCTGTCCTGCATAGTTTCTTTTGAGAAATCAGCTGCCAGTCTTATGGGTGCTCTCTTGTAGGTAACTAACTGCTTTTCTCTTATTGCTTTTAAGATTCTCTTTTTGTCTTTAACCGTTTGCATTTTAATTATGATGTGTCTTGGTGTGGGCCTCTTTGGGTTCCTGGTTTTTGGGATTCTCTGAGCTTCCTGGGGTTGTATGTCTATTTCTTTCACCAGGTGAGGGAAGTTTTCCATCATTATTTCTTCAAATAGCAATTCAACCTCTTATTTTGCTTCAGGTACCCCCATGACATGGATATTTTTACATTTAATTGTGTCCCATAGGTTTCTTAAATTATTGTTATAGTCTTGGCTTCTTTTTTCCTGCCATTCTGATTGAGTGTTCTTGGTTTCCCTATCCTCTATATTGGTGGTTTGATCCTGTTCTTTATCCACTCTGTTTATTCCATATAATACACTATTCATCTCACATGTGTTTTTCATTTCTGACTGGTTCCCTTTTATAATTTCCATTTCCATTTTCATGTTTTTTTTTTTTATCTCTTCGTTAAAGTTTTCACTGAGTTCATCCACTCTTTAAGTTCATTGAGCTTCTTTATAACCAGTGTTTTGAACTCTGCATCTGGTAGATTGCTTGACTCCGTTATTTCTGGACCTCTGTTCTGTTCTCTGCTTCTTTGTCTTCTCATTTTGCCTGCCTTTCTGTGTCAGTTTCTATGTACTAAAAAAGCTCCTAAGTTTCCTGGTCTTATTAGCATGTCTTTGTGTAGTAGGTGTCCAGTGGCACAGTCTTGAGAGGGGTTCAGCCACAGGCCAAGTTTAGTCTGTGCCCCTCTGGGGCCACCTGTTAAGATTCAGCAAGCAATCCACAGATGCTGTGCTTATAGTTGCCTCAAGAGGCCACTCCTGAAACCGTGGTCAGCTGTCACCAGTGTGAGTCTTTGAGTTGGCTCAGCAAGGAGCACCAGACTTTCAGAGGACACAAATGGTTGTGGCTTGAGTGGAGCCATGAGTTGGGGGAGGAGGAGTTTCAGGAAATCCTCTGGGTGGAATGACTTCTATTATCAGTCTGATGATGTTTCAGCTATGGCAGTGCTGCATCTACACACTGGGAGTGGGTATGGCTTAATAGAGGAACAATAGATACTGCCAGCCCTTCTGCCTGGGAGAGAGCCTCACCTCCAGCCCTCAGTCTGACAACTCAGGGTCCCCCTGTAAGTCCTTTGTGTCCCCTGAGCAGCCAACTCAGTGCTGGTGCTTAGAGAAAGCAAATCCATCACCGCAAAAGTCCACTCACAGATGGCCCCTTTAAGATGTGTCTGCAGTTGCCGGCTACCACTGCCGTGGCCTCTGCCCCACTCAGCTACTCAGGAATGGGCATTCTCGTGACTTTGCCCACTCCTAACCTCTACCATTGCAGGTTGATTATTTCTCCTTCTAGTTGTAGTACTTCTTGTTTATCCAGATCTCAGGCGACTTTGCTTGCTGTTTGCTCCGTGTTTCTGTTGCAACTTTGATGTGGTTGCAAGAGGGATGAACAAAGCCTCTATCGTCAATGCCATTCCACACCCTCCTGCCCCCCTACTATTGTTCTTATTTCTTCAGAATGCTGGCTGTCCACTCTTGCTAACCAGGAGTTAGATTCCAGCTCTGGCTGACAGAGCCCCTCAAGAAACATTGTGCAGGGAATGTTAAATGTTGATAATCCATTCATGCTGGCTCCCCAGACTGCAAGTCTAGTAACCCAGGTGTCACCTAAGTTCATTCCCTCATTCTTTCTGATGGGGACAGAATGACAGTGCCTTTTTCCTCATTGCTTACCCCCTCCATTGCTATATGGGTCAGAAGAGACTCAAAGATGTCAGCTGAGAACACCCTGCCCTCAGGTAGGCATAAGAGATCTTTTCATCCCTATCCTACCGCTGAGGCAGTAAAGCCTATCCTATTTGTCATCAGTCCATCATCCCTCACTCTTTTCTGCTCTGCTCTGTGTTCAGGGGCCTGGACCCATGGACTACATTTCCCAGGCTCCCTTGCACTATGATTTGCTATAGGTTCAGCCAGTGAAAGGCTCTGGTGGGAGACTGGTGCCTAGAAGGAAGGGAGAAGCCAGGGGGAGTCTCCATCCAGCCCTCTCTGCTTCAAGGGTGTCTCCAGCAATGGCTCTGTCTCCTCCATAATTCTAGCTCCTTCTGAACATAGTTCCAGCTCTTGATAATACCTTCTCTTTTGTCATTTCTCCAGCCCTAGGGAAGTAGCAGTTTCTTGATGCTTCTGATCTTTGGGTTGCTTCACCCTCCCCAATTAGGTTTTCAACTCTGTCAACTTCGTAACTCCTTTCTTGTATTATTTCATTATTGAGCCACTTGGCCTGGGCTCTGTTTTCCTAATGGGACCCTGATTGCTGCAGTTACCATGGTAGACATCTTGTAGGCAGTGGCCCCTGGGTCACCCCACAGGCCTACCTTAGAAGAAGCAAGTATGTGGGATCATCTAGCTGGGTGTGTCCCCTTGGCCTCACCAGCTACTGATCCTGTGGGGAGGAACATGGCTTAGAAGATCTAGAGTGGGACTCTGCAGGGCTTGACTCCCAGGGTCAAAGGGTAGCACTACTGCAAGGTGCCCTAGGAGTTATCCTCTAGGTAACTGTGAGCTACCCTCTTCTTGGTGGGACCATTCCTTACTCCTTAAACCATCTGAGGCTCATTCTCCTCTTCCAAGGGATGCCAAGTTCAGGTCATTTCAAGCTGATTTCCTGTCCTCATCTATCCTGTGATGTAATGGACAAGGTCTTTCTCTAAATAAGCAAAAACCCTAAAGTAAGTCTCTGCTGTGGCAACCCCTTTGGAAGGTTATCTCACACAGAAGGGAATCTTAGCCTTCCCTGAGTGGATCCCCTGCCTCAGTGCTCAAAAGCCATAGGCCCATGACTTGCACATGTGACTCTGTCCCTATACCTGCAGGTACAGTGCTTATCACTCTCTTCCTGTTCGAGAACCCCTGGAGGACTTCAGCTTCCAGGTGTCCCCTCCCATCCAGGGCTCTTTGCTGCTCAATAGGTCAGCCAGAAAATATGTGGGCAGATGTTTTTGGCAATCTACTCAACTGTAGCTAAACTGTGGTGGCGGGAGAAGGTGAATATACTGTTTACCCTCTTCTCCCCGAGCTCCTATATATTTATAGGAGCAGTGACTGTGGGAGCCCAGGGAATAAATAGTGGTGGCCAAAACTTGAAGTATGCTTCATCCTCAGAATTAAATCCTTCTCCAGATGCCTCTACAGTCAGGATGCTCGGACTGTAGCCTGAGCTACAAACCCTTGTGACATACTGTTGTGGGTATTTAGAATTGAGAGGCCCCTTCTGTTACAGACTCACAGAGGAGCAGGAGCTTGGCACAAGCGTTCTAACTCCAAGGGGCTTTCTGTGGGATCAGGTGGGTCTGGCCTCACAGACTTCCTCCAGGCAAGTGTAGATGCAGCAACGTGCAGCTGCTCCTTTGAGTGTGGGGCTGTTAGGAGGTTGTGGGCTCTGAAGGAGATTCTGGGCAGCCCTTCTGGATGTGAGCTCTTGGTACTGATGGATGGCTGGGAGTGCAAGGATATGGGTAGGGCCTCCAGCCTCCATGTCAGGGGTGAGCTCCAGAGAGCTCTTTCTCAAATTACAGAGGGAAGTGATCTCTGGAGCTTACTCCTGAGATGGCACAAGTGACACATGCTCTGGGAGGTGTTGCTGGGAGCTGCCTGGAGGAGGTTAGAGAAACACTTGTGTAATGATTATGCCAAGAAAAACTTGTGAAGTTCCATTTTAAAAGTGAAACAGAATTAGCCTGTAGATGTATATAATGGCTGTATATGCATGTGTGATGTGTGTGTATATTTGAGGGGTGTGTGTGTGTGTGTGTGTGTGTGTGTGTGTTGGTGAAAAATGTCTAGACCATGCCATGTTATTGGCTCAGATGGTGACAAGCCATCTGTGCTGGCCAGTCCTCCCTCCTATCACCATCTTTCCCCCCAACTTGTTTCCTGCTAAGGCTTTGCCTGGGCCGTGCTACTGGTTTAGTGTTGCCTTAAGATTATCTGTCTTTCCCATTAATAAAAATGTGGATATTCCTTGAGAAAATTTTGAAAACCATAGAAGAGCACAAAAAAGAAAATAAAAATCACCCTTAGTTCCAACACTCAGAGTCCTGGCTATGGGTTAATATAATGTTCCTCTCTGAGCTACAATGACTGGGACTCGAGGGACAAAAGAGGAAGGAGACAAGCACCATCTTCTCCCCAGGGCCCTTGATCCCTGACACCACATTGGCCAAGTCTTTTGTTATTGAATTTTTCGTGGTTCACAAAGTCCCTGAGGTGACTAGTTTGGTCCCAGCTGTGAAGACAGACCCATTGAACTGGGTTTAAATCAGGACTTCATTGACCCAAAAGTTGCTTCATTATGTCTGGGTCAGTCACTTCTCTAAGTCTGTTTCCTCATCTCTAAAATGGGGTAAAAATAACTATCTCAAAGGGTAGTTTTCAGTTAGAAATCTCTCCCCCTGCCCCTTCCTCTTTCTTCTGGTGGTGTCTCTGGTAGTGGCTGCATCTTCACTGTGTCTCAGCTCCAGCTGGGTGGCCCTGAACCATGAGATCTGGTAAATCCACCTTCTCCCTCTGTCTCTTCCTGTCCTAGCCCTAGTAAGTGACAGCAATGATTTCCTGTTGTTACTAAACTCTTGGTCACCACACCATCCTGTTTGGCCCCTCAGAAAGCTGGAACACAAACTCCCTGTATTAAATTCCACTAGTTGAAAGACCTCTTGTGGTTTTGGTTTTGCGCTGGAAACCCAACTGATACAGACACTACATACAGGGCAGTGTCTACTGCATAGAGAATGCTCAAGGTGTGGCACTCAGGTCTGTGGCTATGGCCCCTCATGGGCTTGTGACAACCTTACTGGTTAACTCCTCCCTCAAGTGAGAAGGTCAGGAGCTGTGCCTTCCCCCTCCACTTGATCAAAGCCCTAACTAGGCCCATTTAGCTTTTTACATTTAACATGGCCCAGTGGGAAGAGAATAGGTTCTAAAGTAAGGCAGCCCTGGGTTTGAATCTCAGATTTACCATTATTAGTTGGGTGGCCTTGAGCAGATCACTTCAACTCAGATGTGTTCTCTAAAACCAGGGGATAAGAATAGCAATTGATAGAGATGATATATGTAAAGTGCTTGATGGGGAGGAACTATCATGTTTAACTAGTATGACTAATATTATCACCCCAGTCCCTTCTTTCAAGAACTTGGGATCTTTTCATGTAGATTTGGGTCAATGGACATAAAAACGGCTCATCCATGTTCCTTCTAGTACAATCTCTTGATATGAAGAGCTTAAATGTTGCTGGGAAAGGGGTGGGCAAATTTGTGCAGGGGCCAAGAATCATTGTGGGAAGAAAGGGATAGATTTAGAACCTTCCTTTTTGATGTTGGCCTCGAGCATCTTGAGTGGGTTTAGGTAGTCACCAAAAGAATGAGACCTTGCTATGATGGAGGGCTACGCTGGTGGAATCTTGAGTGTGCAGAGCCAAGGTCTAGATCATCACAGCAGGATGGCCAGCTTGGTACAATCCTGTATGACTGAAGACAGATGCAAAGAAGTGACAGCTCTGAATGCTAATCTGCTTCTTCACAAGACACTTAGAAGTCGTTCTTAGAATTCACCTTCTACCTTCTCTTCTCCTCTCTTGACCAAAATGTTTCTACCTGAAATGCCATTTCATTTCTTGTCTGTCCAGCAAACTTCTACACATTCTTCAAGACCCAGTTATCGCCTTTGGGGACCTTTGGTGACATCCTCAGGCAGAATTAAATATATCATTCTCTGTGCTCTCAGAGCTGGTTCGATCTTCTTTTGTGGTACTTTGCACATCCTCCTTCGTGTTTGCATTGTAGTTTGTATATCCTTCTATTATGGCACCTATTACATCCCTACAGTAATAGTAATAGCAATGATAATTGGTGATTGTTGGGAGCTTTACCTTCACGCCAGGCATTGTGCCAAGTGCCTTAGGTGCATTACCACATTAAATCTTCATCCTTTCCCTCTGAGGTGTCCCCATCACATAGATGAAGAGACAGACCCTTGCTCAAACCCACAGCTACCTGGTTCTGGAGTCTGTGCTCTTAACTGCCACTATATTGTTTGTAAACTCCCCAGTGGTGAAACTAGCTTACACCCACCTTTGAGTATCTAGTGGCTGGCAGGGTGCCTGTCATCAAGTTGGGACTTAATGAACTCCAGAAGAAATTAAAACAAAACAAAACAAAAACAAAATTCTATTGTGCTGATGTGCCAAGATTTATTAAATTATTTCCCTTAGGTCGCTGTAAATATTTCCGGACTCATCTCTCTTTGTTGGTCTACATTATTTTCTTTGGGTCAGCTCCTGGGAACTGAATGTCTGAACCGTGGGATGTGGCGCTTCTTCGCGCTGCCACGTCATCTTCCACCTCTGCGCCGCCAGCTGCGCAGGGGCGGATCCAGTTCTTGGCAGTCCCGAAGGCCTCCTCTCACCTTGACGTGGCGCTAGTGCCGCGCGCGCAGCGGGCCTCCGACTCTGACTTTGGCCGGCACCGGGAGGAAGCCCGAGAAGCTGCGTTGCCATTCGCAGGGCGCTCCCTGCACCGTCGCACTACTCCGGGCTGCTTCCAGCAGCGCCCCGCTCCCTCCCTGCGGCCTCGCTGGCAGCCAGAGTCAGCCTGGGGGAGGGGAGCAGCCCCACAGGCATCCTCGTCTGACCATTCCGCTGCCTGCAGCTTCCTTATTTGTAGGGACAGGAGGTGGGGAGAGAGAAGTGTGGACGGAGGCAGCTTTGGGAAGATGTAGGGCACAGGGAGGCAGGGAGATGGGGAAAGGCCCAGAGTGTGAGATTGTGGGTGGGTTAAGCCTTCAGTCCCCCTTTTCATCGCTGTATGGCTAAGCGCCGCAGTTGCCCTGATTTCTGAAGACCTTCCCTCTAAATCCTTGTCTGACAGAGGAAGGCAAATTCTCGCTCTAGAGTGGGGCTGGAGTTCTGGGGGTGGAGAGTGGGCGAAGGGGAGAAGCAAGTGGGGCCCCTCACCTTCCCAACGTGGACCCCCTCCTCTGCTCGCTTCTCCTTTTCATCTGTTTTCACATCTTCTGGCTTTTTCACTCCACCAACAAATAGGAGGCCAGAGGTATCTGATAGGGGTCCGGGACGCCCAGGTAAGACCAGAGAGAAACCCAGTTTGACTCAGACACCTAACCAGCTGAGACCAATCCATAAAATCCAGGATGCCCAGTTCAGTTTGAATTTCAGATAGGCAATGAATAATATTTTTTTTGTATCGGTATGCCCATGCAATATTTAATATAAGTATGCCCTAAATATGACATGGGACATGCTTATACACTAACAAAATTATTAATTGTTTATCTGAAATTCAAATTGAAGTAGGCATCCTGTGTTTTAATTTGTTAAATCTGGCAACCCTAGTGTCTTTACCTTCTCTTCCTGAATTTTAAACTCACCGAATTCTCCACCCCCACCCCCAACCTGCCTTCCTCTTTTTCCTTCTTGGTGGAGATTTGGCTTCTCCTAGACGCATTTTTTTTTTTTTTAATTTCCCTCCTTTCCTGGGTTTTGTTTAGTTAGCAAAATCACACTGGGTCTCAATTTCAAAGTCTTTGATATTCTTACCAGAGACTAGAGTTGAGGCAGCATAAGCTTTTAGGAAGGTTTCTTAAGGACACTGAAAGGAAATTAAACCTCGGAAAATATGTTTGACTTTTTTTTCTTCTTTCAAAAAAGAAAGTCTGTGGGTCAGGCTCCTTTATGGTCACAGGAGCACGAACAGTGGAGTTGAGGCCAAAAACCTCATTTCTCAGGCCGCTACCAGCTGCAGCCCCAGCCAGTGAGTGATTTATCTCCAGCTGCACTGGCAGCTTTCTCAGGGTTTTCATCCTCAGCTTAACTTGTTCAGGGACTCCCTGAACTTAGAGGCTGAAAAGGATCTGAGAAATCAGCTAGACCAGGGCTTCCCAAATGATACTGTTTGCATGAATCCCCTAGGGGGCTTTTAGCAGTCCCAGCCTCCAGGCTCATTAACTCAGGATCCCTAGAGGTGGGGCCCAGGCATCATGGCTTTTTAAAAAGAACTCCCCAGATGATTCTAGTTTGAGACCCAGTGAACAAGAGCACTGATTTTCAATGACTGATGGGAGCTGATGGGTAAATACCCCAGCTCCTTCTCCTTGGTTGGGATAACTCGGAGGCACGTGACCCTCTTCTGCTGGCCATCTCTATCCTTGGTTGCCCAGTTGCTCACGGCAATAATTGGCTCAATAAAATGCCCTGTATTGGCTCCCTTCACTTTCTAGAAAGTGCCAGGGTGCTTTGGTTGCAAGCAACAGAAACCAGATTTGGGC
>CM053504.1:31431595-31507312 GCA_028627145.1 Eidolon dupreanum | reverse complement strand
GGGGGGGGAGAACAGAGAGGCTATAGGAGGTGATTCTGTTCTTTTACAGCCATGTCCCCTGAGACTCTCAAACTGCTGTGCATCCCCTGGCAAAGTGATTCTTTCTCCACTGTGGGCAGAGTTGTTGATTTGCCTTGGCTGTGTCTAAGGGGGTGGAGATGGGGGTGCTTCAGAATAGATCCTGCTCCCATTAGTCCTTCACCAAGGATAATGGGTACAGGAGAAGAATGTAAAGTCCTAGGCACCTTTAGCTCTAGGCAAGGAGGCTCCAGTAACCTGAAGAAAGCCCTCCAAACAAGAGCACCAGGTGCACACTTGGGAAAGCTAAAGCACTTCAGAGTTGGTGGGGGGCAGGGACACAAGACGGTAAAAGATCTGAAGGATGGGGTGGAGTGTTGACATTGCTCACTCCAGGCTGCCATGGCCCATTCAGCTGAGGTCCAGCATGAGCTCTCACCCATAAATCAGAGGTCTCAAGCTCTGACCTGCAGGCCCAGTTCTACCCACAGGTGCATTTTGCTTAGTCCACACTGTGCTGACTCACCAGTGCCTTAAAGCTTCTGAATTAGTTGCCAATATTTAAACCTCAGACAATTTTTACACAAAAAAATCCAGATCTCTAGCTCAGATTTGTTATCAGAGGCCCACATCTTCACTTGGCCACAATCGATGGATGCCACTGAGTCTGCCCAATTTGAGCAATTTTACCTGGCAGTACTGATGCCGCAGTCCCCACCAGTCTCTATTGTTCCCCAAATGCATGCAGTCATTTCTCTAATAGGAGCGTTAAGAGGAAAAAGAAATATTTTTTTGTATCCACATCTCTAAAGTGGAGGAAAATACATGGACCAAGAATGGTTAATATTGATATGAGATGTGTCTGTGCTTGAAGAATACAGCCCAAGATGCCCTCAGGAAGCCTTTCTCTCGGTGTCTGCTAGGCCCACAGGAAACTGAATTTGCCCCTCCTGCTATGAGCTTGATGCACCCACCAGATCCAGCTGCTCTGCTTCCCCTCCCCCAAGCCCACTTTGTTAAAAGCAGCTGTTTTTCTCCTTCCAACTCTCCAAGTGCTGATTTCATTTCTTTCCCGACAAAAGTTTGGAGCCAGGAGGGAAATGGTTTGGCAGGAAATCAACAGGCAGCGGGTGGAAGAAGACTGCGTGGAGAAAGCAGATGCTGTGTAGAGGTCTGGGATGAGCTCTCTGAATGAAGACTGGACCAAGGCTCTGAAGATCCCAAGAGATGAGAAGGCCCTGGGGTGTTGGCTTATATGGAATTTTCTGGATCTTCTCAGAGTCGCCCTCAACAACTTTAGTTGGGATGGATCTCAAAGAGTTCATTTCCTCAATAGTTTTTCTCCAGTATGGTTGGAGAAAGGTTGAGACAAGCTGGGGGGTAATGGAGGGGAGATGTCAGGGCTCACAGCAGATGAGTTAACACCCGTTCACTCCTTTCTACAGGGCACTTATATTGTATGTGACTGGTGGGAAAGGAGACTCGAGAGGTAAAGAGATGGTTAGGAGATAACCAAAGACTAGAGAGCTGATCAGCAGGCTAACCAGGTTCAGGGCCAGTGGGCCCTGGGAAGGGTGGCCCAGGTCAGGAGGAGCCTAGTCCCAGCTCCTGGGGTCTCACATTGTCCTCACCACCACCTCAGACACAGCAACCCCTTAGTTCTTCTCATCAGACTGCCCTTCCCTCTCAATCAACCCTCTCAAGCTGAGCCAACATCTTTAACTGAGTTCTGGAAAAATTCCTTTCTCCTTAACTGTGCCAAAAAAGGGCTGAAAATTTCCAAAAGGAACACTTAACTGAGACACAGAGGGGAAAACCCCTGGTACAGAGAAATGGGCGAGTTTACAGACTGCAGACTTCTGAACCCAACTTGACTACACATCTGGTGGAATGTCCACTTGGGCATAGTAGAGGAGGTGTCTGTTCCTTGGAATTCCTTGACTCAGCTAGGCCTGGTGTGGGGATCTGCTTCTATCCTGGTGGGGATCTCAGTCATCCCAATGAATTGGGATCTTTTGAATTATCCATTTTTCCTCCACGAATATAAATTAGGAAACTTCTCTCTTTGGCAATATATTTAGCAGGAAAGCTGAGGGGAGACGAGCTGCTGGTACTGTCTTAGTCTCAGCTATATTTTCTCAAGTAGTTCAGTTTGGGATCCGGATTTGCAAATTCTACTCAGGGAAATAGAATCCCTGAGGTTAATGAGGCTTCTCTCCTTAGAGCACAGCTCAGCTTCACAATGCACATTACTCAGTCCCACCTTCCTGTGCTTCCCCACAGTGCCACAAAGTGCTTATCTCAGTCAATAGCCCCCTGCACTTCTCTCCATCCATAGCCACTGGAAGAGCTATGGGGAATGTGGTTTTCTCCTTTTTTTCATACTTCCAGGTTGCGGCCCTGGTCTGCAGCCCTGGTCTGTATCCCTGCTGATCCACTGTGACCTGAGCTCTGTGGGCTATCATTTTTCAGATGCCCACTTTGTACTCATCTATACTGAGGGTTTAAGAGGCTTTGTCTCCTGTCCTCTCACAGCACACTTCACAGTGGCTGCTCACCTATCCCATTTTAGGGATGAAGAGAATAAACCATTTGTGGATGCAGTCCAGGATTTGAACTCAGCTCTGACTTCAGAGCCTCACCTCTTCATTACCTAGGATGCTATCATCAGAAAGCTGTAACCTGAAGGTTTCACAGGTACCAGCAAAACTTTTTTCTTCAGAGACCCATGCCATCAGAACCCACTCACTGCTGGGCAGCTATGGATGGTTAATCAGTTTTATTTCTCCTTATCTCCAGTTTTTATAGTACAGACAACACAGTGGCCAGTTTGAGCTCTAGATTCACTAGTGAAACTGACCAGAGAGGGGGAGGGGAGGGGCATTGCTGGGGTCCATCTGACCCAAGTCACCAGCCTTCACCTGCTCCCTCCTGCTGCCACAGTGCTGGGAATTCCCACTATCACAATCACCCTTTAAAGGCCACCTGGATAATTATTTTCTTTTTCTAAATCTGAGCTTATTCAAAGAAAACTGACTTTGGTTTGGCATGTGAAAAAGGTCAGGACATTACATGGTTGGAAATGTTTACATGCTTGAGAAGACCTGAGAATTCTCTGAATGTGTAGTGTCCTTAGCCCCTTTATAGTGAGGTGTTTCACCCATTTTGTGGCATCAAAATTATGTGTTTTTAAAAGGGCACCTGGGAACATGAGCATTTTAACTGGTTAAGTCATCCGGAGGAGTGGTGATAGATCAGCCCGACCCCCCCACTAACTGGGATGGATTCATTTTTACTTAAAATATGAAAACTGTAACACTCATCCTGAAATCTGCTAGTACTCATCTCCTTTTCCTTTCATAAGCAATCGTTTAAAAGGTATTTTTATTTTAAGCTTATTTTATTTTATTTTAAGCTTAATTTTCCATGTCTCTTCATTTGAAAAATTTTAAACCATAGAAAAACTAGAGTAATAATAACTATTAAGTTCACCAACAGTTAACACTTTTCAGCATTTGCTTAATTTTTTCTCTATATAGAAATATATACATTGGTTTAAAATATTAGTAATATTTCCTCCTTCCATCCTTCCTTCTTTCTTTTCCTTCTTTGTTTTTTTCTTCTGAAATATTTGAGAATAAGTTATAGACATCTTGACATTTTACCCAGGTGTTTCTGTATGTTTTCTAAGATCATGAATCTTCTACATAAGAACAAAACCCATTATCACATCCAATGAATTCAAGATAGATACAAATCTAGTCTCTCTAAACAGCTGGCCCATATTCAAATTATGTCCATCATCCTTATCATATCCTTTTCATCTTTGATTCAGGACTCAACCAAGCCCCATTACCTTCTGCTGCTGGGTCTCCTCAATCTCCTCTCACCTGGCTCCTTCTCCTAGCTTGTCTTTGTCTTTTCCAACACTGATGGTTTAAAGAATTCAGGCCATTCACTTGGCAGAATGTCCCCTAATTTGGATTTGACTGATGACTGTTCCTCATGAAGAGATTCAGATTTGAATGTATATTTTTGGAGATAGGATTGATTTTAATTTTAATTTTATTTTGAATAGCTGATGTACTCACATGAAATAAAATCCAGAAAGTATAAAAAAATATACACTGAAGAGTCTCCCTCTTTTTTCTGTCCCCAGCAACCCAGTTTCCTTCCTGGGAAGCAAACCATTATCTCTCCTTCAGCTATAACACAAGGAAATGTCTAATGGTGGCTCCAATGCCTCTTACTAGGTAGTTCAGCGAGTGTGCGTGTGTGTGTCTGATTGTGTTACTCACTTGCTTAGAAATCATGGAAGGCCCTTGGAAGGCTGTTTAAGATCCGTACATGACCACAAGACCTGGCCTGCACTCCTCTCAGTCCATTGACTCACTCCGTTCTGTCCCCTAAATGGGACCCACCACAGTGGCCTTCCTTCCAGCTTCTACTTTCTGCCACAGACCCTCGCACATGCTGTTCCTTCTCTCTGGTGCATTCCTGCTCCCCTTTACCTAACAAGCTTCTAACAAGAAGCTTGTTATTCTGCATGCCTCATTTACCAGCCCCTAGCTCCAGGAAGCCATTCCCAAATCCCAGGCAGACTTATGAAGGGAAGCAAAGTTTGTCACCCCAAAATGTGCCTTTTGTTATATTGATTATTTTACACTGGTTATTTTTAAGAAAGCCTCAGAAAGAAAGTTAGACCTTCCATCTAACTGCCTAAAAGAATTTAGTTAGAGGAGATATCACTATAAATAACTGTAGTTTAATATGAACTAGCGTGATAGGGAAGAACCTAGCAAGCCCCTTTAGATCAAAGTCCTCTCTGTGTCTCATTGTTAAAGATGGCCCAGCAAACATTTGTTTATCAAATATTTACTTTTCTATCTTCATGTGAATTATTTTTCTGCTCTTTGAAATCTCAAACCACAACTCTTCTGCCCTCCCTTCTCCTTAGCTCAAGATCTAAGCCTCAACTGCCCAATATGTACGTGGGCCCCATAGGCCAGCAAGAGGAACTAAAAAGGGTTTATTTTTCTTTTCTCACAGTTACATCTCCCCTTTAGTACCTCTCAGGACACCCTGTTCCCTCTTCTTGCTCCAGGAGGAACTGATTCTAATTTGGGCACCAGGTGCACTGCTTGGAATGTAACAGGTTTTCAGTAAATATCTGTGGAAAGAATATGTCCTTGTGGATCCTTCATATCATGACAGGAAGCAAAGAGCTAGAGCTGGGGTGGGAGTGAAGGGACCCCCATGGCTGGTTGCTGGAAAAGTTTTTCCGAGATGATCACGGCAACCCAGGGTGAAGCCAAATATCCCAATGATGGATAGTGGTCGGCAATGGGGCTAGCTAGAAGTTGGTAAGTGAGTGATCGACTCTGGCTCATCCAGGCATGAAGCTTGTATTTCCCAGGAGGAGCAAGCAAATTCTTAAGAGAAACAGACAGGCATTAGACAAAAAACCAGCAGAATAGGGAGGCAGATCTGAGGGCCTGAGGCTGCCAGAGGCCTGGGGCTTGGGCATGGTGGCATGTTCTGGAGGATTATTAAATGGATTGTAAAGGCTCAGGAATCACACAGAGTCCTGTCTCTACCCTGCCAGAAGCCATCAGAGACAACATGTGCCAGTCCCTAACAGAGGGGCAAGGCCAAGGCCCAGGAAGGTTAATAAGTCTCCCTCCAATGTCTGGAGCAGAAGGCATAGGGTGTGACCTTTGATCCCTGAGTTCTACAGTGTCCCCCGGAGTAGGAAGGGTTAAAGGAGTAACTGAACAATCTGTGCAGACAAAGCACTTTCTCAGTTTTGGCCTGAAGCCAGAGGGAAAAGTAAAGTTCACAGACAGCACCCCCTTTTCCCACCCCAGTTCTCTTTTGAAGAGAGGCAGGGTGGAGGCTAACACACCTTTAATGCTTTGTATGACTCCATGGAAAAATATATTCACTGAAAACGGAAAAATCCCAACCGGGTAACAGTGTATGGAGGTAGGTTTGTTTTGCTTTGTTTTTTTTTTAGGTTTTTGTGCCACTTTCTACAATGAATGTCAACAATTTTATTCTTTTCCAAAAAAAAGACCTTTTCAAAGATTCTGTACACATTTCCTGAGAGTACTGGTTCTAAATCTTGACTGCATGTTGGAATCACCTAAGGAGTTTTAAAAATACTGATGACTGGGTCCCACCCCAAAGCAATTTAGATTTAATTGGTTGGAGGTGTGGCTTGCCAAGGTGATTATAAAGTACAGCCAGGCTGAGAACAAGTCCCCTAAAAGGAATATGCACTAGAGAGGTCGAATGAAAGATATGTTCCTGGATCCATATCCAAGAAGGCCACATCCCGTTGTATGAGTTATGTACTGCCTCAATCCAGGGGATACCTTTTACGTAGCCTATAGAGTAAATGGTGTCTCCTTGGAGTTGTGCAGGATGGCAGCCTTGAAATATCTATATATAATTTACATTTTTATAGATACATAATTCAAACATTGATTACATTTATTAACTACAACCCTCCAGTGGGAGTGGGGAAAGGGAGTAAAGTGACTTTCACTAAAATGTACAGAACATTTTAGAAGATTTAGTTTCTGTCATTTGGGAGCTTAAAATATAAAAGTCAAGATACTGATAAAGACTAATTGGACCTTTAAGCAAACCATCAGTCAGGAGGGTCTATGGGAGGAGCTAGGGCTTATGGAAGTTCTCACACTGTACATAATTGCATGAACTCTATGTGCAAGAACCCTACAGGAAGGATTCTAGGCTTATAATAAAGCTCTATGGTTCTAACTTCCTTTTCCCTTCTATAAATACCCCTTCATCTTGGCATGCAGGCCATAGTATGCACGTGGCTTACCATATCTGCATGCACTGGGTTGTAACCCTTTCTTTTCCCCCAAATAAATCCTTTTTGAGGATGGAATACCTAGGTGATATTATTTTGTAATTGACAAAATACCAGTAAAGATCAGGAGCCTACATGATCACATCAGTCTGGAACCATGGGTTGCACTGCACACAGAAGACTAAAAGGATAGGCCTGAGAGGGTGGGATGTGTGCAGAAGCACAAATGCAGTTTGGAAGTCACCTGTAGACAGTCAGTCAAGATGTGGGGCAATGGGGCAGAGGTCATATGGGGTCTTCAGCCTTGCCATAAAGGTTTCTTGTCTGTTTCTTGGGATGACTATAATTCTTTATTACTTCCTATCCTTTAGAGATGGTATCTAATTCTCTGCCCTTGAATTTGGGCTAGACTTTGACTTCTTTTGATGATTAAAATGCAGTACAATTGAGGCTATATAAGTACTGAGGCTGCAGAGGTCTATACCTCTGACTTTGCCTCTTGAATCACTGCTTCTTGGAACCTAATGACCATTCTGTGAGGAAGCCCAAGTAGTTGAGCGGAGAGGCACACACATAGAGGGCTATAGCTCCCCTGAGTTCCCAGCTGGCTGTTAGTCCAGCCAAGTCACATGAAGGCCATTCTCTACCTTCCAGCCATTTTAGGGTTTCAGATGACACCTCACAAAGCAGAAGAACTATCTAATCAACCCACAGAATTGTGATAAATAATACATTGTGTTGTTTTGAGTTACCAAGTTTTAAGGATTTTTGTGACACAGAAATAGGTGGCTGAAGAAGGGTCATTTCTGCTCTGCAGGTGTGAGTGGGGCAGCCTGCTGGAAGGATACATGAGTCAAACTGGTTCTAGGGCCTTGTAGGGATAGGGATAAGGGCAGATCCCAATAAAGCAATTTTTTAAAAAAATTTATATTTATCAAAGTTACATACACACACACACACACACACACACACACACACACACACACACAACTCAGATAGATCAGAAAAGCTTATAATGAAATCAACTGCATCTCACCTCTTATGTGGCTTACCTCTCCGGTCTCCTATCTTTGTCTTGTAAATAACAAAATTCACCTGAATAACTTTAAAGATCAGATTGGCTTTATTCAATGATTCATGAATAGGGCCACATCCCATCTAGCAAACAGAAAGGAGCTCTGAGGAGCTGAACAAAATAGAAGACTTTTATAGTGAGGAACGAGGTGGGACAAGAAAGTAATTAACAAAAAAAAAAAAAAAAAGACTGGTTCAGGCAAGGTCACCTTCCTTTGGTGGGAAGGAAAGGGGTCCATTAGGCAGATTACCTCATTAGTGCTGATCAGGAAATTCCAGATTGACTGTCACATCCTGGGAGAGGTTGAAACTGTGATTAAGTCTTGGTTTATTAACATAGGGCTTAGTGCAAGTGACTCTTTTTTGGACCCATTGTTACATCTTTTTTAACAGTCTTTAATGATGTTGGCATTTTTGAGGATCACAGACCAATTATTTTGGGAAATGTTCTTCAGTTTGAGTCTGTTTCCTCCTGATGAGATTCAGGTTGTGCCTTTTTTAAAGAGGCACAAATATGATCCTCAATCACTCTTCATCTCCAGACCTAGCAGGTTCTTTTTTTTTTTTTAAAAATGCCAGTTTTATTTTTTTCATACTATATATACATAATTTTTTTAACACTTTATTTTTTTATTTTCTCCCTCCCCTCTCCCTTCTGGTAACCACTAGTACATTGTCCATGTCCTTGAGTCTCTGTTTGTCCTATTCATTTGTTGCTTTTAGGTTTATATCCCACATATGTGATATCATGTGATTTTCAACTTTTTCTGTCTGGCTTATTTCACTTAGTATGATTATTTCGAGGTTCATCCATGTTGTTACAAATGGCAGTATTTCATCTCTTCTTATGGTAGAGTAATATTCTTTAGCCAGTCATCTATCATAGGACACTTCAGTTGCTTCCATGTCCTGGCCACTGTGAATAATGCTGCTATGAACATTGGTGTGCAAATATCTTTTTGAATATGAGTTTTCAAGTCTTTAGGGTAAATACCCAGTAGAGGGATTGCTGGATCATATGGTAGGTCAATTCTTAGCTTTTTGAGGAACCTCTATACTATTTTCCATAGTGGCTATACCAATTTGCATTCCCACCAGCAGTGTATGAGGGTTCCTTTTTCTTTGCGTCCTCTCCAACATTTGTTATTACTTGTCCCGTTGATTATAGCCATTCTAACAGGTGTGAGGTGGTATCTCACTGTGGTTTTGATTTGCATTTCCCTAATAGCTAGTGATATTGAACATCTTATCATATATTTGTTGGCCATTCGTATATCCTCTAGGGAGAAGCGTCTTTTCAGGACCTATGCCCATCTTTTGATTGGATTGTTTGTTTTTTTGTTGTTATTGAGTTGTATTGAGTTCTTTGTATATTTTGGATATTAGGCCTTTATCTGAGGTGTTGCTTGCAAATATATTTTCCCATTCGATGGTTGTCTTTTTATCTTGTTGACAGTTTCTTTTATTGAGCAGAAGCTTTTTAGTTTGATGTAGTCCCATTTATTTATTTTTGCTCTTACTTCCCTTGCCTTTGAGGTCAAATTTATAAAATCCTTTTTAAGCCCAAGGTCTTTGAGTTTAGTTCCTATGTTTTCTTCTATGCCTTTTATTGTTTCAGGTCTCATATTCAGGTCCTTAATCCATTTTGAGTTAATTTTCATGTGTGGTGATAGACAATAGTCTAGTTTCATTCTTTTGCAGGTGGCTTTCTAGTTTTCCTAGCATCACTTATTGAAGAGGCTTTCCTTTCTCCACTGTATATTTTTGGCATTTTTGTCAAAAATTATTTGCCCATACAGATGAGTTTATTTCTGGACTCTTGGTTCTGTTCCACTTGTCCGTGTGTCTATTTTTCTGCCAATACCATGTCATTTTGATTAATGTCTCTTTGTAGTATAATTTGAAGTCGGGCAGAGTGATGCCTCCAGACTCATTCTTTTTTCTCAGGATGGCTTTGGCAGTTCGGGGTCTTTGTGCTTCCATATAAATCTGATAATTTTTTGTTCTATTTCTTTAAAAAATGCTGATGGGATTTTGATGGGCCTAGCAGGTTCTAAGTTCACAGCATCTCTCATCCCACAAGGATGGGCCTCTATACCCAGTTTTTATTCGTATGTCAAGGCCCAAGAGTTAAATAACTTACTTAAGGTCTCACACTTAATGACAGAGCTGAGATGATATCTAGGTACTCTTACTTCAGCTCAGAATCTTTTCTATCACACCTGGTAAAATAAGTGATAATGACAAACACATTTTTATTCATAGCCTTTCCTCTGGGACTTTGCTTGCATTCCTAACACAGCCCTTTGTTGTGTTATTTGGAGAAAATAATAGAGACGCAAGCCAGAAGAAGCTAGAGATTGGAGAAGCTGAATTGATTTTCAAAAGAGAGCACTTACAGCTACTTCAAGAAGGAAAATCTCTTGGAAAGGGTGTGTAGGAGAGAGGGAGGGAGGAAGAGGGAGGTGAGTGAGACAGAAAGCTGCCAAGGGCTGTAGAGTTTGAGGGTGAAAGAAGAAAGGTTGGGCAGGTACTTGCCCCATGGTGTTGGACTTTGGAGAGAGGTGGGTAAAATAATTTTTTAGAAAGTTTGTAGTAGTAGGCTGTGGTTTTGGAATATGGTCCCCCACATTCCACTCCTTCTCCTCCTGCTTTTGCATCTTTTAGAGATCTTAGAAGAAAAAAATTTTTAAGGCTTTGAGAGAAGACCATGTTTCATTTGAATTTAACTCTGAGTTCAGACCCCAAGATGGCCCAGCTGTATTCTGATCAAATATAAATGGAGGTGAGTTAGTTTGAGTCAACTATAAGGGCTGCTCTTGTGCAATAAGCACTTACAGGTGAAACAGGTTGTCCTGGTGGGGTTCCCTAAGGCCTTCTTCAGATTCAGGTTCATCAGGGTTATGGAGTTGGGGAAGACCACAGAAAGAGCTTTATTTTCTTATGATTATTCCATGAGTGAAAGTTTTGTGTCCTCCAAAAGGCTGAACATTCCAAAGCACAAGCATTGGGCAGAAACCAGCACATGCTCTAACACATACTACCTGTTGAAGTCCTTTACTTCTTTGGGCCTCAGCTTCTCCACCTATAAAATGGGGCTGTAGACACTGACTCTCTGGATGTGCATAATTAAACAAGATATTGCTTTTGAAAGCACTTGACTGGGTACAAAGCATGGCATCCATGTAATGGGCACATGTATCTTTGGTGGTTTTTCATGCCCCACCCTCATTTAGGATGACACCAGGTTGGCTGAGGGATGAACCACTGACCTCACAACCCAGGTATCCCAGGTTCAAAACACACTCTTGGCTTTTCTTGTCCTGGCTTCCCCTTGTTACTGTGGATACTGGTGCCCAAGAGGTACCTGGGACCACAGAGTCCATGAAAGATGCTAGACCCCATTCAGGGAGGTTATTTACTAGAGAAAAAGAGGGAGGCCTTGTAGAAGTCCCCTGTCTCCAAATTCTCCCCTATGACCTGCCACTAGATAGTCCTTCATTTTTTGTCTGGAAGATGGAACCACTTTTAAAAATTGACCATTAACAGTTCAGATTTCTTTGGGAGAATACCTCCTCAGAGCAAACCATGAAATTGTCCCAAATCCCAACTTGTACTCTCTGAGCCAAGTTTAACACGGCTTTTTGTCATCTCTCATGTCAAAGCCTATCTGTGCAGCTGAGGCTGTGCCCTCCACTCATCCTCTCACAGTCCCATCCCCTGTCTCCCTTTCTAGGCTCACCTTGGCTCCAGTCTACACTCCACCCTGCTGCCTGCTTAATCTTTCTAGATCGCATCAATTCCTGCACAAGAGCCTTCCATGGCTCCCCATTGCTTGATAAATTATTATTCCACACCTCTGCTTTCAAGTCCCTCCATCTTGGGGTTAGCTTTGCTTTTTTCATTCAGATCCTTTCATTCTCCTGTATTCTTCCTGTTGTTGTTCTTGGGCTTTGCACACCTGGGTCTTTTTCAAGCTGTTCCTCCTACTCAGAACATCTTCCTTCACTCATCTCTACCCTATCCTCCAAAATTCATCCTAAATATCATCTCCTTCAGGAGGTACCACCCCCCATTCAACCCCCAACTAGACATGGTCTCTCCTGCATCTTGTTCTTGGCATTGACCATACCCCATCTTGTTTTTACTTTTTGAAAACTATCAGTGAGTGCTGGAGCCAGTGCACACCATCAGCTCACAAGAGCCGAATTGCCCACCTCTTCCCAACTCCAGATTCAGTGAAGTCATGTTGGCAGTTTGAAATCAGCCATTGTGGGAGTATTTATGCCAGGAAAAACAGGAAATGCTACAAATCAGGGACCCCTATCCCCTCAGCGAGCTGGCTTACCAGCACATTTCCCTCAACAGACTGTGAGCTGTGTGAGGGAAGGGAGAGATTCTCTGCAAGTCCATTTATCTTCCTGTGAACACCTCCTGACATGTACTGCATGCATTAAGAACTTCAGTTTGGTTCAGTGATTGATTTACATGACGCAAGGATCCACTGAATGGGGCTGGAGGTCGGTAAGGTAGTGAGAGATCAGGAGAGTAGAGTATTAGAGTAGTACTGATCATTAAGGTATCCCAAATGAGCTTGATATACTTCAAGATGTCATAGACCAAAATGGCCCACCTTCTTCTGGCCACCTATTTTTATGATCTTTGTTTGAAAAATTATAATAGATCTAATTTTCCCATCTGTGTTAGAATAAAGATAGCCACAAATTCTTTGCTGCTCTTCTCACTGAGTCATGGAGCTTTTGTCTCTTCTTTGAATTAGGTGATGCTCTATGGCCACTTAGTAGAAAATTGTAGGAGTGTTGCTGTACTACTGTCCGGACCCAGGTCTGGTGTCTGACTTTAGAGAGTTCTGCTTTGGTCTTTCTCTGGCTGTGCCCCTCCCCACAGGGTGAGGAGCTGGGACTGTGGGACATACCCACCCAGCACTTGTGAGGCCCTTCCTGACTAAGCCCTGTGTACCTGGGACCCTAGATTTCCTTTCTCAAATGGCAGAGGGCCTTCTCCCAGGACCTGTGAGGGTCTCCTTCCTGGGTGCATCCCCTAAAGGTAGCCTATGACTGGAGAATGGAAGTGCAGGGGTGGCCAAAGGGCAGCTCTTTGTGGAAGTGTGGATAGAACTTTGACTTCGGGCGGATGACTACATGTATGTGCGCAAGAGGTCTTCTCAGTGTCAGATGGAGTTTTGGAGACAGGCAAGAGGCTGCTAGATTAGCTCTCCTTACACTGTCACATTCTGGAGTGGAACTCCATGGAGCCCTAATATTCTGAATTCAAAATTGGCTTCCCAGATCTTATGAAAGTCTATAGTCAATGTATGAGCAGGGAATATATTTTATTGAACAACTGATTTGCTTTATTTATAATATTTAGATACTCGGACATATGGTATGTGGGCCTTCATTTGGCCCAAGTGTGAGCCAGGGCCAGAGCCCAGGGCTGGCTGGAGACAGGATTACCATATGGCATCCCTCCAAACATATTAACCATAGAAGAATGGAGGTTGGGGATAGATGAGCTAAGAGGAGAAGGAAACTGTTAGTGCTTTTAGGAGCGCTGCTAACAGAATTGGATCATCTCAAACTGGGACTAATGTAAGTGGCTGTAGAGCTGGGCAAACCACTAGAATGCCCGATTTAGGAAATCTAGTTGCCTGAGGGGCAGGTGAGGAAACCTTCTAGGAGGGAAAGAAGTATCTTCAGGGCCATGTTGTTACTCCTCTGGAAGCTAATGATGAGACTGAGACTAGTGACTGGTTGGTAGCTGAAGGGTGGGAAATGAGAGGAGCCCACCCAGTTTTTGGGCTCATCCCTGGCCTCCTCTAACCCAAGAACCACATCCCTTACCACTGGCTGCAGTTTCAACCCTACATTTAGTAATTCTGTTTGCTTTGTTACAGACTGGCCAGGGACCTGGATGGCATGGGCTGGGGCACAGGTTAGCGTGGTGTGCATTCCTGGGTGCTTGTCAGGGAGATATGTGTCTCCCGACCAAAGGAAAATTTCAAAAGATATTTGGTTATGATTTAAAGAAAGAATCAAAGAAATAAACTCTGGTAGGAGGAAATTCTTTTCAAAATCATATTTTTGGAGGAGGAGGAGGGTATGACTTTAGAGCCAAACTTTTTCCTTTTGAGGAGCAACATGGCGGTGAGTCTTATTCTTGCAGACTGTTGCCTCTCTCTGGCTGAGACAATGTTTCCTGAGATGGACCCGAGGTCATTTTTTCCTCTCTTAATAGGAAATTCTGAGTGCATGAGGTAAACTGTGTCTGGGAGAGAAGGAATGTGTGGAGTGGAGTTGCCAGGGTTTTGTCTCCTCCAGGGAGGACTGGGGAGGAGCCTACTGTTTGCGCATTTGTTTGTGGACAGGGCTTCATCAGAGTGTAGAATGGGGCATTGACATGAGGTTTGGGGTTAATTCTTGATTTTCTGGTCACTGTGAGTGCTTAGTCTGACATGGGGACTAGAGCCCCTCCTAATTCAGAAAGGGGTGCCTAAGCCTGAGTGAGCACACAAAAAGTCCACTTTCATCTTGTCTGAGTGGTAGAGACCCTAATTCATGCCCTGGGGAGGGCAAAGATTAGGTTAGATGGTGGGAAGATGTGGCTGTTGCTGGTATCAAAGAGCAGCTGGAGAGAATCTGCTGCTTTCTGTTTCTTATCCTTGGAGGGAAGCCTCTGTTGGACCCAAACCAAGAAGGGCAGGGTCAAACATCTGGGGAAAAGCTACCAGTGGGGAAGCCCTGTTCCCTGCAGGGGAGCTGAGGTATCCCTTGCAGATGGCACTTGGCTTCCATTAGGGTTGGATGAGACGACGGAGCCAGACCTTCATTCCACAGCTATTGTATAAGAATTCTGTGGTTTGCTACTCCTTTTCTTATTGGGGATATGGAACCCACTCAGGAAATGTGGCCTTGGCCTCCTAGGTGGTTGGGGTGTGTGTGTGCGGCAGCTGCTATGGAGCTGACTTTCCATGAGCCACAGGGAAGTCAAGTCAAGTGACTTGGAAGAGGCTGGGGATGAGGGTTTGTAGTACAGAAGTTACCACCTTGTTGCTGTAGGGGAAGCTAGCTTCGATTTGAGATGCCTAGATTTAAGTCAAAGCTTTTTCTATAGTACTTGTCACCTTCAAAAACACCTTCTACTTCTCCTTCCTTCATTTTTCAGCTAACATTTTTGGAAGAGGTATTAGTTTCCTGGGGCTGCTATGCATTGGGTAGCTTACAACAATAGAAATTTATTGTTTCAGAGTTCTGGAGGCCAGAAGTCCAAAATCAAGGTGTCAACAGGGCCACACTCCCTCTGAATGCTCTAGGGGAGATTTCTTCCTTGCCTCTTTTAGCTTCTGGTGGCTCCAGACATTCCTTGGATTTTGGCTGCATCAATCTGTTCTCTGTCTCCATTTTCATCTGGCTTCTCTTCTTCTCATTTGTGTCTCTATTCTTTGTGTCTCTTGTTAAAGACACTGTCACTGGATTTAGGACCCACCTGGAAAATAGAGGGTGATTTCATCCAGACACCTTAACCTAATTATATCTGCAAAGACCTTTTTCCAAAGAAGATCACATTCACAGATTTTAGGGATTAGGACCTGAATGCATCTTTTTGGAGACCACCAATCGATCCACTACAGAGAGTTTTTATAAACCAGATCCTAGGCTAAGGTCCTCAGATGATAAAGTGGAGAGAGGACTCAACTGGAGTCAAACTCCTGGGTCCCAGTCCTAAATGCAAAGGTGGCATCTTTAGGCCTTAGTGTACTCATCCACAGAATGGCTGGTTGAGCTGGAGAACTCTTACTTCTGGCACATACACTCCTAGTCCAGACCCTGTCGGTCCCTTAGTATCTGTGGGTGGGACTTTGATTTACTCCGTGGTTTTACAAATTTACAAATTTTATATATATATATATATAAGTAAAATATACATAACATAAAATTGACAATTTTAACCCGTTTTTAGTTGGCAGTAAATACATTCACATTATTGTGCAACCATCAGAGAAGAAACAGGAAGGCTCATTCCCAGGCCCCTGGGCTTCGGGGAATTATTCATGGGTAAAAGTTCTTATAAGAGCTGCCTTCACCAAAGAACCCACCATTCATGCTTCTTTATGGAGCTGTGAGGAGCAGGATCCCAGAGAGGTGGCAGACAGGACTTTGAACAGGGGTGAACCGAGAGCAATAGCCCAGGACTTTTGTGACCCAGTGACCTCTAAGAGGATGACCACCCCAGCTCCCCCTACTGCAGGGTGTACCTTATCTTCTTGAAATGTCATTCACTTTCTGCTTACCCCATCTTTTTTTCCCTCTAGGCAAGTGGTTTTCAAAATAGGGCTCCTGAACCAGCAGCATCAGCATTACCTGAGAACTTGTTAGAAATAAAAATTCTCAGTCTCCATTCCATATTCACTGGATCAGGAACTAGAAGTGGGGCTCAGAATCTGTGTTTTAACAAGCCCTCCAGGTGATTCAAATTCACACTAAAGTATAAAAAGCCCTGCTTTGGATTTTCTGAGAAATCCTGCTTTGAAAGAACTTACTACTCCTATACAAAGGTACAATTTTTATTACTGGAATCTCCATGAATAAGTAAAACAAGGAAGCTGACAGATTCAGTAGTATTCTATGGGTCAAAGATTGCAAATAGGCTGTTTGAGGGCACATATTACTCTTAGATTTTCTTGGCCTGCACACATTCTTAAAAATTTAATTACCAGCATGAAAGAAATGAAAATTTCACATAGAAATCTAGATTTTAATATTTCTTGAAAAAATTGATGTGATTGGCACTCCTAATATACCATGTTCTCGTGTGACAGTGGACTGGACCACCTTGTTTTACTGAGGCATAAGCTCCCCAGTTAGCCTTAGTCCCCACTTCTTCTCAAGGTAAGGAGCTGATCTCCACCTTATGAGCCTCCTTACTTATTTCCCTTCACTGGCCATTGTCAGGATGTTGAGTTTTCAAACCCTTGTGTGAATGGAAGCCACAAATTGAAGGCCACAAACTGTGATGGCTGATTTTATGTGTCAACTTGACTAGGCAGGCCACAGTACTCAGATATTTGATCAAACACTAACCTAGATGCCACTGTGAAGATATTTTTTAAATGAGATTAACATTTAAATCAGTAAACTCTGAGTTAAGCAGAGTGCCCTCCGTGATGTGAGTAGGCCTCATCCAATCATTCGAAGGCCATAAGAGAAAAAGATTGAAAACCTTAAAGGAGAATGAATTCTGCCACAATCTAGCTTTGAACTCAAGCTGTAACATTGACCCTATCAACACTTCCCTGGGTCTCCAGCTTGCTGTCCTATCCTGGACTTGTCAGTCTCCACAATTGTGTGAACCAATTCCTTAAAATCTCTCTCTTTCTCTCTCTCCCTCCTCCCTTCCGTTCTATTGATTCTGCTTCTCTGCATAATCCTGAGTAATACATTTATGCTGTGAGGGCTATAATTTGTTGATGACCCAGGATCATTCAGGAACCAAGAGGTGAAGGAGTTCTTCTGTTTGTTGGCAGCTCTTGGGAATACATTCTCATTCAGACTATGCCCTCAGAGATGGAGGCTGCAAAGCTAATGAACAGTGCTATAATATTAATAATAATCAATAAAAATAAAAAATGATGTCATCGATAACACACTATGCTGAAGGCTTTCTTCTAATTAAAATCTCATTTAATCTTGGGAATAGCCTTATGGGACAGATACTGTCGTCATCACATCCATTTCACTGATGAAGCAGTCACAATGAAAAAGTAACTTGCTCAAGGTTACCTAGCTTGTGAGTGACAAGGAAGTTGCCCTGGAGTCAGACTTTAAAGCTCATTAGCGTAATCACTATACTGCACTGCCATGCTGAAGTATGGACTTTACCCTGAGTTTCCCAAATGACTGCATGCAGTAGAATCCCCTGGGGTAAAGATATCTGAGATCCTAGATTGTGATTCAGGTAGTCTTTGGATCACAGTTGCCATGTCCAGCTGCAGAGGTTGTGTGCTGTATGATTGAACTCAACAATACCAGTGCAAATACTGCTACAGGCAGTGGAGAGGGAGACAGCTGGTGTTTCCCACCTCTCTTGGAGGTAGAGCGAGGTGATGGTATAGTCACACAATGTAGTACTCTTTAGCAATGAAAAGGAAAAGATAATACATGCACAATATTGATGAATCTCAAAAACTTGATATTGAGGGAAAAAAAGCCAGGCACTAAAGAGTATATGTTACATAATTCCGTTTATAATGAAGAAATCTGGTAGACACTAAGTTAGCCAGGTGATCAAGGTAAACATCACTGGTAATAAGACATTATTGACATCAAAAACCCTTTGATATGATGAACATGCAACATTATCGTCATGGAATTCTTGCCCCAAATGCATAACCTCACTCTGGTTATCAGAAAACATTGAACAAACCCAAACTGAGGGACATTCTACAAAAGAACTGACCAGTCCCCTTCAAAAGTGTTGGGGTTATTAGAAAAAGGAAAGATCGAGGAAGTATTACAAACTAGAGGAGACTAAAAAAATATAACCACTTAACGCAATGTGGGATCATGATTAAAATTCTGCAACAGAAAAAGGACATCATTGCAAAAATTGGTGAAATTTGAATGAAATCTGCAGTATGAATGTTACCTTTGGTTCATCAGTGCTAATTTTTCTGTTCTTGATTATTGTGCTGTGGTTGTGCAAGACGGTAACTTGAGGGGAAGTGGGATGAGGAATACAAGGGAACTCTGTATTATTTTTTGCAACTTTTCTCTAAGTCTAAAATTAGTTCAAAATTAAAAGTTAAAAACAAAACAGCTCAATAAGTTAGGCAATGAGCTGTCAGTGCCGTTGACCCAGCTGCCTCCCGCAGGCCACACTGGAAGGAGTGAGGTAGGCTGTCTGGAAAAGTCCATTGGGAATCAGACATAAGAATTTGGTTCTGCAACAAGAAGAAACGCTCCGTTCACTGATTCAAGAAAGGGTTGTTTGTGAATGCTTTTCCAGAAACACCAAAATGCAGCCAAGGAGGACATTGTTAAGCTCTCATTTTTCCACCAGATGATGGCTGCTCTTGGAGGTTGGATGTGCCAGGTGCTGTGGCCTTTCTGTGAGTCCCCATCCTGATGTGCCCTGGGGGTGCAGGAATAGGGAGGTGCTCTGACAGAGCCCAGAAAGGGTGTCAGCCTGCTGGGCAGGGGGAGAAGGCAGCAAAGGGAGCATCTCTGTGGCGAAGAGACAGGGTGACAGAAGGTTGCTGCTCACTCTTGCACAAGCATAAGAAGCAAGACATAACTCTCCTGCCTTCACATGGACCCCATTCTCGCCCCCATCCCCCAGAGACTACACTGCCTTGTGTCCCACACTTGTCTCTCTGGTTTCCTGTGAGCTCCACGTGCTAATCAAGGCTCTTGAGGGGTCTCACCTAAGGAGCCTGATGAGATCTAGGGTCTGGTGGGCAGGGCCTCTGTGAAGAATCTGGGCCACCAAGGATGAGGGTATTTAAATTGATCTTGAGAGAGAAGCATGTGTCCCTTTCTCACTCCTTTCAACATCTCCCATCCCTGACATTTATCCAAATGGATAAAGCATGGTCAGGTTTCATGACATGATTATCAGTCGGAGTATCTAGAAGTATATATTTGAATCTTGGGGAACCCCTTGAGCTGTGGCGACCCTTGGATGATCAGCTCCAAACCCCACAGAGAAACAGACAGGCTTCTTCACTGAAAAATTGCTCGGATTTCTGTGGATTTTGAAAGATGCTCCATTTCTCCATATTAATCACTTGATTTATCACTTGATTCAAGAACATTTTTAGTTTTCTCTTTTTAAAAAAAATTTTATTTTCCAATTAGATTTGACATTTAATATTATTTATATTAGTTTCAGGGGTACAGCATAGTGGCTAAACATTTGTATAATTTACAAAGTGATCCTCCCAATTACTCTAGTACCCACCTAACACTATACAGTTATTACAATATTATTGACTATGCTGTACTTTACATCCTCGTGACTATTTTGTAACTATCAATTTGTAGTCTTAATCCCTTCACTTTTTTCATCCAGCCCCACAATCCCCCTCCAATCTTGCAAAAACCAGTTTGTTCTCTGTATCTATGAGTCTGTTTCCATTTTGTTTGTTCGTTTATTTTGTTCTTTAGGTTCCACATATAAATGAAATCATATGGTATTTGTCTTTGACTTACTTTACTTATCATAATACCCTCTAGGTCAGTCAATGGTAAGATTTTATTTTTTTTATGGCTGAGTAATATTCCATTGTATATACATACCACAACTTCTTTTTCCTATTGTCTATTGATGGGCACTTAGGTTGCTTTCATATCGTGGCTATTGTAAATAGTGCTGCAGTGGACATAAGTGTGCATATATTTTTTGAATTAGTGTTTTAGTTTTCTATGGGTAAATACCCAGAAGTTAAATTGCTGGGTCATAAAGTAGATCCATTTTTAATTTTTTGAGGAAACTCCAAAGTGTTTTCCATAGTGGCTGCACCAATTTACAACTCCACCAACAGTGTATGAGGGTTCTCTTTTCTCCACATCCTCCCCAACACTTGTGTTTTGATATATTGATCATAGCCATTCTGACAGGTGTGAGGTGATATCTCATTGTGGTTTTAATTTGCATTTCTCTGATGATTAGTGACACTGAGCACCTCTTCAAATGTCTATTGGCCATTCGTATGTCCTCTTTGGAGAAATGCCTATTCATGTCCTCCGCCCATTTTTTAATTGGATTGTTTGTCTTTTTTTGTTGAGTTGTATGGGTTCTTTATTAATTTTGGATATTAACCCTTTATCAGATGTATCATTGGCAAATATCTTCTCCCACTCAATAAGTTGTCTTTTTGTTTTGTTGATAGTTTCCTTTGCTGTGCAAAAACTTTTTAGTTTGATGTAGTCCCACTTGTTTATTTTTGTTTTGTTTTCCTTGCTCATGGCGATATAGCAGGAAAAATATTACTTGGAGTAATGTCAGAGAGTTTACTGCCTATATTTTCTTCTAGAAGCTTTATGGTTTCACTTCTTACATTTAAATCTTTAATCCATTTTGATTTTATTCTTGTATATGGTGTTAGAAGATAGGCTAGTTTCATCTTTGTGCATGTATCTGTCCAGTTTTCCTAACACCATTTATTGAATAGACTATCTTTACCTCACTGTATATTTTTGCTTCCTTTGTCATAAATTAAATGACCATATAGGTGTAGATTTATATCTGTGTTTTCTATTCTGTTCCATTGATCTATTTGTCTGTTTTTATGCCAGTACCAAGCTATTTTGATTAGCCTTTCCAATTTGGATGCCTTTATTTCTTTTTCTTGTCTGATTTCTGTGGTTGAAACTTCCAATACTATATTGAATAAAAGTGATAAAAGTGGACATCTTTGTCTTGTTCCTGATCATGAAGAAAATGCCTTTAGCTTTTCCCCATTGAGTATGGTATTAGCTTTGGGTTTGTCATATATGGCCTTTATTATGTTGGAGTATGTTCCCTCTATTCCCACTTCACTGAGTTTTTATCATAAATGGATGCTGGATTTTTGTCAAATCCTTTTCTGCATCTATTGATATGATAATAAAACTTTCATCTTTTAATTTGTTAATGTGGTGTATCACATGAGTATATGATCTTTTTAATATCTTGCTGAATTTGGTTTGCTAATATTTTGTTGAAGATTTTTGCATCTATGTTTATCAGGGATATTGACCTATCATTTTTTTTTTCTGTAATGTCTTTGTCTGGTTTTGGATTCAGGGTAATTGTGGCCTCATTGAATGTGCTTGGGAGCCTTCCTCCTCTTGAACTTTTTGGAATAATTTGAGAAGGATAGGTGTTAATTCTTCTTTAGAAGCTTGGTAAAATTCATCTGTGAAGCCCTCTGGTCCAGGACTTTTAATTGTTTGTTGGGAGTTTTTTGTTTACTGATTCAATTTTGTTAGTAGTAATCAGTTGGTTCAGATTTTTTTTTTCTTCTTGATTCAGTCTTGGAAGATTGTATATTTCTAGGAATGTATTAATTTCTTCCAGACTGTAGAATTTGTTGGTATGTAATTGCTCATAGTGTTTTCTTATAATTCTTTGTATTTCTGTGGAGTCAATTGTCATTTCTCTTCCATTTCTGATTTTATTTATTTGGGTTCTCTCTCTTTGCTTTTTTTTTCAAATTAACTTATTATTTTTAAATAACATAATGAAATAATTTTTAAATAATAATAAATTATTTTTTTATGATGATAATGGTTAACATCTCTTTTTTTTCCTTGATGAGTTTGTTAAATGTTTATCAATTTTGTTTATTTTTTCAAAGAACTAGTTCTTGGTTTCCTTGACATTTTGTATTTCATTTTTAGACTCTATTTTGTATATTTCTGTTCTGATCTTTATTATTTTCTTTCTTTTACTCATTTTGGGCTTTGTTTGCTCTTCTTTTTCTAGTTCCTTTAAGTTTAAGGTTAGATTGTTTATTCTAGATTTTTCTTGTTTCTTAAGGTTGGTACTGCTATGAATTTTCCTATTAGGATTGCCTTTACTGTGTCTCATAGATTTAAGTCATTGTGTTTTTCCTTTTCATTTTTCTCAAGGTATCTTTTTATTTCTTCCTTGAAATCATTGTTGACCCATTCATTTTTAGTAGCATGTTATTTAGCCTCCATGTGTTTGTGTATTTTACAGTTATTTTTTGTAATTGATTTCTAGTTTCATACCATTGTGGTCAGAGAAGATTCTTGGTATGATTTAAATCTTAAATTTACCAAGACTTGTTTTCTGGCCTAACATGTGATCTATCTTGGAAAATGTTCCAAATGTATATTCTGCTCCTTCAGGGCGAAATGCTCTAAAAATATCAATTAAATCCATCTGATTTAATGTGTCATTTAAAGTCATTGTTTTTTTGTTGATTTTTTGTATGGAAGGTCTACCCCTTATTGTTAATGGGGTGTTAAAATTACCTACTAATACTATTATTAAAGTTATTATTAAAATACTATTGTATTGCTTATGTATTTAGGTACTCCTATGTTAGGTACATAAATGTTTACAAGGGTTATATCCATTTGTTGAATTGCTCTCTTTATCATTATGTAATGATCTTCTTTGTCTCTATTATAGCCTTTGTTTTAAAGTCTCATTTTGTCTGATCTAAGTATTCCTACCTCAGTTTTTTTTTTTTTGTTTTCCACTTGAAATGAAATATCTTTTTTCATTCCTTTACTTTCAGACTGTGTGTATCTTTTGATTGAAAGTGAGTCTCTTATAGACAACATATATATGAGTCTTGTTTTCTTATCCATTCAGCTACTCTGTCTTGATTGGATCACTTAATCTGTTTACATTTAAAGTGATTATTAATAGGTACGTAGTTATTGCCATTTTTTATTCATATTTATGTTTTTTTCCTTTTCTTTTTAAAAAAATTCTCTTTAATATTTCTTGTAATACTGGTTTGTTGGTGATGAATCCCTCTAGCTTTTTCTTGTCTGGAAAGCTCTTTATATCTCTTTCATTTTGAAATGATAGCCTTGCTGGGTAGAGTAGTATATTATAGTTCCTTGTTTTACATCACTTTGAATATTTCATGCCAATCCCTTCTGGCCTGCAAAGTTTCCGGTGAGAAATCAGCTGACAGTTTTATGGGAGCACCCTTGTAAGTAACTAGGCACCTTTTTCTTGCTGCTTTTAGGATTCTCTCTTCGTCTTGGTGTGGACCTCTTTAGGTTCATCTTGTTTGGGAATCTCTGTGCATCCTGGACTTATATGGCTATTTTCTCTGTCAGGTAAGGGAAGTTTTCTGTCATTATTTTTTTCAAATAGGTTCCCAATTCCTTGCTCTTTCTTTTCTTGTACCCCTATTATGCGAATGTTGTTACACTTCACATTGTCCCAGAGGTCCCTTAAACTATCCTAATTTTTTTATTCTTCTTTCTTTTTGCAGTTTGATTGTGTGTTTCTGCTACCTTGTATTCCAAATTGCTGATTCAGTCTTCTGCTTTATCTAATCTACTGTTGATTCCTTTTAGTGCATTCTTCATTTTAGTTATTGTATTCTTCATTTCTGACTGTTTTTTTTTTATGGTTTCTATGTCCTTTTTCATACATACTACCTATTTGTTGAAGTTCTCACTGAGATTATCTATTCTTCTCCCAAGTTTATTGAGCATCCTTATAACCAGCATTTTGAACTTTGTATCTGATAGATTGCTTGCCTCCATTTTATTTAGTACTTTCTCTGGAGTTTTCTCCTTTTCTATCATTTGGAACATATTTCTTTGTTTTCTCATTTTGGCTGCCCCTCTGTGTTTTTATATATTAGGTAGATCTGCTACATGTTCCAGTCTTGGCATAGTGGGCTTGTGTAATAGGTGTCCTATGGGGCCCAGTGGTGTAGTCTTTTTGGTCACTTGACCTGGGTGCTCTAGAAGTGTCCCTTATGTGGGTTGTGTGTGCCCTCCTGTTGTACTTGAGCCATGATTGCTTTTTGGCATGTCAGTGGGTGGGATTGACTCTCAGGCTGGCTATGAGGACTGGCCACATCCACAGCATATGAACTGCTGTGTGTGGTCTTACTTCATGGAGTGGGATTAGCCCCAGTAGGCTGGTGTGCCTGTTGAGTCCAATCTTTCAGTGTGCTGCTTGTAGGGCTAATCAGAACATGCTCTGTTGTGGTCTGATACTGACTTTTGGGTCCTTTGTGAGGGACTCCCATGTAAGCCAAGGTCAGCTGTTGCCTGTGATTATCCCGGGGCTACCTAGTAGGAGCCATAATTTTTTAAAAATTAGGTTTATTGGGGTAACATTGGTTAATTCGATTATATAATTTTCAGGTGTACATTATCATTTGACATCTGTATATTCTATTGTGTGTTTACCACCGAAAGTCCAGTGTCCTTCAGCTACCGTATATTTGATCCTCTTTACCTCATCTACCTCTTCCTTCCTCCCCCAGCCGCTGTCCTCTGGTAACCACTAGTCTATAGTCCATGTCCATGAGTCTCTGTTTGTTTGTCTTGTTCATTCATTGCTTTTAGGTTTATATCCCACATATGTGATATAATGTGATTTTCAACTTTTTCTGTCTGGTTTATTTCACTTAGCATAATTGTCTTGAGGTCCGTCCGTGCTGTGGCAAATGGAAGTATTTCATCTCTCATGGCTGAGTAATATTCCATTGTATATATGTACCACAGCTTCTTTAGCCAATCATCTATTGTAGGACACTTCAATTGCTTCCATGTCCTGGCCACTGTGAATAATGCTACTATGAACATTGATGTGCAAATATCTTTTCAGATATGGGTTTTCAAGTCTTTAGGGTAAATATCCAGTAAAAGAATTGCTGGATCATATGGTAGGTCAATTCTTAGTTTTTTTGAGGAACCTCTATACTGTTTTCCATAGTTGCTCTACCAATTTGCAGTCCTACCAGCAGTGTATGAGGCTTCCTTTTTCTCTGCATCCTCTCCATCATTTGTTATTGCTTGTCCCATTGATTATAGCTATTCTTACAGGTGTAAGATAGCATCTCATTGTGGTTTTGATTTGCATTTCTCTAATAGCTAGTGATGTTGAGCATCTTTTCAAATATTTGTTAGCCATTTGTATGTCCTCTAGGGAAAAGTGTCTGTTCAGGTCTTCTGCCAATTTTTTGATTGGATCATTTGTTTTTTTTTTTTGTTGTTATTGAGTTGTATGAGTTCTTTGTATATTTTAGTTATTAGGCCCTTA
This sequence comes from Eidolon dupreanum, assembly GCA_028627145.1. Classification (NCBI taxonomy): domain Eukaryota; kingdom Metazoa; phylum Chordata; class Mammalia; order Chiroptera; family Pteropodidae; genus Eidolon; species Eidolon dupreanum. Next base: position 31,481,604 of record CM053504.1, on the reverse strand, counting down.
TTGGAGGTGTTGCTTGCAAATATATTTTCCCATTCGATGGTTGTCTCTTTACCTTGTTGACAGGTTCTTTTGCTGAGCAGAAGCTTTTTAGTTTGATGTAGTCCCACTTAAATTTATTTTTGCTTTTACTTCCCTTGCTTTTGAGGTCTAATTCATAAAATCCTCTTTAAGTTCAAGGTCCTTGAGTTCAGTTCCTATGTTTTCTTCTATGCATTTTATTGTTTTATGTCTTATATTCAGATCCTTAATCCATTTTGAATTAATTTTGGTGTGTGGTGATAGACAACAGTCTAGTTTCATTCTTTTGCAGGTGGCTTTCTAGTTTTCCTAGCACCATTTATTGAAGAGTCTTTCCTTTCTCCACTGTATGTTTTTGGATTTTTTTGTCAAAAAAATATGGGTTTACTTCTGGATTCTCAATTCTGTTCCACTGGTCTGTGTGTCTGTTTTGCTGCCGAAACCATTCCATTTTGATTACTGTCGCTTTGTAGTATAATTCGAAGTTGGGCAGAGTGATGCAGGAGCCATAATTTGATTCATGATTTGTTTCTGCCTGTGCTGGACCTGTAGGCATGTGGGAGAGGCCACACTGTGAACCGAGTCTGGTTGCAACCAACAGAGATTGGGGCAGCTCGACAAAAGGCTCAGGGCACCCCAGTGCCTGAGGATGCCTTCTGGCCACCTGTAAGGCTTAGGAGCTGAAATAGCCAAGTACAGTATAGCAGCTGGGTGAGGCGGGGTTCTAGGGAGTCACTAGGGTGGGACAAGTGATGTACCCCAGGTTAGTGCAGACTCAGATCTGCTGTCAGTGCTGAACCTATGGTCTCTTGCAAAAATCTCAGATCACACTGAGTCCTGCCATTGCCTGCCTCAGGCCTGCAGACCTCTAAGATTTGTTCAAGAAATACTGCAGTTTGGTCTGGGGCTGGTTACCTGCCCCTGAATGTGCCTTGGGAGGCGTACCAGCTAAGGCCTATTGATTGCTGCTGAAGGACTCTCCTGCCAAGAGAATGGAGCGGAGCTGGTTGCCCAGTCATAAAAGTGCCTACAGCAATGCATGAGTTGGGTGGGAGCAGGGTCGAAGGGAGTCATCAGCGCAGAATGCCGGAGTTCACCAGGCCAATGCAGATTCAGATTTGGCTGTGTGTGGGGAAGGCTCAACAGGCAAGATGGCACCTACCTGTAAGCTGCACAGGAAGAGGGGGTCAGCACAGGGATAATGGTAGCTGTCTCCATTCCTTGCCCCAAAGTCACACAACTCAATCTTTTCCTGTATGTCTCAGCTCCCTTCTGAACTGCTGTTCTGCTGCTGGAGGCCAGAGTATGTACCTGCAATTTAGTAAGTCTGTACATGGACACTTTAAGAGAACATCTGAGTTTCCAGCAGCCTTCCATTTCACCTGAGCAGTCAGAATATCTGCCAGATTTTTGTCAAGATTCCTCTTTCCTGCACTGGAACCCTGGGCTGGGGAGCCCTGGACCCCTCGCTCTCTGGGGGACCTCTATAGCAGAAATATTCATGCTCAAGTAGGTGTGGGGCCAGCACATTTCACATCTCTGTTCCTCCTACCAGTTTCAATGTGGCCTCTTCTTTATATTCTTAGTTATAGTAGTTCTGTTCAGCTAGTCTTCAAATTGTTCTCCAGGTTGATTGCTCTATAATTTCATTGTAATTTTAATGTGGGAGGAAGCAAGCATAGCATTTACCTACTTTGTCATCTTGACCACCCTTGACTGTGCAGCTCTTGAATTGTTTAGGGATTTAGTCTTTGTCTTAGGCAGGGTTCTCCAAGGAACAGACACAAACATAAACATTTTAAGGATAAATATTTGGGAAATGATCCTAGGAAATGCTGGTAGGAATATGGGGAAGAAGACAGGGAGAGGAGAGAGATAACAAAGGGGGTGGGTTGGTCAGGTGACTATCTTGGGCAGCTGAGACTCAGGCATGAGGGAATCTTTGGGGCAGGGCCTCAGAGTTATTACCCACAAGGGACGAGGAAGTGATATATTTGCATTACTGTACACTGTTGAACCCTATTTGTACACTCTGTATGGTCACACCTGTGTGCGGGTAAAGTGGGCTCTGAAAGCCAGAGACATTGCTCAGGTAAAGAGATGTTGGCATCTGAGGTCAGCTGGAGCTCCCAGAAGTGGCCAAGCCCCAGGATGCTAACATTACCTCATGCCCTGGGGGAGAAAAAACCATATATGAGATGGGAATTAGAAAGAAGATTCTAAAAGGCTCTCAGAAAAAATTTGGGGAAGCAGAGCTAGATCTATCCTGCAAAGACAGGCTGTCCGGCCATCCATATCAGCCAGGCACATCTCCATGTACCACTGAGAACCTGGGGCTGGAGCTGAGAGAACATGGAGCCCCAGGCAGGATCTGGGGGTTCCTGAGTCCATCTTGACCCTCATAGAGTTGTCCCAGAATGACTCTAGCTGTCCTCATTGCTTAAGACTTTCTATTTTCTTTCCATCCTGTGAGTAGCACCAAGCCATGTTGAAACCAGAATTCCTTAACATATTTCTGTTAAAAAAACAAGTACTGCCTTTATTGGCTATTTTTTGAGAGCAGTCAATCAGGGAATAGAAGCCTCTTTCAGCTTCAGGGGTGATGCATGCAGGGGCCACCAGACCTCACCCTCTAGGGGTCTTCTTTCTCATAAGTACATCCCCCAATATGCCAGACACTAGATTTCATTTTTGTAGATTTTTGTTTTTAAATAAGAAAGATGTTATTGCAGAAATAAGAAGATACTTTTGCAAATAGCCACCAGACTTTTTCACTGTCCAGAGTTGTCCTCTGGCATTCCACCAAACCACTAGAACAGTGCTGCCTAACTGAAGTTAAGGTTGTGTCTATGTCATCCATTACGGCAGCCACACATGACTACTGTGCACTTGACATGTGGTTAGTGTGACCAAGAAACTGAATTTTTAATTTTAGTTAAAACTAATTAATTTAAATTTACATAGCTACATGTAGTCACATATGGCTGCCAAATTGGGACTAAGTGAATCTTGAGCAAAGAAAACCTGAACGGAGGCATTCTTCCCAGCCACCTATGGTATGGGGCTGCAGTATATGTAGATGCAAAGGTGTGCATTCACATGGGCTTCTTATTAACTGATATCTTCTCCAGGAGTCTGTTGAAGTTGCAAAGGTTATTAACATTTCATGTTCATGCCCTGCCCTTTGCCTATGTTCATAATCTTGACTTCAGTTATCAGAGCAAGCCAGAAAAACTAGAATCTCAGGGACTGCCTCTGTCAGGAGCTTTCATGCATGCAGCCTCCATTGCTCTTCATGACACCTTACAAGGTAATATAGGAGGGTATTGTGTTATTTATCTCCATTGTCCTAGGGAGGAACACTGAGGCTCAGTGAACTCCACTGCTTTGCCTGAACTCCACAGCAAAAAAATGGCCGAGTCAGGATTTGAACTCAGGTCCATGAAGACCCATAATCCTGCATTTGGAGGTGGTGTTGCCCTGAACTTTCTCTTACACTCTTTCTTGGAGTTGCTCAGTGACTATGACATTTATGGGAGAGTCCAGCAAATGCCCCAGAGTTGAAAGTATTGGTGTAGGAAGCTCCCTGCTCCCTCAGATCTCATGATGATGGCTTCATAACCGATGGCAGCATCTCCAGCCCTGACCGCCCCCGCCCCCAACCCATGAGCTTCATGTTAAAAATAACAAAGAATAATAAGAACCAGGGCTCTGCAGCCAAGGGGACAACATATGTTTTTCATTTTCTTCTTTCTCTTCCCTGATTCTCTAGAAGTGGATTAAATATAAAAAGGAACTTCCTGACTGATGGTTGGGAGATACTGGAAAGGATTGTCCAATGGAGAAATTATTCTCCAGAGAATCTTTTAAAAACCACTTCTTATTGAAAAAAAAAGGCAAAGAATCTCTCAATTATACAATTCACAAATTTTCCTTATGGAAAATTTAGGAAATAGACAGCTACAAAGAAAAAAATATGTACATCGTCACTCCACTCAAAGAATCTTCACTAACTGCTCTTTGTATTCTTTTTCAGTTCTTTTTTCCATGCATGAATTGTTTTGTTTGTTGTAGTTATTACTATAGATTTTAGGGGGATTATAGACGTTGTGGTTGGATTCAGATCCTTGGAGTCAAAAGAATAGTGTATATCATTGCTTTTCAAACCTTCTGGGGTGAAGGATCAGTTTTTAAACTTTGTGACCCATCGCTGGTCCTCCCACACTATAAGGACACAGCACATTCTCACCTGCTGCTCACCACAGAGTTCACCATCACCCCACCCAGGTTAGGCCAAGTCCACCACTTGGACACCACAACAATGTCTAAGTACTCTAAAAGTTTATAAACATGTACTCTCAACATCTACACTTATTTCTTCATAGTAGTACTGGTCTAGAGCGAGGTCTGCAAACTCTGGCCCTTGGGCCAAATTCTACCCACTATTTCATTTGAGCTAAGGATGATTTTTCCTTTTTAGATAGTTGAGGAGAAATAACCCAAAAGAAGAATAATATTTCATGATGTAAAAAATTCTATAAATTCAAATTACAAGGTCTACTAATATAGTAGTCCCCCCAACCCGAGATTTTGCTTTGTGCGATTTTAGTTACTCATGGTCTACCACTGTCTGAAACTACTGTATAATTTCACTGAAGCCCAGCCATACCCATTCATCTACGCATCGTCTATGGCTGCTTTTGCCATGCAATGCTGCAGATTGAGTAGTTAGAGACTGGTTAGCCGCAAAGACTAAAATATTCACAATCTGGCGTTTTTTACAGAAGAAGTTTGGTGACTTCTGCTCTAAATCCATGGTTCCTGAGTTTGTTGCCTCTCAGAATCATGAGGAATCTTTAAAAAAATATATAGTTTGTGAGGCTTTCCTCAGCTCTGTGGAATCAGAGTCTCTAGGGTGGGGTATGAGACTACTTTTTAAAGCCCTCCATCCTCACCTCTGTCCTCAGGTGGTTCTGATGGTCCACGGCCAGGTAAGCCACAGGAGATGTGCTTCTTGGAGCCCAAAGGCTGAGTCCCTAGGAATGGGTCTTGCTGCTCTGTTCAGAGCCTCCTCTAGGATAAACCTCTGTGTCCTGAGCTGCTCCAGATGTGGGCTCCGTAGCCACATTCCTGGCAGGTCCAACCACCCCCAGGCATACAACTGAGATTCACAAGCCATGGCTGGGCCCTGTCCCAGAGCCCCTCCTTCCACAGCTCAGCCCTCTGCACCAAGGTCTCCTTCTTCCTCTTTCCCATGGGTTTCCCTGAGATCACCCTAACCCAGGGCTTCTCTGCCTCTCCCCAACCTTGTGTGCCTCTAGCCTGCTTCTGGGGCTGCTGGAGAGGAATGTTGTGGCCCTTCATCCAGTGCACTGGATGGGATGATTTACCTCATCTGGGCCCCATGCCTTTCCTACCCTCCAGTTTATGTTTCTGGCACCAGAGCTAGAGCCCTAAGCCAAATGCACACATCACCTGAGCCAGTTCTATAGGGGAGTTGATAGGAGTGAGCTGGAAGGGAGCATAACCATGAAACAGGCCTCTCCCCTGCCTGGTCACTTTTTGCTCCCTGAATCTCCTCATGACCCTATCTTTATATTTCTGACTCCTTTCCTGTTGCCCTTCAGGTCCCTGGCCCATTGCCTTAGCTCTGCCCTCTTACTCTTCCTTCATATACTACTTTCTCTCTCCTTTCCTTCTTTTCCTCTTCTTACTTTGCTTTTTTTTATTCCCGAATTCTTTTCCCTCCTGCCTTGGGTTTCCTAGCCAGACCCATTTCTTCTAGGCAGAGCTGAGCCACCCATTTCAGAGAGTATCTCCTGTTCCAGAAAGAGATGACTTTGCTTACAGAAACTCAGGCCTTTGGGCTGGACCTGTATGCAGAGTTTATTATGGGAAAATATATTCAGGTCCTGCCCTCAGGGAGCTCACCATATATGGGAGAGTTGGAAAAGCCACAGAAAATTTCAATAGTGTCCTAAAGGTTGCCCTGAGGGCGAGGACAGTGTGCTGGATAGAGCAGTGCCCAGCAAGACACTGAGCCTAGTTGTGGAGAGCTGGGGAATATCTAAGGGTACATCACCAGCTCCACAAAGTGGAAGCTAAAGCTGAGTTAGGTTCAGTGTAGAGAATATCCCCAAGGGATAAAAATGGCAGGAGCATATGGAAGCCCCTGGACTTTCCCCTGACTAAAACCCATGGAAGAGTCTTAAGTGAAGGAGGGTTATCATCTGATTTATATTTCAGAAAATTCACCCTCACCTAGGGAAAGTGGACCTGAGGGGGCTAATCTAAAGGCCAGAGGTTTCATTTGGAAGCCACTCTAATCCAGAAGGATGAGGCCTGAACTCGGGCAGAGGCAGAAGGGTTGGGGAGGATAAAAGGCACTGAGGAATATTTAGAACTTGGGGATTGGTTGTGAGGCATGAGAGAGAGGCAGGAGTGAAGGGAGACATTCAGGTTTCTAGCATGGCTGTCTGAATGGATTGCATGTTAGATATGTGATGATGGTGCCTAACAAACAGCCCCACAAACTCAGTGGTTCACACCACATAAATTTTTATTTTATACACGTGAGGCTGAGTTGGCTGCTATTGGTTGACCATGAGTGGGTTTGGCTTGACTTGGCTGAACCAGGCTTCTGGTTGGGTTCAGGATACTCCATTTGACTTCCAGATGGAGAAGCCCATGCCAAAGGCAGGCTCTGTCATGGAAAATTACACAAGTGAAGTCACACAGCATCTTTAAAATCCCCACTAAGTCGACATCAAGAGCAGAGGTAAACTCAAGGCCACCAGAGGTGACGGCAGATAAGGTTTCTGAGGACTGAGGGCTGGGGCTGATCTCTTTGGAAAACCTAGCTGGGTCTCCTGTTCTCCCTAGGCCAATAATGATCTCTCTTATTATATATTTCTCAAGTCCTTAAAAAGATGCCAGGGAACAGAGGTGTGTGACCAGTAATGGGTAAAATCGATGTCTACAAAAGTCTTTGCTTATCCTATAAATATCTGTTGCACATTCACTCTATGGCAGATTCACCATTCCCTCCTGTGGGGGTACATATGCTACTGGAATTGAGGCCTTACTTTAAAGCCACTGTCCCCCTAATATGGAAAACAGGCTTTTGGTGTCTTAAGGGCTAGTTGTTCCATCAAATTGTAACTTCAGTTAGAATTTACAACTATGTAAATTTTATCAATTTGAAATTGCAGTTGGCTATAACAGAGACCTGAAAAATGGCGACTTAAATCCCCAAGCATTTATTCTTTTACTTTTTAAGAGGTTTAGAGATAGGCAATCCAGGGCAGTACCCACTCTTGTTACACTTTTCTGCTCCACAGTCTATAGTAAGTAGCTTCTACCCTCTGAGTGTCCTCATGATCCAATATGGCTGCTGGAGCTCCAGGCATTGTATGAATTGTGGGCTGGAAGAAGGAGGAAAGGTAACTAGGGTATTTCTCTTATTTGAGATAGGTGTCTTTGAAGCAGGTTTCTGGAAGCCCCACCAACACTAAGCTTTACCTCTCACACACCCACACCCTGCTACAAGGGAGACTGGAAATGTGGATATAGATGGATACATTCCTTCTCTGAATAAAATAAGGGTTCTGTTATCAAGCCAGAAAGGGAGAATAGATATTAAGTGGCAAACAACATTTTTTACCACACCTTCCAATTTATTTTTTGTTTTCCAAAACAGAGTGGTAGTGCAGTATAGCAGAAAAATGCCCTGGTTTGGATGCAAGGTCCCCAGACTTAATTCCCAATTCCTCTATTTACTGGCTATGTATCTAGGCAGTCACATATGCTCTCTGAGCCTTCAGGTCCCTCCTCTGCAAAATATATTGTTGATCATATTTGCCTTTCAGCATTATCAAAAGGGATCAAGTGAGACCAGGAACTCTATAAATTATAAAACACTATATAAAAGTTAATAATATTTGTAATACAATTGAAAATAGAGCTAATACTTCTTTCAACTAAAAGGGAATTCCTGATGATTAGCTTCTCGCTAGACAGAAGTGATTCTCCTTTGCTCCCACTGCTGTTACCCCATCTTCACATTTTGTCATGCTTCTCACAAGGGTGTAGCTGAGGTGGGAGTGGGACAGGACTCAGCATGTGAGTGGAATTGAGGCCCTGTTGATGCAGATTGAATCCTCATGCCCCAGGGACAGTAGGTACCTTAAGAGAGTGTCTACCTATGGATGGCTCCCCTTGATCCAGTGGTTCTCAGCTGTTTAGGCTGGGTTGTTATCCTAACCCCCCTTATGTGCTCTCTCCATGTGGCTTGGGCTTCTCATAGCATGGTGACTGTGTTCTGAGCAGGAACACTTCAAGAGCAAATGTTTCAAGAGGAAGAAAGCAAAAACTGCCACTTCTCCTATAAGCTAGACTGAATGTGGAGGCTGTCATTTCTGCCCAGGATCAGGGGGTGGGAGAACAGTCTTCCCCTCTCTATGGGGGAATGACACACATGTTAGGAAGGGTAGGAATTAATCACAGCATCTTAGAGACCATCTTAGAGACCAACGTACCTTGGCTGTAAGTTGACATCTTTCAGGTGATTTCACCTGTGTGATAAAACACTGGCCTGAGTGCACACCTAGAGAATATTGTAATTGGTAGTCTGCAGTGTGGGTGGCACGATATTTAAAAGCTCCTGAGGTGATTCTAATGTGCAGCCAAAATTGAGAACCATTGGCTTAACTCAACTCTGAAAAAAAACCCTGGTAGGTTCCTACCCAGGTGTTTAGGAGGTTCTGCTCCCCCTACTGCCTGGGCTATTTTGATTCCCAAGGGACTTTCTGCATTAGTTAGCTCCTATGGTGGGGGACTAGAAGAACAGCATGGAAGCCAAGGGGCAAAGAGTTATTTATTATTTATTATTAAGTATGGGTGGGGCCAGTAGAGTCTATAAACTATTTGAAAGTTTCCTTGATCCCAGACTTTTGATCTGAAGTCAGTAGTTTGGCCAACTTTTTCCATTATCTTCTCCAGTGTCAATATGTGATGCAAATACTAACAAAAATATCAGAAATCCCATTTTTAGAGCATTTTGGGTCAACCAGCTGACCAATAGTTAATATACTTTTCCTCCAAATTGGCAAAAGATGATTTCAAACACCTTTATTTGAAGATGGAGGGGATGAAGCATGCTCATGAATATTCATAACTCTGTCTACTGGCCTCACACATTAGAAATACTATTTATTCCTAAGGCTAATGAGCTCTTAAATTTCTTTTGTAACAGAGAAAGAGGTTTTATTCTTCTGGATAATTTATTTTGGTGTCTGTTCATTTTCTACAAAGGATCTTTTTTATTTTTTAAGACCCTGGGTGCATTTCAAGTGTAGAGCATCATTTTAAATACCGCCCCCCCCCAAAAAAAAAACTGAGAAGCCCACTAGCCTTGTAATAACATTAATGAAGGCTGACCAATAAATATGAGAAGTTCACTGTGAGCCCAGTTCCAAGGGAGATCCATGACTAATGGGAATCACATAATCAACATGCCTGCAAGTTGCATGAAACCATGCAACAGGAGACAGACGTGGAAATGTGAATGTGGACAATATGTAATTAGAATCTGAGACTTTCAGGCATTGAAGGGACCTTATAAGACATCTTGTCCAGTGACCTGTGACACATTAGAACCTCCATTATACGACTGCTGAAGCAGCGCAGAATAGGGTGGTTATTCTCTTTCTTTCTCTCCTTTGTCCAGTTCTGGCTTAGATAGGCCTTCCTTACATCCATCCACAAATTCTCTCTACAACTTCCACCCTGCTCCGTGAACCACTCATTTGCTCTTGCTCCATTCCTATCCTCTGTATTTTTCTCCATGTCAAAAGATCTGGAACCCTGCAGGTGGTACTTCCCAGACTCTCTTGCCAGGGTCAGCCATGTGAGGTACTGGAGAGATACTGGAAGGCAGCATAAGAGGAAGTTAACCTTTTTCCTTTCTGTTTCAGACTGTTCCTCCAGCAGAGGCAGAATGAAATGCAGGTAGGTCCCTGATGAGGCAACTCCAGGGGTTCAGTAACTCCATGACTCTGGGTTATCCCATTTTCCCTGCTGCCCCTTCAGCCCCAAAGGTGATCATAGCTTCCTGCATTTATTGATCTTTGGGGGTCTTTTCCCTGTTTGCACCTCCATCTTTTCCAATACCTTTGCAAAAATTCTCTGTGTTAAGTTCCTCCTGTTTGAAATACCTAAAGAGTTTCCCGTTTCCCTGACTGGACATTGATTAGTGGGATTACTGGAGTTATGTAAATGTTTATGTTGCTTCTAGGTGACAATAAATACTTCAGCTTGGCTATATTGTCCTCTTCCAATTTTCTTGTCATCATTCCCTCTAGCAAATGCCTCTTCTCTCCTCATGTGACACCCAGGCTGTCTCCATCCTGGCCACCCTCCTCTGAGTACACCACATTTGGTTACTGCTTGTTTCAGGGGATGCTACAGCTGGTGCCCCAGCTCTGGTAATTCCAGAACAAGGAGACGAGAAATTTCTCCTCCCTCCATTTCAACACCATTCTTCATGGGATTAACCTGTGATCCTGTTTGAGATTGGTAGCCATACCACATTGCTGACATATGGAATTATCCCTGGTCTCTTTGTCACTGTGTTCTTGATAAACCTTTGTTTTTCCATGTAACACTTGTATGGTTATTTTGTTTTTGTAGTTAATGTTATAGCTAGGATCTGTAAGGAGCTCCAGACAATTTTCAACTGCCATTACATAAAAACCATACAAGGCTTTTCTGCCTGTGAGTATCAGATCAGAAGTGCCAAGAAATTCACATCACTCAAGAACAATTCTCAACCAATGATTAAGAGGAAGTTGGTATATAAATATCTAGCTCTGGGTAATCACATTAACTCCCACTAAACCTCATCTTGATCTATGCAGTCCATTTTTTTTTTTTTTGTAAAGTTCATTGAGACTCCTCATTCTGTTCTCTGGCATACTTTCTATTTCTCCCACTTTCCTGTCTTCTGCAAATTTGCCAAGCATGACTTCTACCTTATTGTCTCAGGCATTAATTTAAAATTATTGAATAGAACCTGGTATTCCATAATTTGCCCACTCAATAATCATTGCCCATTCCATTCATCTTGTTACTAAAACCCTGATTTGAGTTGGGTAGGTAGGTAGCAGTGAACTCAATTTCAGGAGGCATGACTATTCTGCTTCCCTTTGCCAGGTGCTGTTTTAACCTCTCCTGGAGTGGCTGGAGGCAAGGAATGAGGCATTTGACCCAGGTCTAGCCATAGGGAAGTCTACTGGAGGATTTCTTGGAAGAATTTCCCTTACTGATAAAGAAGAAGCTGTCTTACTTTGGGGGCCCCCTAGCATTCCCTAAGACAAGAATTGGAGAGCAAGTAGTTTTGGGGGGAATGTAATCCCAGGAAACACTGATAGAAGAGTGGGGAAGCAAGATAGGGGAGGGAAGGTATCTAACAAAGAGTGCATTATGGAGCAGGTACTACTGTGGGTGACTGGAGCTTAATAATGCAGAGAAATCATTGGAAAATGTGTAAATCATCTGCGTTGAAGTTAACCCTCAGAAGGACCAGTGAACTAAGGTATTTATATGCCAACTCTCCCTCAATAATTGGTTGGGGGTTGCTCTTTGGGGATATGAATTTTTTTTAGCACTTCTGATCTGATACTCATAGGCAGAGCAGCCTTCTGTGGTTTTTGGAAAAAGTTTTCGGGTAAAGGCAGTTGGAAATTCACTGGAGTTCATTAAAGTGGAGAGATACTGGAGGAGCTTGAATAACATCAGCTGTTATGTCCCTCTCTCACTGTATTTTCTGACCTTATATATTTTGTTGTGATGTCTGAAGCTGCAATGGACATCTTGTGACTGTTAGTGATAAGCAAGAGGATGACAGACCAACATACTGATGTGGGTAGTTCAGAGGTGATGGAAAAATTCGTTTTTTTGTGATTTTATTGGGCTGCTACACTAAAACTTTTATATTCATAGCATTCTTATTTGATGAAATTTATTTACTGAGCCACTATTACTTGGGTGTTATGTTGTTTGTGGTTAATTAAATTCCACTTGAAACAGCACTATGGAATGAGTAAATGAGGTCAACGGTAAAGTTGGCCTTACAACTCGCAAGAAACCACCCTCTTCAAATCAAATTCAATCAAATTAAGCAAAAAAGGGATATGTTGGTTCAAGGTCCAAAGGCAACCTAGCTTCAGATGCAGCTGGATCCAGCGGCTCTGATGATATGGTGTCCTCTCTCTCTCTCTCTCTCATCTTAGATTGCCTCTATTTCCCTTCATTCTGCTTACAGGCTCTATTCACATGACAGATGAAATCCCAGGCATCTGCAACCTCAGATACACACTTCCAGTTACAATCCTGGTTTACAAGCCTCCTTTACAGTCTCTCCCAGGATCCTGTATCAACCTCAGGGAGGATTCTGACTGGAGTTACCTGAACCAATCATAGTATCCAGGAAGAGAAAATATTCTGATTGGCTAGCCCAGATCACATGCCCACTGCAGTAGCATGAAGAGGTTAAGGATGGGTGACGTGACTTTTCAGCCCCACTGGGATCATGTCAGTAAAGCATGCTGGACAGACAAATGCTACAGCTGCTACGGGCCACTTCAGCTTCCTGCTCTTCACTGATAGTGATAGCTCCTATAGTGTACTATCAGATGTCTCTGTGGCTGCTGGCTGGTTTAAATGCTCTCATCCCTTCTCTGATGTTGGAGGATGGGGGGGACACATATTCTCATGCTAGCCTACATATAAATGTGTCTTGGTTTGGGCCGCCCCTGAGATAAGCACTTGGGTATAGGTAGTTTATTTGAGAGATGACCCCAGGACTCACTAAGAGAAAGTGGATAAGTGAAGCAAAAAAGAGAACCTAACTAATAGAGGGTGTGTTAATGAGAGAAGGAAATAGGAGTCAAATGCTCCTGGGGACCTTCTAAAGTTTTATCACACCAAATGATTATTCAGAATTATACACAGAGGGACCTGGACACCCAGATCCTTTCCACCACTTTCCATTTTTCCTCATTGTTTGTGAACTTCTCCTGGGAGTGCTCTCTTCCCCACTCTCTGGCCTGTGCACACTGTGGTAGGGACAATGGGAGTGGGATAGAGCAGGGGTTCCCAAACCCTGGGCCGTGGCCTGTTAGGAACCAGGCCGCACCACAGGAGGTGAGTGGCAGGCCAGCAAGGGAAGCTTCATTTGTATTTGTAGCCATTCCCCAGCGCCAGCTTCACTGCCTCAGATCATCAGGCATTAGATTCTCATAGGAGCAATGGTCCCTGGTGTCGAAAAGGTTAGGGACCACAGGAGAGGATGCCCTCAGGCAGAGAGCCACAGGTCCTCAAGGGAGGAAGTCATTGTGTCCATTGAAGCTGTGAGCCACATCCAGAGTGGGCCTGGGGAAATGGGCTTCTGCTGCAGTCTGTTACTTCTTGACAATTGCCACCACCTCATGAGGTTAGTAATACTCCATTTACTAGCCACTGAGGCCCAAACAGTTTCAGAGCTCTGATACCAGGCATGCTCTAATAGCAGACAATCTGATTTTCTTTTTAAAGTAAAATGACTTAAATTTGCAGAGTTCAGGGTTTTAAAAGCTTTTCCTAAAAGTTTGACCCTCATCCTGTTTTGAAAGTTTATTACTATAGCTGCTTATTAATTGGTATTAATAAAGACCCTGGCAGTTATTATCTGATAGTCACAACCATTTAGAATCTTAGGAAATAGATTCTATTTCCCTGGTGGGAAATACCAGAGTTTGATACTTCAGAATATTGACGTGGGCTTGAGATCAGCTTTATCCCTACAGGGCCCACAAGAGTGGTCCATGGTGCTTCCCAAACATTTACTGCAGAAAAGGGAAATCATGGCTTCTTGCTGGGGCCACTTTCTATCCCACCATGAATAAGGGTCTGGCAGGCAGCACTCGCTGGAAGCCAACCTCCTAATTTTCCAGGCATCACAAATATAATACGTTTCCATGGGTGTGAAAACCCCCAAAACGTCAATTTTCACATATCGAGGACTAGCTACAGTCCTGGGTTCTATCACTTTGCGCTCGAAGGGCTAGGCCAGGAAACTTGGCACAAAGGGATCTCAGAGAATTCTTTGGTTTAGATGTGGTGATGACACAATGAGGTAAATGTAAGTTTCCATTTTGCTGCAGAGTAACATGAAGAAGCCGGATAACAAGCAAGTCCATGGCCATAGCAGTGTGGCCCTCGGCAAATCACTGAACCTCTCTGGGATCTAGCTATTTATATATAAAATGAGGGTGTTTGGGTAATCAAGTGGCCAATATAAGGCATTGGTGCTGCCACTCACTGCCACTTCCCTGCCCATGGCCTAGGGTGCTCTTCAATTATTGTACTTCCCCTCTGAGCTAGGTGTTGGCTGTAGAATCCTTCCCAATACAGCCAGCCAGGGAGCCACTGTTGAGTAATCAGAGTTGGCAGGTGTGTTGAAACTCATTTGCCATCCCTGGGTTGGATGATCTCTAAGGTTCCTTCTAATTTTAACTTGTTAAACTCTGTGAACATGTAAGCTAGGTGTCAGCAAACTATGCCCTCGGGCCAGATCCAGTCCACTGCCTGTGGGGTGATAACAGTTTTATGAGAGCACAGCCAGGCCTACTTCTCTGTGTACTGTCTGTGTCTGCTTTTGTGCTACAGCAGCGAAGATAAGTGGTTTTTGATAGAGACTGTATGGCCTGCAAAGCCTCAAATATTTCCTATCAGGTCTTGTAAGGAAAAGGCTGGCCACCCTTGGATTTAAATCTCCCTCTCTCCCTCCAATCTTTCCTTTCGGGCCATGAGTAAAATTCCTCTTTTTCCCTAAGGATCCTGTGTGGCTGAGTGACTCTTCAAGTGCCTGCAGGCTTTTGGCATCCTTACATCATAGGAGAGGAGGACATAAGCCAGTGGGAAGATTCAGGGACTGGACACCCTATGATTGTAGGGTGGATGGAGATGGGTGGGAGCTGGGGTTAGCAAAAGATAAAAGTGCATCCAGACTAGAGGGGCAGAGGTTTCCCTTTGTGCTGTCACTGAAGGGCCACCCTGGCCAGCTGGGCTTGAGCCACTTTCCGAAGCTCAGTGTTCTGAGAACCCTTGTTTGGTTGGCTGACCACAGGCTTTCAGAAGTACTTTGGCATGAAATATGCAGGCTTGGGCCCTCGTGTTGTTTCCTGAAGGAAACCACCACCTTTTCCTTGTCTGTGGACAACTGCTACTGCTCTCCAGGATGTGCGCAGGAGTTTTAAATAATGCCCTTGATGGCTGTCCCAGAAGAGGTGCCCTGGGTAATGCTCCTACAGCTATGTAGCCTGGGCGACCATATCTATTTTCAGTACCAAATCCATCTCACCAGCGATGACTGCTGCAGTGAGCCTCATATGATTCTTGGTGGGAATTCTTTCTCCCTCCTGGGTCCCTTGGGATCCCTTTTCCATCTCTGTGCTTTGTGGCTAGTGACTCACACCTGTGGCCTTCGGGACCTGCTCTTGGACACTGGGGAAACTGAAGTGCCTGGAAGTCCCAGTCTCCCTGTGGGGCAGCCCACAGCCAGTGACTGGAGGCAGAGGACAAAGCCCATCTCCTCTGCCTCCTCAAGGTGTAATTCCTGCCACTGCACCCTGCGGGGTCAGGCTGAGGCTGGGACTCTGGCAAACTCGTGCACACAGGACAGGCCAACACCAAGCCCTGATTGATTTGGCCAATGAACATGCGAGCCATTTTTAGATTCAGACAGTTTATTACTCACATACAATGAAAAGAAGAATAAGCCAATGGTGCCAACTCCCCAGGTCTTTGTCCTACACGTGAGAGAAGTCAGCACCAACACTAGAGGCCAAATGACTCAATGTGATTTGGAGATTCCTTGTCACTAAAGAGTTAGTTCTAGGCTGCAGTTCTAGGAGAGCGGGGCGGGAAGCCCTATCCTTCATCAGAATCCTGGAAGTGACCAGAAGCTGCCTCAGGGTAGCACCCCCCAGGGGACAGGGAGGTGAGTGGGGGATGGCCCGGAGCTTCTCACCAGCTTCCCACCCTCTCCTGCTCTGGGGTCATCAAGGCATTCTGCCTATGCTGTGTGTTAATTCCCATTGCTGTTCTAATAAATTATCACAAATTTGGTAGCTTAAACAAGAAATTTGTTATCTTACAGTTCTGGGGACCAGAGATCCAAAATGGGTTTCTCTGGGCTAATTGAGGAGCTGCTGGGCTGCACTCCTTCCCCAGGGGAGAATCATTCTCCTTGTCTTTTACAGCTTCTAGAGGCTGCCTGTGTTGCTTGGCTCAAGGCCCTGGCAAGCAGGACACCACTCCGACCTCTGCTTCCATCATCACATCTCTTTTTCCCTTGTACAGGGACCCCTGTGATTATGTTGGGCTCACCTGGATAATCCAGAATAGTTTTCCCATCTCAAGATTCTTAACTTAATCCTATATGCAAAGTCCTTTTTGCCATATAAGCTAGCATATTCACAGGTTCCATGGATTAGGACTTGGACATCTCTGGGAAGTGTTACTCAGCCCACTACATTCAGATTAGCTGTAATTCAAGCCTTTGCCCAGAGCGTCTGCTTAGACACAGGTGAGATCACATGTGTGCCACAGTGACTGTTCCCACTTGGACTTCAGCTGAAATCCACCCCTTCCGGCTTCCTCCTCTATCTGATGTTGCTCCTCTCATGGCCCGACTAGTCTTTTCCAGGAGTATTCCTTTAAAAAATCACCTGTCCTAAATCTCTGGTTTAGTGGAAGCTGCCCTGAAGCCTGGATCTTTCTTGGTAGAAAGCAGTACTTACTAGGATAGTGGGACTTGCTTTCTTTTTGCTGCCTATGTCACTTCATAAACTAGGGGATCCAGCTCCTCAGTTAACTATGGAAAAAGCTGGATAAAATTCCTGAGGGTTTCTTAAGTGTGATCTCTGAGGGAGGGAAGTTTGGGTGGGAGCATCCTAGACCCCATGTAGCCTCAGGAAGTTTCAGCAAAGTCTTGGAGGAGCCCTGCAGCCAAAGTGGTCCATGAGAGAGCTTCATGTCCTGCCCTATCATCTCCACATGCTCAGTTTTGGGTTGGGGGTAGCCCAGGGCAGGCGCAAGCTCTTCAAAACATGTGATAATGGCTTCAGAGCCCAGCAGTTGAAGACCTCTGTAACTTATGCCTCTGTACGTGGAGTCTCATTGCCTTCACAGAGGGGCACAGCCAATTGGATATAGAATTTGAACTTTATTCCAGGTACTCTGGGGAGCTCTCAGGAAGATTTAAGCAAGAGGAGTGACGTGGCCTTGTTGATGTTTTTGACCAGTCTCTCTGGCTGCTGAGTGGAGCAGGGATTGGGAGTGGGGGGAGGCAGATGATGATGGTGATTGACCTAGCCCAGTGCAGTCCTCAGGAACACCCTAAGAAGGAGGGCAGAGGAGACCTCAGCTCTATTTCCTGACGCATCTCAGCAAAGTCGGGGGCCTTCTCCTCACCTTCTAGCTTCTTGAATCCCATGGGGTCTGCCACTTATTGCCTCATCCAGTTCCCTTCCTGTGAACTCTGCCTTGTACAGCCCCTTCACCTCAGGCACACCCTTTTTCCTCTTCTCCTCAAATTCCTTCTTATCCCTGGTCCTCTGAGAAGACATTTACCCTGTTTCCTGAGACTCTTCTATATCCTGTGGGAGAAGTGCAGCTTCTAGAGCCCCACTGCAGACCTGTTGAGTAGGAAACTCAGGGTGGGGGGCAGAAATCTGTGTTCTAAGAAATCTTCCAAGTTATCCTGATGTGTTGAGAACCACTGCTACACACATATTGGAATCATCTGGAAATTCTTTAAAAATCCTGATTCCTGGGTCTCAAGTGAGACCAATCAAATCAGGATCTCTGGGGAAAGTCTTGCTTTCAATACCTTTTTAAGTTTCTCGGGTGATTCCAATATGCAGCCTAGACTGAAAACTGCTGTCTGTTATACTGTGGGCTGTGTGTTTACATATGTGTGGTACACGTGCAAGTCATTCAACAAACATTCATTAAGCCAACAATATGCCTCACGGTGATAGGTGATCCCTGAGCACACAGAGCTTGAGTCTAACAGGGGATACAACAAGTAAACAAGGGAGTGAAGCTGTGTGTATATTCCCATATATGTGTAAGGGAAAAGAGATGGGGAGGGTGGAAAACACAAGATCCAGGACAGGATCTTAAAAGAAGCCACTAAATGTTGAGGAAGTCCCTGCTTCTGAGAAGTCCTGACCCCTCTGTCAGCCTGACTCTGGGGGTTGGCAGTGGGTCCAGTAAATATCTGGATAACCCTAAACCACAAAACTGAACATGGCTTTCTGGCTTATAACCCACAATCACTCTGCCCCTGGCCTCTTGCAGCTTAGGGGCCTGGAAAATGTCAGCCTTCAAAGATGAGGGGGTAGGGGCTGGGATCAAGTCAGGATTCTGCTGGTGTGCCCAGTGGGGATGGGGGAGCCCCTGGGCAGAGAGGGAGGGGAGCATCAGTGAGCACTGGAGCTGCAAGGTAATTTAGGCTGTGACTGCTCACATCTCCAGGCTGTCTGGACACTCCTGGTTTCTGGAGATGAAGGTCAGGATGGTCTATTTGTCTAAACTCCACTATTAGGAAAGTTCATCTATATCTGGATAAATATCAGTAAATGATACTCTGGAGCAAAAATAGTTCAGACCCCTCGGCACTTGTCATTTCCTCAGTTTTTCCTCCAGTGATGTCCTGTATGTGTTGAGGGCTACCCAGGGAGGATGCTGGGTTGAGAAAGAGCTAGAATGCAATAACTTCAGGGGGAAGCTCAGCTGCTGAGTTTTTGGTAAAAGAAGAGCCTGGAGGCAGAATTCTTGTCCGCTGTTTGCAGCAACAGCAGTATGAACAGAGGTAATTTGCTCTCTCTTGTCAGTGCACCCAGAGCAACACTAAGATTCATTGGTCCTTGCCTCCCGTTGGTCAGATGTTGGATCAGTAGGGCAGTGGCCTAGGCTGGGCCACGCAGTCCTCCTGAGGATGTAGATAGGCCTGGGCTTGGAGTGCTGGAGGGCAAGAAGTTCCTGGGGGCAGGAAGACCCACTTCTGAATTCTTATGATATCTTAGTGGGTTTCCTCAAAAGCAGAGCTGAGTAAGGCTTTGGTGCAGATGGTTTATCTGGTGGTGAACACAGCTAGGGGGTATGCTTCAATGAGTGGCTTCCTGAAGGAGGCACCCAAGGTTAATTCACTGAGGAATGTGTAGAATGCATTTCAAGTTAACACCCTGAACGGATGTTACCTCATGGGGTTGTGCCCATGCGCAAAGTTAGCTGCCTCTCGAGGCTTCAGAAAACCTGGAAGCAGGAAAGCAGAGAGCCCGTCCAGCACAGCTAAGAAAGGATACTCATAGCACTTGTGGACTGTCCCCCAAAGCCACTCTTACATCAGGGGAGTTGAGAGGAAGTGGCCTGGGCACTGGACCCATTGGCCACTCTGGTCAGGAGCACTGGTCTGACTGAGATATGCCTGAAGTCAAATCTCAGTGCAGCCATTTGCTATCCGTGTGGCTTTGGGCAACTCTTTTACCTCTTGAAACCTCAGTTTCCCCATCTGTAAAATGAAGTTGATAGTACTGCTTCGTTCATGAGATTAATGTGAGAAGTCAAAGAGAGTAACCAGAAAACTGGATCACTACACGCAAAAGAATGAAGTTGGACCCCTATCTCACACTATGTACAAAAAAGTCATTCAAAATGAATTAACCAGGTGACTTAGAAAAACATAGGAGTGGATCTTATGACATTGGATTTGGCAACAGATTCTTAGATATGACATCAAAGCATGAGCAACAAGAGAAAACCTAGATAAATTGGACTTAATCAAAATGAAAAACTTTTGTTCATCAAAGGGCATTATTAAGAAAGTGAAAAGATAGCTGACAGAATGGGAGAAGGTATTTGTAAAATCATATAGAAGGATCCAGTGTCCAGAATGTATAAAGAACTCTTACTACTCAACAACAAAAAGACAGACAGGTTAATTAAAGAAAAAACTCGGGCAAAAGATTTGAATAGACATTTCACCAAAGAAGATATACAGATGGCCAACAAGCACATGAAATGATGCTCAACATCATTAGCCATTAGGAAAATGCACATCAAAACCACCATGTGGCACTACTTCACACCCACTAGGATGGATATAACAAAAAACAAAACAAAACAAAACATAATAACAACTGTTGTCAAGAATATGAAGAAATTGTACCCTTTGTATATTGCTGGTAAGAATGTAAAACAGTTCAGCCTCAACAGAAAATAGTTCAATGGTTCCTCAAGAAGTTAAACACAGAATTGCCATATGACCCAGTGATTCACTCTTAGGTATATACACCAAAGAACTGAAAACTGGTTTTCAAATAGATACATCTATACCCATGTTCATAGCAGCACTATTCACAATAGTCAAAAAGTGGAAACAGCTCAAATGTCCACCAATGGATAAATGGGTAAACAAATTGTGGTCTATTCATACTATGGAATATCATTCAATCATAAAAAGAAATGAAGTACTGATACATGTTATACAATGAATGAACCTCAAAAACATTATGCTAAGTGAAAAAAGCTAGACAAAAAAGTTCACATATTGTATAATACCCTACCTTCACCTGCCTCCCCAGCCTCCTGCCTTCAGATTCCTAGGCACCCAAACTGCAGGGTCTCCTTGAAGGCTTTTGCTCCAAGCGTGAGGTGAAGTGAAAGCATCACTACCCATTCACAGGAGGGTGGGCTTTGTATCCACTGACCATGTTCTTCAGAGAATTCCCCATCCCTCTGGCCACTTCAGATTCAGCTCTTTGTAACCCAATTGAGAGAAGAGTGTTCCACATCTCGTTTCTGAGCATCCCTTTTGCGAATCTGACTTGGAGTGTTTGGCCCTTTCGTGGGCTGGGATCTTTCCACCTATTTGGTCAGTCTTGACCTTTGGGCCTCAGTCAAAACAAGAATTCCTTTAATAATCCTGTCACATTATTATGTAACAATATGTATACTTGGAGCTGCCATGATAAATTACCAAGATGATGCCAGTGCCGTGCTCCCTCTGGGTGCTCTAGAAGAGAATCTTTCCTTGTTTTTTCTAGCTTTTGGCAGCTCCAGGTGTTCCTTGGATACAGTGCATGTCTGCCTCATCCTCTCATGGCCTTCTCCCTGAATTCTTCACTCTGTCTGTCTAATTTTCCTCTGCCTCTTTCTTACAAGGTCACCAGACATTGGATTCAGGGCCCACTCAGTAATGCAGGATGACCTCATGTTAATATCCTTCATTTCCTCTATAATGATTCTTTATTCAAATAAGGTCACATTCATAAGCTCAACATAGACTTTCTTATTCATTTACTTTATTTTAGCCTCATTCCCTACTCTTTTATTTCTTCCCCACCACAGGCAGTGGGGAGGTTTAAAAACATGACCACAAATTCTTTGACACTCCCCGCATAAAGAAATTGAGTCTATGTCCCAGTCCTTGAAGCTTGCTGGGTTCATGACTTCTTCTACCAGTGGAACATGGCTGAAGGCATGTTATGTGATTTTCAAGTAGACTACTCCTGATTTGCTACGACTCTGAGCCTCTGTGTAAGAAGTCCAACAACCCTGAGACCATCATGCTAGAGAAGCTTGCTTCCTGGAGGTGATCTGGTTGACAGCCCTAGCTGAGCTCCAGCCAAAATTTCAGACATGTCAGCAAGCCACCTTGAGCCCTGCAGACCAGTCCACCCTCCTGCAAATACCCCCTAGTGAGCTCAGTCGATGCCATATGGAGCTGAAGCATCTCCCAGTCAACCCTGCCTAAGGTCTTGATCTAGGGAATCTGTATGATATTATAGAACGATTGTTTCAAGCCACTAAATCTTGGAATATTCTGTCATGCAGCAATAGTAACTAGAACAGCTCCATTCTGCCTATTCCTTTGCATTGTACGTGTTCTTGAAAATATGTTTCGTTATTTTGGGTACATTATTTAAATTTACACAAATGCTGTCATGTCATTGATCTCATTCTGCATTTTTCCCCCCACTCAGCACTATGTTTTCAAGACCCTTTCATGCCTGTATGTGGACATCTGGTTTGTTACTTGAAACCCCCAGCTGCATGTGGTCTGCACAGTTTCTCCACTCCTCTGTGAGGGACATTTGCACTGCTTTGGCTCTTGCCACCACCACCACCACGATGCACAGCTCCATTGTTGGCCAGTTAAAGATGGGTTTGTGAGAGCATTCCTCAGGGATTTACACAGGGCAGAATTTCTGGGTCATAGGTCGAGTGACTCCTTTTTTGAGTAGAGAGAGTGTTGGCCATGTCACTTCACACTCATGCATACCACCAGGACATAAGAGTTCTTCTAATAGTTACAAATCATTATCTCATTATTGTTTCACTTCTCAATTAATGTGATTACTAACAATTTTAAGCATTTCTTTATATAGTTGTTAGCTTTTGGGTTTCCTTTTATGACAATTGCCTGTTCATGCTCTTTGTTCATTCTTCTATGAGGTTTGCTGTTTTTTTCCTTGTTTGTAGAAGATTTGCAAATATTTTAAATATAAATTTCTTATCAGTTTTAAACATTGCAAATATTTTCTCTCATTTTGTTATGTCTGTGAACTATGTTGAACAAAAGTCCTTAATTTTAATGAAACCAAATTCACCAGTATTTCGCCTTATCACTCATGTGTTTGAAGGTGTGTGGTACAAATCGTTCTCTATCCTTGGGCCACAAAGGTGTTCTCCTACAGTGTCTTAACTTGACAGTTATATTAGTTTATGTCTCTAACCCAGCTGGAGTCTGCCTTGTGTGAGGTGCTAGGTGGGGATCCAATTTCATTTCATATGTCAAGCCCATTTCCCAGTACCATTTACTAAACAGCCTGTCCTTTCCTCAGTGATTGTAACAACATTAACATTTCTCAACAGTGGATTCTGTGCTATCAGTCTCATCTCCACAACCTAGATTATAAACTCTTTAAAGTCAGATGTGCCCTCTGCTTCCCCTCTTCTTTCTCCCTCTCCTCTTGCTCCTTCCTACAGCCCAGTGCCAAGCACAGTCTTGTACATGGAGTGGCTGTTCATCTATTGGTTAACTGAAGGCTCCAATCCTCATTTCTTTATCATAAGCCCTATCTTGCCTGGAAGGCACATAGACTTTCAAGTGCACTGAGCATTGTGAAACAGGGAGGGGAAAGAGATTCTGGAGTGGGTGCCTTTCAGAGGGCAGCATCGAGGGCAGCATCCCACCTGCTAGGTTGGTATCCCTAGGAGAAAAGGTGGCAGCTCCCACCATCCCAGGGTCCTGCTTTCTCCAGAAACAGGAAAAATAGAAACTAGCAAGTAGCCTTCACATTGGCTCTTAAGGACTGGGAAAACTGATTAAATGACATTGCTTTTTATGGGGAAAGGCAGAGGAGCTATACCTTCTTGAGCTTCTACTATGTGTCCAACACTGGTAGAGGACCTGTCCCTGCCTATAAGAAGTTTCTAGGGAAAGGAAGAAACATGCCAGAGAGTGTTTACCCAATGTATTTAGTACAGCGATAGAGACAAGCCAAGGGCATTGGACGGGGAGGGGACAGGCAAGAGGGAGGGCATCAGTGAGGAGTGTTTAAGTTAAGGAGGCTGTGAGGGGTGGGGCAGAGTGAAGAGGATCCTGGGAACAGATGGAAAGGTGTGGTCACAGGCCAGAAGAGGACCACAGGAGTGAGCTGTAATGTAGACCAAGTCTTGGAGATATACTGGTGTCCCCTGAGTCCCTCAGTCCACCGGTGGCTGCATTTGCAGCATGGACACTTCTCCTGCATGAGGATGGCTCCCTGCCTCAAGCACCTACTTTGGCTTTCTGTTTTCCTGCCTCAGGGAGTTCATGCCCCTGTGAAGTCACCTGCCACCAATGGGAGCCGAGAGATCATCTTAATGCTCCTGCCTTTCATTCTTCATTCTTCGCAGAGGCAATTCTAAGGTGCATTCTACATATTCCTCTGAGGGCCCAGGAGGGATGGAGCCCCAGATGCCCACAGCAGTAGCCCAATAACACATAGTCTGTCCTTGTCTCACTTTCCTGCACCTCACTCTTGCTTCCTGAGACCACCTCCCAAATAAACTACCTACACCCAAGTCTTTGTCTTAGATTCTGCTTTGGGTGACTTCAAACTAAGACAGGAGAGCAATGAATTTTAAGTAAAAAAGATGAAAGGATAATTCCAAATGGGATAAAGTGAGTGGTGAGATAAGTTCTGAAGATTGGCCATTGGATCTAGCAGTGAAGAGGCCACTGACATCCTTGGTGCCAACTTGTTGAAGTGGTAGGGGAGGCAGTCCCAGAGGTCCGAGGAGTGAATGCATACTGGGGAATTGGAGACAGTAAGTACTGTTCTGAGAAGTTTAGGGGACACAGGAGGAGAGCGTCCCTTCAGTATTCAGCTATCCCCTTCCCTACCCACCAACACAAGTCCCATTGCGCTCTGCCTCCTCTCCTCCATAGAGTTCTCTGATCTCCCTTAGGGGATGGTGTTGCTTTGTAAATTATTTTTTTTCTGGAATTTTCCATGATGAATATTTAGCACCCCAGGGACTGGCATTCATGGAGATAGGGGTCTCTGCCCCTCTCTCAATTGTGTGAAACCACAGCCCACGTACCCAGCTCTGTGTTTGGAACTATTGTTGTCTGCTTTTTTGAGGCTGCCTTAGACATCCACCCAGCTGTGCCCAGCAGTGAGGTAAGTGGCAGCTGATGGTGGAAAAAGAGGCACAGACAAAACATAACCATCTGTCCAAGGTCAGCCAGGAAGCTGGCAGCAGCCTTGAGTCTGGGACACAGAAAGCAGATCTCCCAGACCTAGCCCCAGTGTGATGAACTAAGCCCACGCACTTCCAGGAGAGGAGCAGGAGGAGGGAAAGGAAGTTCTTGTTCCTTTCTGTCTGCAGGGAAATAACCCGTGGACCCTGGCAGCATCTGTGGGGTCACCTGCAGAAGCCAGACTGCTGCTCTGTTATGAGAGGGTAGGGGAAATGACTGGGCGCCACTGTCAAGAGCAGACCCTGGCCAGCTTCTGCTCTGGGCCCAGGGCAGGTATGCACTTATGAGTGGCCTAAGGGAGCTGATTTTCTTCTCCCCCATGCCCAACTCCAAGTTAAATTCCAAGTCAGGGAAGGCCTCTTTTGGAAGAAAAAGAAGAAAGGGAGGGAAGGAGAGATAGAGAGAGGTAGGCCTTACCTGGAGGTAACTAAATAATGCCAACTTTGACCACAGGGCAACACTTAGCCAGGGAGAGGCGGCTGTGTGTGTGTGTGTGTGTGTGTGTGTGTGTGTGTGTGATATTTTAAGAAAATATAGGATTCATAACATGAATCCTGAAGTTTAAAAAATCAAATTTTATATTTTTGAGTGTGTAAGGAAACAAGCATAGATATATTAAGGTATAGAATATAAAATTGTGAATTTAAAACAGTAGGAGATTTTAAGGAAAATACTCCTAAGATATTGAGATTCCAGGCCTCTGGGGTTATGCATATGCTCTCCTCTGCCACTAGGAGACTTTAGTAAAAGGGTTTGAGAAACATCCATCTAGTCCAGTGGTGTGCTGCTAAATTTTTAACAACCAGCTTTCAAAAAACGAAAATAAAAACTCAGTCCGATTTGTAGTGTTTGCCAGCTTCCATAGTATAAATACTCCCTTCGTAAACACTTTCAGCCTACCAATGTGACATCACTGATGGTGGAGTTGGGAAGATGCAGAGAATCTACCGTCACAACCTGGTGTGAGCTGGCTCTAGCATATTCCTGATTTTAGTCCAGTCTCATTTTATACCAAAAAAGAAAGAGGCCCAGAGAGGGAAAATGACTGCCTCAAGGTCACATGTGGAATTAGTGGCATGCTGGCTCCTAAATAAATACCCTATCCTTTATTCCATGCCATCATTTATTGTTTTATTTGCCTTGCTCTAGAATAAGCAAGGCTTGCTTTAACCTAAGTCTTTCTTTTTTAATGTGTGTGTGCGCACATGTATGTGTGAGTGTGCGCCTTTTTTAGTCGTTTCATTTAGCCATTCCCTCTGTCAGGAATATACCTCCATACCATATTCAGTTCCTCCTTATCACACAGCCTATTTTCTTCATAGCACTTAGTGTCTAAAATCATCTTCTTCTTATTACTCTCTCCTCCCTCAAGAGCAGGCTCCATGTGAGCAGGAAATGCACCTTGTTCACCGTTACGTCAACTCCTAGAATGGGTCTGGAATCTATTTCTTTATTTGTCATATATTTCATATATTTACTGAGCAGCTACTATGTGCCAGACATCAGCTTGGCACCTGTCTCACAGAGAGGAAGGAGCTGGGTCCTGCTGCTCTAGAAAGTGGCTCATTTAGTTTCTTTTTGTGGCTGCATCTGGTGGCTTGGTCCCACACTGCCTTATTTAAGAACAAGGCAGAACAGAAAGGCAGATCTGGAATGCAGGTTGGAGTTACCTTGGGCCAGTTACATGGTGTTCCAATTATCTATTGCTGCATAACAACTCACCCCAAACCAAGTGGCTTATAATATCACTTTTTATTATTTTATTTACTTTTTACATTATCTTTTGCTGTGCTGGAAAATACGATCTACCACAATTAGCCTCTTGAGTTTCAGCTTCTCCATAAAATTACTGGATTACATACATGGAAATTCGAATTTTAAAAGATGAACTAAAACAAATAGCTGATTGCGTAACATGCCTAGGGTCTTAGTGGATGATCATCTCCTTTTCTTACCCTCCAGACACGAAGGCAATTATCTTTTGTTTCATTTTTTGTTTGTAAAGAGCTTAGAATGAAAGATTTCCTGGGGAGTGATTTCAAAGGTTTTTTAAAGTCAGGTTTATTGAGGTGTAATTTATGTACAGTAAATTCATCCTTTTTAGTATACAGATCTATGAGTTCTGACAAATGCACATAGTCGTCTAACTACCACCACAATCAGGATCTGGAACATTCTGTGCGACACTTCCTAGCCACCCTTTCCTTCCCCAGCTCCTGGAAACCACTGATCTGTTTGTTTTCTGTCCCTATCATTTCATCTTTTCAAGAATGTCATACAAATGTAATCATACGGCATGTAACCTTTTGAGTCTGGCTCCTTTCATGCAGCATAATGCCTTTGTGATTCATCTATGTTGCTGCCTGTGTCACCACTTCATTCCTTTTTAAAGCTGAGTAGTTGCCCATTGACTGACCATACTGCTTTTTGTTTTATCTATCTCCAGCTTATTTTTCAGATAAGGAATCTTTAAAATGAAATTCAGTGTGGGAACTCGAAATAGAGAACAAATGAGAACTGAGATCTTCTGGTGCGATCGTAGTTGGTGGGGGTGGGATAGGGACCACTTCTCCTATAAAAAATGTACGGGGTTCCTTAGAATACAGTTTGAAGATCCCTGGTCTATCTGCTTATGAATGATCCTGTCTGTCATCTGCCCTCTCTCAAGTTATGAAGTCTCTGTGGGTTTTATTTTCCTGGAAGTCGTTTTCCATTGTTCCAAGGAGATGGATCTCAGTGAGTGAGGGATTGTGTGATGGTAGGAGGACAGAAGCTTAGAGGTCAGTCTGTCTTGATCTAGGCACTATCTTGAGCAGGTTCTGGCTTCCTCTATGTCTCTATTTCTACATCTGCAAAATGAAGATTGAATTAAATTAGGCACACGTGGGGAACCCTGGTAGGGAATGAGAAGAGACTGAGGATGCTGGCTCTAGACCCCAAAGCTCCCATGACTCTGTTCTCTTTCCTCTGTCCCCAGCCAAGAGGAGAGCCCTCTCCAGAGCCACCATCCTGTTGAGCAGTGCTGAGCCTATTGGAGGACAGATGTAGCAACAGCATGGAGGGTGTGGGGTGAAGGAGGAGGGTCTGTTTTTATCTTCTCTGACTGCTTAGAAATGGAACTGCACATTGGCCCTGACCCCTCTGGCTAGGACAACTGGAGCCTTAGGAATCATATGATTCTTTCATGTGGCTGACACCCCACTGCTCTGATGATGCCTGTAGAAATTGCCCAGCTCTAGCACTCAGGGGAGCCTCTTGCTGCTGGGTTTCAGTTCTTTGCCTTAACCACAGAAGTGTGGTTAAACTGTGTTCTCACTGGAATAAATAATTACAAGTGATATGGTACAATTTAACATTCAGTAGTATCATTCTCTCAAAAGCACAGAGACTATCAGATTCACACCCTGTTTTGAGAGAAGGGACATTTAATTTGATCTCAGACTTTTCTTCTTGGGATATCTTCCAGAAATACTCCTGATGCCATGCTGGATATAACTGGGGCTAAGACCATCTTAAACAATTACCATCACCTACTTTAATCCCACCACTGACAGTGACTCAATTGTCATTATACTTTCAGGTCATTCAGGTAAATAAAATGGCCCTTCTCTCTCCCTGGATCCCAGCCCTGCATTGGCTCCAGACTCAAGAATGGCAGGCAGCCTGTTTAACTCCAGATTCAGCAAGGGTTGGTTTTCCATTTGTTCATCCTGGGATCCCAGAAGTGGTGAGACCAGTGCTGCCTGGACTGTCCTTGGTGGGTGGTCCAGGCTTGGTTCTTATCTATAAAGCCCAGCTTGGTGTGGTCTGAGGGCCTCTGCAGTAGGAGAGAGTTTTCCACCGTGGCTTAGATGTCTACTTGTGCAAAACAACCCAGATGAGCCAGTAGAGCTCTTCCCCAGGAAGAGCCTCGTGGTCAAGTCTTATGAAGAGGCATGAAAGAAACACTCAAAATGAGCAACAGAAGGAGCAATTCAAACAGCACCTGAAACCCACCTGGAAAGCTGCTTCATTTCTCCTTGCTGATGTCTTAGGTCTTCATGCTATCATTTTGCAGTGGCTACTCCCTATGCCTGGGACACCCATCTCCAAGATATCAGCATGGTTCATGCCCTCAGCTCCTTCACGTCTTTGCTGACACCTCACCTTCTCATGAGGCCAGCCTTGACCTTCTATTTAATACCGCAATCTGAACTCCCACTCCTGCACTCCCAACCACTTACTGGTCTACTTAATTTCCCATATCATTGAACTCTTTCTAATATACATAATTTACTTATTCATATGTTTATTAACTAATATATGCTTTCACTACAATAAGATAATCTTCACAAGGCAAGATCTTTGCTTTGTTCCTTAATCTATCTCAAACACCTTTTACAGTGCCTGGCAAGTTGTAGATGCTCAATAGTGTTGAATAGATAAATGA
The DNA here is from genome assembly GCA_028627145.1 of Eidolon dupreanum. Taxonomy (NCBI): domain Eukaryota; kingdom Metazoa; phylum Chordata; class Mammalia; order Chiroptera; family Pteropodidae; genus Eidolon; species Eidolon dupreanum. Next base: position 31,452,298 of record CM053504.1, on the reverse strand, counting down.
GTATTTCTTATCAGCAATGGAGAGAGCATTGAGGTCTGAAGACAGGGGTCTGTAATCTGTGTCTGTTGCTTAGCAGCTCTGTCAACTTTACACACACGATTTGACCTCCCTGAGCCTCAGTTTTCTCACCTGGAAAATGGAAATAATAGTATGACTACTGCACAAGACTCTAGTAGACACATTAAAATAAATAAAAAGAAACAGATGTACTAGTTTTCTAGGGCTACTGTAATAAAGTATCACAAACTGGATGGCTTGAAAAACAACTTATTATCTCATAGCCCTGGAGGATAGAAGTCCAAAATCAAGGTGTCAGCAGAGTCTTGCTTTCTTAGAGGAGGATCCTTCCTTATGTCTTCTAGCTTTTGGTGTTTTGCCAGCAATTCTTGGCATTCTTTGTCTTGTTGACACATCACTCCGATCTCTGCCTTTATTGTCACATGACTATGTTTTCATTGTGTGTGTCTGTTTCCTCTTCTTAGGACATCAATCACATTGGAATGGGGCCCACCCTATTCCAATATGACCTCATCTTAACTAATGACATCTGCAACAACCCTGTTTCCAAATAAGGTCACATTCTAAGGTCCTGGGGGATAGGACTCCAATACACCTTTTTAGAAGACATAATTCAAAGCTTAACAAGGTGAGAATAACTTTAATAATATATTTTATTTAACCCAGTATATATATTGTTTCAACATGTAATCAATATAAAACATTATTAATGAATTATTTTATCTTTTTTTTTTATTCTAAGTCTTGAAATCACTGTGAGCTCTATGCTGGCAGTACATGTCAATTTGACCAGCTGCATTTTCAAGCATGTCTAGTAGCTACCATACTGGAGAGTGAAGGTGTGGATGGAGTTAACACAGCCATTTCAAATAAGTACAAGGCCATGTCCATTTAATAGTAGCCTAAGGAGCAAATTTACAATAGAGCTTTCTTATCTTAGTCTAGGCACCCCTGTATTACTCTCAACAGCAGTTTTTCTGCTGCCATCACCCCATTCCCAGGCATTTCTTTTTGTGTCTAGGGCAGTGTAAATAACCTGACATTAGGTGTAACCTGGAGATGGTGTTTAAAAAACGTATCTGGAACCCCGACTGAAGGATGGGCAGATTTATGGCTCAACCAGGGAAGTTGAACTGGGGTGAACACAGACCCCACCAAGGTCTCCTTGGGCCTAGTTCAGGCCAAATCCAGTTGTCTCATGGGTATGGAGATGGCATGTTGTGCTCACATCAGGTCTATGCTTCCCAGACTCCCAGTTTTCCTTCCTGGCCCCTACTGCTCCACAAAATGTATCCACAATTTATCTTTGATATTAATCATACATGCCCACCTTGTCCTCCTCTGAAGCAGGGAGCCATCTTTAATTTGCAATTACAGACATGCAAGCTCAAGAACACCAAAAGATGTGGGCCCCACCCTCAAATTAAAGTTATAGCCCCCAGGCTGTCAGAAATGTGGGCCCTCCAGTAGGGGACCTGGGGACATATATTCAGGATCCACTTTATCCCTTCAATGGCTCTGCCAGGTAAGACAGAGTTCCAGCAAGTTGTCCTATCCTTGATCATAGAACTCCTGGACCTTCCCAGGCTGTGGTAAATAGGTTTTTGCTTCATTTTTAAGTTTGAGTAGTGAGATTTGCTGTATCCCTCCTCAGAAGCCAGAACACAGGAGAGAACCCAGCCCCCCTCCAGGCATCCAGCACAGTTCTGTAGGAGTCTCATGTTCAACCTTAATTTCTTCTTTTATCACTCTTTTCTGGGTCATGACCTCATGTTTTCCTTTAGCCCTGGAATCTTGGCTGGCTCTTTTAATTTGGCAGTCATAGCCCTCCTGTTTATGAATCCTCACTGGCCTCGTGTGTGCTCTGTGGACATCCAGGCAAGGGCCAAGAGCCTGGTGGCCCAAATTCAGTTTTGTGCAGCATCAGATACTGTTTGTATAGGAGAGTCTTGCTATTGGTGCCTGAGATGAAGATTCAAGGATAAGTTGTTTATTTGGGAGGTGACCCCAGGAGACATTGGTAAGGGCTGGGGGAGTGGGACAGGGATGGGAAGGAGCCAGCACAGGTACGTTATGGAGCAGGTTACAACTGTGGGAGGCAGTGAAGTGCCCACTCCTAAGGATAACCTCCCTGGAGGGAGAGAGAGGGTGTTTCTGCACCAATTTTCATAGGCCAGGGGTAGCTGGAAGTGGGGTTACTTCTGTTGGCCCTTCCAGCCTGGCTTGCTCATGGGCAGAGCAGATTTCTGAAGCTTCAGAAAAAGCATTTGTGTAAAGACAAGTAGACAATGTCAGGTGGAATTGATAACACCCAAAGAATGTGGGCTGGGCATCCATACCTGTTACAGCTCACTTCCATACAGGTTGAAACTTCTGTTCTTTTATCACATATTGTTGGGCACCTACTTGTGCCATGCCAAGTATCTAGTGGCTGAGAATAAATGTCAAGTGAAGGGAGGGAAGAATGAGTCATGGGGGATCAAGGAGGGTCTGGAGGTGTGTTGAGTACAAGGGGGATGGTGCTGAACTTCCAGAAGCACGCTTGCCAGCTGGTCTGCAGGGCCGAGATCACGAGTGCGGAAATGGACTGGATGGCCGTCCTGGGCAGCTGCATCAGGGATTGGCCCTTGTGACCCAGCTCCACCTCAGCCCTACCTGTTGTCTTTGACCAACACACAGGGCTCAGCCACCTTGGGGACTCCTCCATTTGGGGGACTTTAGTTTCTTTGGGGTCTCAACCAACTTGAAGTCTCAATCATCTTGGGAGTATTTTCCACCTCCTTCAGCACAATTTCCTTGGAATCGGGGAATTCTAAGATGATTGACTTAGCTTGTGTTTCCAGAAGTAAATCTAAGAACCAAGACAGAGAGAAGAGAGACAGAGAGAGGGGCAGAGTGGAGACAAGTCATAGAAGGGATGCCCCAAAGGGGTGGGACAGTGAGTTTCATAACCTCGCTCTCCTAAAGCCCCTCCCCAGCTGTCCTTTCCCCGCTTCCTGCCTTCCTGTCTTGATTGGCCACATGAAACCAGGAGGGGAAGGAGGCCAGGTAAGTGGGTGGGGAGTTGTGTGACCTTGACATCATTGACCAGTACCTCTCATCCCAGAATGTCAATAGGAAGCGACAGTCTCTGAAACTCACCCAGCAAGTAATCTTTCACCAAATTTATTGGAAGAACCTCATAAGTACAACTATTTCTCCCCATATGACAAGCTCCAGGTAGGGAGAAGAGCAAGCATTTGGTATGGTGGTGGGGTGGTAGGGGTGGGGGGAATAGTCTGAAGGCCAGTGGCTGCCACTTGAGGGGGTCTCGTGGGAGCTTCAAACACAGCAGTGAAGAAAACATAAGAGCTCCTCCCAAAGCTCCACTCAGACTCATCCTGGCCTTTCATCCCCTCCCTGGGGCAGGGAGAGGAGTCCAAGTGGATGAGAACTCAGAGGGAAGGAGAGTTCTAGCCCATTGTAAGACCCCAACTCCCAGACCCTTCCCGGAGCCAACCCTGCATTCTCAGCCCTTCTTCCCCTGGATCCAAGGAAGGGAAATTAACATTTATTGTGTGCCTGATACTCACTAGGTATTGCTCATGTATAATGTCATGTGATCCTCACAGCAGCCCTTCAAGGTAAGTCCCCGCCCTCTTGGGACTTCATTTGGCAGGAGGTAGATACTTAAACAAACAATTGCGCATTGTGCAACAAATGCTATGAGGAATGAATGCTAAAACCCCAGTAGGGGTCAGGGAAGGCTCCTCTTTGATAGTTGATAGCTTGGAGGGTAAGTTGAGAAGGGTCATGGAGCCCCTGACAAAGCTGGTCAGGGTGCTGGGAAAAGTACTGTTCTTGGTAAGTGAGATTGAGCACACGTGGGCTACTTAGGGACCTGAAGTGAGTTTTGCAGGGGAGAGGGAGTTGTGGAAGGAGTGGGGAGCTGTGGTGGGAGATGAGGCTGTTGTCAGATCTGGAACTACCCTGTAAACCATACTGAAGAGAACAGGGGCAAGGCATTGAAGAGAGTCACCCACAGGAGTGACCTGCTCAGCTCTGTGGTTTAGAAAGAAACCCCATAAACCCTACACTCCATCTCCCTCTCCCCCACAAGACCCATTTCAGGTCCCTAGGCTGGTCATGTGCGCTCTCTCTGAAGGCTGTGTATACAGTGGGTTCTGTCTGGGTTGGCTGTAAGAGGGACAGTGGCTCCAGTAGGTGCTGGAGGTGACAGTGGCTTAGACTGAGTTTCTTGGGGTGGAGAGAAAAGGACTCCCACCTCTCGAAAGCTTTTAGGGAATCCCTAAGACAAGAAATTCAGGCTGCTCTGGGCTACTTCTGTCCCTTTTGCAACCTTTATTTTTATGTTTTTACTTTTCACTTTGTTATTAACTTCTTTATTGGTATATAACTTACAGATGGTAAAGTGCAGGAATTGTAAGTGGCAGCTCACTAGATGTTTACATGTGTGCACAGCTGTATGACCCAGATGGAGACATGGGGTGTTCCCAGCTCCCAGCAGCATCCTTCATGCTCCCTTTACGTCAATCACTGCCTCCCATTTAGCCACCATTCTGACCTCTATCACCATTGGTTAGTTTTGCCTGTCCTTCACTTTCATGAAAATGGAATGATATAGTACATGCTTTTTTTGCTCAATATTATGTCTCTGAAGTTTACCCATGCCAGTGTGTGTCACGGTAGTTTATTTGTTTACTGTGTTGTGTTTCATTGTGTGAAGACACGCACTTTATTTATATGCCCTCCTGCAGATGGGTATCTGGTTGGTTCCAGTTTGGGGCTATTGTGAACAGTGTATGTTGCACATGCCTTAAGGTGCTCATATGCAACATAAGCACTCATTTCTGTTGGGCATACTCCCAGCAGCGCAGTTTCCAGGCTGCGCTTTTAGGAAGTCCTCTTCTACCTTCTCCCCATCCTTCAATAAAAGGTAAGGTTTGAGGGGTACTGGGAATTAGGAGTTCTTCACACCATATATACTCCCACAGACGGGTGGTTATGCTGATATCAGGGCACTTGCCTGTCCAATGAGCTAAGATATTCCCCTATTTAAACAAAAGGAGGCAGGTTTCTTTGGTAAATTGCCAAGAGTGCCTTATAACTCCTTTTCTCTCAGTGGATCATTTCGCAGGATGAGTGATCTGAAGACCCCACACTGGGAAAATGTGTGTAGAGGGATATTTAGGATAAAGTATTCTTAGAATATTTATTTTTGTTTTGTTCCCTGGGGCCTGTTTCATCCAAATCTGAGCCTGAGGCAGAGGTTGGGCCAAGCAGGGTATCTCTCTTGGGACTTCTGGTGTGAGCACAGCAGTATCCATCCACTCTTGTTTTTGGCTCCATCCAACTCTGAGTATTTAATTGACTTATCCAATTCTGTAGAAATCAGAGGAGGATGGAACCAGGCCTCTGAGGAGTTCCCAGGAGCTCCAGAGCATGCAGATCCCTACACAAATGAGGGAGGGTTTTGTCCTCTCTGGAGCCAGTGGGGCCTTTGCACCTGCCTATTCCTCTGGCTTTCCCCACAGATATCTCAGAGTCCACTTCTTCAGCCTCTCAGGCTTTGACCCAGAAGGTCACCCTGACCATCCTAAAAATTGCCGCCTCTCACTTTCTGTCTACTTTCCTGCTTTTCTCGTTAGGTCTCACCATTACTTACCACACTGCTCTGTTACTTATTAACTTGTCAATATCTACCCCCACCCCCACTCAGCTAGAATGCAAGTCTTGTGAATCTAGAGACTTTTATTTGTCTTGTTCTGCTGTGTTCCCGGAGCCTAGGACACTGCCTGGCAACCAGTAGGTGCTCTGCAAATAGGTCCTGAGTGAATGAAGGAGCATCTGCTGCGTTCTTATTAGAATTCTTTCTTGTGCTTTTGTTGTTTCTGCCTAGAAGATGCCAAATTGGCAGTCTGATTTACAGAGATGGGGACCACACATAGGGCCACACTGGCTTAATTCAAGAGAAACCTACTCGTTATTTGCTCTGAGCCAAGCACTGGGCGGGGAGCTGATGTGGGATTCTGAAACCCATCATGAGACCGCACACCATGGTTAGTGGGTTCAGAGTAGAACACAGGGCTCCTTTTTGTTTTAACTGATGTTGCATTAAAAGTGTGTGTGTGTGTGTGTGTGTGTGTGTGTGTGTGTGTGTGTGTGTGTGTACTATGCAAAGTGAAGTTTCTTTCTTACCTCTACTCTCTATGTTCCACTTCTCCCCACAGGAAATCCCTGATGACAACTTTTGTTTATGCTTCCAGAGAAATTTCATGCATTTATAAGCACATGATGCACACTCTTCAGCATGCTCTTCTTTCACTTAACAATAGGTCTTGGAGATGCTTCTAGCTCAGAGCAGAAAGCTCTCCCTCATAAAAGGCCATGGAGTATTCTATCAGGTGGAGAGAACATAATGGAATTAACCCTCCATACCCATGGACACGAAGTTCCAGTCCAGTTTTTGCCATATTACAATGGCTTCATGTTGTACTTTGTGTTGAGAGAGCGAGAGAGAGAGAGAGAGCGAGAGAGGGAGATTTATCGGTGCATATTTTAAGCACCAGCCATGGTGTTAAACTCTAAGATGAGGCTCTTGCCCTTAGAGCCAATCTAACAATGAATCTCAATGCCCTAACCATTTTTTCCTTCCTGGTAGAAATTCCTCATGGCTCCTCCAGGAGGGCGGGGGAGAAGTAGAAAGTCCAGAAGAGGCTCCATTTTGAAATGTGCACTATGGTTGATTTTTACCTGGAGACTCTCAATCATAAGCTGGGCAATTCACAAATATGCATCTGGGCAGCCCCAGGGTTGTGAGTTTGTCGTGATATATTTAGAATGAGCCCTTTAGTGGTGCTCCAGGCCAGAGAGTAAATAGTCGCTTGCAGGGGCATTTAAAACAAGCATAGAAAGAGGCTATAATTACAGAACTCAGGAAATGCTGTACTTGGAGGTTTTCTGAAATGACATGCTATTTGACCCAATATTTTCCCCGAATGCAGGGGCCTCTTTGATCTCTGTGGCCAGCCTCCTTTGTACAATGACTGGCTCACAGCGGGTCTCTGAAGGAACTTGCCCAGCTGGGCTGGAGGCTCATAACTGGGAGGACTGGGCTGAGCGTTGGTGGAACTTGTCTTGGGTTGCATTTTCTGGGAAGCAGATAAGGATAGAGTGCCAGTAGATGATTTGAGAGGCAGTTCCTGGAAACACAAGGATGAGAGTAGGGAAGGGAGAAAGAGATGAGAAGGAAGCCTGGCAGAGTATAAATGGGCAGTTACTGGGGCCCTGGAGCTTGCACAGAACATGTTGCAGGGTTCTCCACCTGAGGGCAAGGAAGCTAGAGTATTTATTCCACCAACACCCATTTCTGGTTGACGACTCCTCTGGAGGGACTGGGTTTCGAGTCCCCAGCCTATCATGCATGAGTGCATGAGGCTGGGGAGAAAAGCTATTGGGTTGGCCCCAAGGGATTTTTATGCAAAACCTCCCAATTGAGAAGTGTTGGCAAATGACCCCCATGTTTCCTAAATGCTATGAGAGCCAAATAACACAAGTTGAACTTTTGGGATGCAGCTTGTAGACCTCTAGGTGCTGTCAGTATTAGAGGGAGGGCAAGACCCCAATGTCCCCGCCACACGAACAGGCTGCCTCCTAGGTGCAGACTGGGAGACCTCTCAACCCATATAGTCTGAAGAACCAGAGAACTCTAAGCAGCCCATGGTTTTCCCATCTGTCCCTCCACATCCCCACTTTAAAAATCTTAATGACTCTATCTGAACTGGAACAAGATCTATATACTCAAAACTTATGGGACTGGAACAAAATTGCAACACTCTTTGAATTGAACTCAAATATCCTTTGTGAGAACCTATGATTGAGGGTAATAACAAAAATGACCTTGTGAGCAGAAGAGACAGTAGTTTACAGATTGCGATTTAGGTCCCATCAAGAGCACCCCACCACCCTCTCCCCCACAACTAAACCTCACTTTGCCACTTCCCCACCTGGGAAACAATGCCCGAAGCTGCCATCACAGCACTATTCTTCAGCGTATGGCCCAGTTAAAAATTCCACTAAGTCAGAGAGGGCAGACATTTTAGGCCTCCTCAATCACTTATACCTCAGTATAAATGAGTTTTTCAGATTAAATAGCATTGCTTTTTACTGAAATCTTTATAGGAAAATGATATGACTTTTGGGATATGTTTCAAAGTGATAGAAGAAGTGAAGAATCGGTCAGGTGTAGATGCAAAAAGATTGGTCATGAATTTAATAATAATTGAAGTTGAGTCCCGATGATCATATGCCCGTTTTGTATATTTTTAACATTTTAACATTTCTATAATGAAATTTCTTGGAAAAACTTTAGAAGTTATTATTTTTGTCACTGAGTGGATGGATGTGAACATCACTGAGTAAGAGCAGAACCCAAAGACATGCTGAAAGTATATAATGCCTCAGAGGAGGTTTTGTGGACATAATCAGCTAGCACCTGTCCTATACTTTTTCACTCTAGAGCCTAAAGAAATGTTAACTTTGATTTTGGAAGTACCTCTAAATTCTAGAAGAGAATTTAAGTTTCTGTATGCATTGTAAACAAGTGTTCTAGAGTGACTGTTGGTAAAATTTAACTTGAAGAAAAATCTGATGTGGTTCTAGAAGCATATGGGAAGCACACAGCACTCTCTGGCTGTGGGGTGCTTGAATCAGCTGGCATAAGTTCTTAAGAGCTGTTTCTGCCCATCTCTTTCTTATTCTATTTTCTTGGACATCAGGTAGGCAGCTTGAAATTGGCTACAGTGAGAGTATTTACACTGCAGAAACTGGCAAATGCTACCAACTAGGACTTTTTTTTAAAGAGCTGGTTGTTAGACAGGTACCAGCACACCACTGATATGAGGTCTTCTGTCTTGGGATGGCCACAGGTATGGAGCTTCCATCTAAATGTCTGTGGACATTCTCCAGAAACAAACTGCTGTCAACACTTGTCAGAGCTTGGGCAGAGTGAAGATTGACAGAGAAGGGGATGCAGCAGCAGACTGCCTTCATTTAAAACACTTAGGTGTTCAAATGTGCCCGGGCCAGGGGCAACCATGATAGAGACCTAATCCATGTCAACACACTTTTGTTGAGCATAACTTGGGGATTGGCCAAGTTCTGAATGGAGATGATGGGTTAGAAAAGGATGATGATTAATTTCATTTGGAGTGCTGTGTTTAGAAGGATTCTGAGGCCAGTCTGGGCTCAGCAGGAAAGAGAACAGAAATATCTTAGTGATGTCTGCCACATGTGTGCCAGATGCTTGCCACCGTTAATCTACTACTATATGCTAGGTCTTTGGCTAGACTCTTGCTCTCAAATAGCTTAAAGTCTTATGACCAACAAATGCTTATTTAGTCATTCATTCATCCATCCACTCTTCTTAGGCTACCTGCAATGAGTTTATCAGAAACTTTCCTGAGAGAAATGAGTAGGAGTTTGAGGCCATCAGATATAATTTAAAAATCTGCTATTTTGCGCTGTCCATCATCTACCATTCCTTTGGGGGATCCACTCTCCTCCCCTCTCAGTGTACTTTCTGACTCCAGGATGGCTAATCAGCACATATATGCCCTTGACCACAGTGACTGTGTCAGGTTGAACACCTGATGTAGGTTAGGCTAAGGAGAGCCCACCTTGGGAACTGCATTGGTAAAGAGACTCTTTCTTTTCACTGAGATTAATAAACAGATAGAACATGTGGCCTTTCCATTGGTGGCCATGTTTTTCTGTCACATGGAGTGAACTAGCTTGAAAAGGTGGTCAACAGAGAGAAAAGCAGAGGTGAAAATGGAAAAAAGTAGGTGCCCTATGATATTTTTGAGCACCTGAAAGCTGCTATTCCTGAAGCCAATACCCTAGACTTATCAGGTACATAAACCAATGAATGATATTCAAACAAGTTGGATTTGGATTTCTGTCCATATCTCAAATAGTCCTAGTGATACCTTGCACTGATACCCCTAGAAGACCCAAAGCCATGTAGACAGCCATCACCTCTATCTAGTAAGTAATAAAGGTGGTTCATTTCCAATTAGTTTGCTGTCCAGATGGTAGGCTGATTTTGACTGGGGTCTATAAGAATCCCACATGTTACTGGGTTTTCAAGCTATGTTTTTTTAGGAATGGGGGAGGCCTGCCATGCCCTATACTCCATATTGGGAGGCATGGATGCAGCTGGCAGAAAACCCGGCTCCCATTTGAAATTCCCTATCAAACTCCCAAAGAACTTTAAGAAACTCTTTGGCAGGATTTACTAAGGTAAACATAAACCTACTGTAAGACCCAGCTGTTCCACTTCTGGGTCTACACCCAACAGAGTTGGGCACCCATAGCCATTGAAGATTTATCCATTAATATTCATAACCGCTTCACTCATAATAGTTCCCAAATGGAAACAACCCAACTGTCCATCAACAGGAGAATGAATAAACATATTATGGTAAATTTATATAAGGAAATACTACACAGCAAAGAAAAAGTATGACCTGCCATTACATGTAGTGAAATGGGTGAATCTCACGAGTAGAATGTTGAGTAAAAGAAGTCAGATATAAATGAGCAATTAGCCATATGGTTCTATTTATATGGAGGTTAAAAACAGGGAAAGCAGAAAAAAATAAATAAATTAAAAAAAAAACCAGAAAAGCAGATCTTTGGTGACATAAATCAGAGTAGTGGTTACCCTTGAGGGAGCTACTGACTGGGAAGGGGCATTAGGTTGCCTTCTAGGCACTGAAAATGGTCTCTGTCTTGCGCTGGTGGTGATTTCACAGGTGTGTGCCTATGTAAAATTTATCCACCTGTACTTAAGATTGGTGCATTTTACTGTGTACCAATTATACCTCAATACAAAAGAAATAAAAATCCTGCCTGTGGGTCCCAATGGCCCTGAGAAAAAAACCCTCACTTATCTAAGAACTAGATGATCTGCCCTGCTCAGTGCCCTCTGTTTTAGCCACACTGGCCTTCTTTAAGCTCCATCCTACCTCTTCCTGTAATGTTCTTCCCCAGGTCTTTGCCTAGCTGCACCCATGAGGCACCTTATCTCTACCAAGTAGCCCCAATTAACGAGATTAGTTCTGCCATTAGAACCAGGTGAACAGGGACTCTGCTCTGAGCCCTGCTCTTGCCTCCCCCACCCATAGCCCTACCCACAGGACAAAAAGTGGATGAGGCCAAGGACATTCACTCAGAGGCCATGTGTGCATATACTCTCTTCTGATGGCCCAGCTTTGCTTCCAAGGTTGCACAGGGCTCCCTTCTCTGGACTTGTTCTCCCATATGTGGATCACAACACAGGGTGTGCACCTGTAGATAGAGAAAACAGGGTGGAAGGTGGCTGTATACCTGGGTTGTTCACATCTGTGAAGGCTCCTTCAGAATTATGACAGAGCATAGAGTAGGAAGAGAAGGGGGGTTCACTTTAGGCCAGTGGCCTCCACTTGAACTCTTGCCTAGGGTACACGGATATTATCAGAGGGTCTGCTCTCCACTATCCTGTCTAATTATTTTGTTTATTATTTTTTTTTGCTGGCTTTTTATCTGTCTGAGAATGAGGTAGATTGCCAGCATCTAGTATAGTGCCTGGCACATAGTAGCTACTCAATAAACACTTGCTAACTGTGTCAGTGAAGGCTGTCCCACTAACCTTCTGGACCCACAAGAGGCTGTGAGGAACACAGCGTGGTCAGCAGGGACTGAACTGAACCAGTCTGAAGGGTTCCTCTGGACTTGGAGCGTGGTGACCCTTTATCAACTCTGCTTCAAGAGGGCTCATGTTCTCTTCTCTGGAGATGTGGGGCTTGCTACCCTAGCCTCCACTGGGCTGCATTAAACTCCTACTGAGCTTGTGCTTTGGCTAGACTGGCAGATGGGGAGTTGAGTCCTGGGGGTAGGAATCATGTGGCCAGCTCACTTAGCTACTCTAGGGTGGGGCAGGTGAGGGAGATAGGTCAGCTATGAGGGCAGTCCCCTCGACTAGAGGGAATTCAGGAAGTTTGAGGAGTGTTTGCCCTCCTCCCCTCCCAACAGTCTCCTCATCACTCATAAAGTCCAAGAGGCCAGTCAGGAAGTGAGATAGCTGCTTTTTGTGTTTGACTTATCTAAATATAACAGATATATAGAAATGTGCACATGGTATAAGTGTACAGCTTGCCACATTTTCACGAACTGAGCACAACCAGATCAAGAACCACTACGATACTGGCCCAGAGACCCTGCACTCCCCTCTAGCCTGTACCCTGCAAGGCAGCCACAACCATCAGACAGCAGAGTTGTGCTTTGCCTTTTTGTGCTTTGTATTTGTGGAGTCATCCAGCATGTGCTCTGTGTCTGATTTCTTTTGCTCAATATGATAGTGATGTGCATACTTGTAGACTGTTTTCAGTAGAATATTCCACTGGATGGCATTTATTTATCTAGTTGCTTATTTATTATAATTATTATTGATTATTCTTTATTCAATTTATCCATTTTACTGTTGATGGAGATTTGGGTAGTTTCCAGTTTGGGGCAACTGTGACTTGTGCCAAGTGTCTCTTGCTTTTCCCTCTGGCAGACATCTGGAAGGGAACTGCAGGGACAAGAGGTGAATGTGTGTGACAGGTCAACTTCATTAATTCATGGAACACGGTTTGTTTATTGCAAGGAGGGATAGCATATGGTTTTCTAAGGCTGTTGGACCTTACCATGTGGGGTAAAATTTGCCTGACTTGGTTGGGAAACATTCTCATTTTCATTTTAAAGGAACCTGCCATGTCCCCCCATAACATGACCTCCAAAGATACTTCCAAAGTCTGGACCCTATGGGACCACATTCCTTTTTCCTCCCAGCTCCAGGGCAGCACCTGCCCCAAGGCTGGAGGGATGGAGGTGTGATCACAGTAACAGGGTAGGAGAACACCACAAAGAAAGTGGGTGAGGGGAAAAGAAAAAAAGAGATTGAAGACAGAGATGGCATCAGTTGCAAAGTGAAAATGAATGAAACCAGGGGCCGAGAAGCGCAACCAAATAGATCTGGGGGAAATATATATAACTTCAAATAGGTAACAATTGTGTTTTTTTTTTAATCAAATTCTTGTGAGATGTGGCTTCAATTTGAAAGGCTCACAGGACTCGACTCAAAATGACTCCAGGGAAATGAGAAAAATGAGGTCACTGGGCCAACCTCAGAGGCTGCAGGAGCCTTGATAGGAGAAGGGAGGCCTTCTGGGAGCTAACGGGACCATATCCATGTTCTTTAGACAGCAGAGGCCAATCTGCTGCCTGGGGCCTAAGGGAAAAGACTGTAGAGTTCTCCAGCACACAGCAGTAGGACCTTCATCCTTGTCTCTCTGCACCAGTCTTACTCAGGGCTGGGCACATTTCTAAATGTCAGACTCCTCAGAGGGAAGGACCTTGACAGAAAGGCCAGGCCAGGGTTGGAACTCGGGCAAAGCAATGAGGCTCTTGTCTTGGGTGCAACATATAAATGGGCACCAATACAGTAATTAAGATAAATAATATTTTAATATGGTGTTTTAAAAATCAAAACTAATGCCAAAAAAACAATAATGAATAAAATATCGAAAATTTAAATGATGATATGATCCAATCCTGCACCTGTCTGACCCTGCCTTACCTCACCCTAGTCCAGCACTGAGTCCAATAAAATCTAGTCTATAATAGCAGACAGCTGGCCTGCAGACCATAGCTTGCCAATTTGGTTTTTAAGAACTACTACATAAGGTTGACCATTATCTTTCATGAATCCATTAGCCTGCTGGGTGTCTGGGAGTGACAAAAGACACAGACTCCAGGTGTTACGGACATTGAGATTAGTAGACAGGAAATAGAAGACAATGAGATATTCATATGTGGGTAGCTGACAGCACAGCCAGGAGGAGGGGTGGCAAGATGGCCAATAGTCCACCAAAATGTAAGTTCTTCCTTATCTAGTATGAAGTTATGGCTGGGAAGAAGTTGTCCAGCCTGGGACTACATTTCTCATCATCCCTTGCATTCTGGTAGAGGCAAGTGACCAGTTCCCACCAGTGGGGATGTAAATTGATGTGAGATGGGTGTGTCTTTCCCATTCTATCTTTGTCCATTTTCCTAGCTGAATGTAGAGGACTCTGAGACGGGAAAATATGGAGACACTAATGGAAGGAGAATTCAGACTCCTGAATTAACATATGGAAGGCCACCTCGACTTCAAACAAATACATTGGGCTTTTAAGTGAGTCAGAAACAAACTTGTACTGTGCAACTCATTGTGATGTGGGTGCTTATTACAGCAGCTAGCATTACCCTAACTCATAGAGGAAGTCATCGAGAGCCAGAGTAACCCCAAGAAGGAGATCACAGAGGAGGCCTAAATGGTCTCTCAAGCTTGGGTGGCATTTGGACAGGAGTCAAACAGAACTTTCAGGTTGGGTGAATGAGAAGAACAAAGAAGACATGAGCTTTGGGTGTCTTCCACTTGTCTCGTTCGACCCTTCACAGCTGGCAGTAAACTTGGAGGGGACATCTATGGTAGGGTCTGCAAGGCTGCTCACTTTGAAGAACTCTTCCTCCCCTACTGCCTATCACGCTGGCCTACCCTTGGTCACCACTGAGTTGATCATTACCCTCCCCCAGGACTTTAAAACCTGCAACTAAGGATTACACCCCCTGTTTCTGCTATGGATGTGAGTTCCGGGACTGGGGGCAACCATGTTTCCAGCATTGTGGAAGTCATAGTCTGTGGTCAGAGAGATTAAAGCTGCTAGGCGGAGAGAGACAGAGATGAGAGGCAGAGTAGTGCAGGATGTGATTAGGGTCCCAGCTGCCTGAGATCCAGGCTCTCTTCTGCTTTTCATTCACTAACTTGGAATATCTCTGAAATAACTCTTTCTAACAAACTCCTGCTCTGGGTCCATCAAGGTCTAACTGACTTTTTGTCATGTGCACACCAAAGATTCCAATGAACCCAATCCACTAAACCAAGATATTTATGGAGCACCTACTATGTGCAATAGTGTGGTCAGCTATTTGTGGCTTTGAGAAGAGCTGTGGGAGAGGAAAATATAGAAAGGAGGGAACCCTGACAGCTCTGTCGGGATCTTCTACTCGGATCTGAAAAGGGGGAATGAGATGAAGAGAGAGAGGAGGAATCCTATCCACAGCTCTCTGTTTAAGGACACCACAAAATTAGCCCACTCCCAACTCTCTCTCCAACCTCCTCACTGATTTGATTGGTGATTTAGACCAAAGATCATCTCTTTAACCCTAGCGCAACACTGCCCTAACTGTGGGAGTCTTAGCTGGTACAAGATGCGGTGCCTGAAAATGTGGAGCCTTGCAAGGAACACAGATTTTAGAACTATATGTGCTGTTTTTCTTTCCAAAGGAGAAAGCTCAGAAATGAATGGAGATTTAACCAAAGAGGATATATAGATGGCAAACAAGCACATGCAAAGGTGTTCAATATCTTTAGCCATTAGGGAAATGGCAAATTAAAATGATAATGAGGTATCCTTGTACACCTATCAGAATGGCTAAAATTAAAAATAGTGACAACACCAAATACTGGTGAGGATTCAGAGAAACTGGATCACTCACTCATGGCTAGTAGAATGTAAAATGGTACAACTGCTCTGGAAAAAGCTAAACACACAACTACTACATAACCCAGCAATTGTACTCCTAGGCATTTATCCCAGAGAAATGAAGACTTATGTTCACACAAAAACTTGTGTACAAATGTTCACAGTAGCTTTATTTGTAATAGTCTAAAGCTGGGATCAGCCCAGATGTCCTTCAGCAGTTCATGAAATAAAGGAATGAACTATTGATACATAAAACTTGGATAACTCTTCAGGAAATCATTAAGCAAAAACAAAACAAAACAAAACAAAAACCAATAAATGAAAATCCCCAAAGGGTTACATACTATATGATTCCATTTATATAATATTTTTGAAATGACAAAATTTTAGAAGTGGACAACGGATCAGTGGTGACCAGGAGTTAAAGAAGAGGTGAAGGTGGAAAGAAGTGGATGCGGCTGAACAATGGCAACAGTGATGGATTCTTATGGTGGTAGAAATGTTCTGTATTTTGATCACGTCAGTGTCCTGAAAGTGATAGTGTACTATAGTTTGGCAAAATGTTACCATTGGAGAAAACTGAGAAAAGGGTCCAAGGGTTACCACTGATAATTTCGTACAAATAAATATAATTTTATAATTATGTCAAAATTAAAAGTTTAATTTAAAAAAAACTGATTGAATACACTGGAGAGTAAATGAAAGCAGGCAAACACCAGAGGGGCCTCTATACTTGGCCTTAAAGGAATGACATAGGAAGAATTTGTCATTTTTTATTTTTATAGCTCTTAGTATGAGGGCAATTCTTAGCCTGAACTATGTAGAGTAGCTAAAACTCCAATAGAAAACCTGCAGTCTTTCTGACTTGAAGAACCAGAAGACATAGTCCAGGCAACCACAGTTGTTAGAAAGAGTGAGGAGAATCCCAGAACAGCGAGGGCCAGAGAAGGAAAGTCCCACATTCTGTGTACTAAATCTGTCCAAATCTCTGGCTGACTGCTGACCCATGCATGTGTGGGAACGTCTTCCAACAGCCCAGCCAAGGCTAAGAGAGCTGAACTGAGATTCGAACAGCAAAGTCTGTTGCTTTGTAAAACATGAAAACAAACAAGAATTGGTATTCTTTAGTGGAATATAACAGAATCCAGAGTCTACAAAATAGCATTCACAATGCCTAGAATACAATCTAATTTAACATAGGGAAATCTAGGGGTCACCCTTGATTTTTCCCTGTCCCTTGCTTTCTACAGTCAATCCATTTGTGGGAGCTGTCAGCCCTACCTCAGAATTAGTCTCACTCCATCTGTTTTTGGCCATCTCCACTATGACTTCTTTGTCCTGGCCACCACCATCTCTGACCTGGATTACTATACAAGGCTCTTCTCTGGTGTTCCTGCTTCCTCCTTTGTTCCTCTGTAATTCATTCCCTGCATAGCAGCCAGAGTCATCTTTATAATGTACAGACCACGTTACTTGTCATTGCTCTTAAGACAAAATCTAGCCTCCTTGCTGTGTCCCACAAGGCCCTGAAAAGAGTGACCCAGCATGTCTCTTTGGCCTCATCTCCTCCACTCATGCCCTTGCTCATCACTTTGCGGCTCACCACTGCTGTATGCTTCTCCAGTATCCTTAGAACCTTTGTACTTGCTGTTCCCCTGATTCTCTTGTTATAATTTAGGTTTCAGCCCAAATATCACCTCTTTAGATAGATCATTGCTGACCCTACCACCCCCAAGGTAGTCTGACAGTCGCTCTCACTTTCCCTGGTTTTATGTTTCTAAATCATTGAGTCACTGCTTGAGCGTTTGTTTGCTTATATTATCTGTCTTCCCTAGGAGAAGCATTAGTCCAGCATAGGAATAGACTTTGCCTGTCTTGCTTATTTCTTATCTGCAGTGCCTGGAACAGCACCTAATAAATAACAGGTTTTTGTCCCTACTGTCTACAGTGCATAGCTTTCCCAAACCTAGAGACATAAAACAAGAACCATTTCATTATACTCACAGATTCAGACAGTGCCCAGCAGGAATGGCTTGTTTCTGTTTCATAATGTCTGGGGCCTCAGGAGAAAAGACTAGAGTGATTGGGGGGTGTGACTCAAAGCACTGGATTGTGGATAGACTATCACTTCCAACAGGTCTTCCTTGTCACTTCCAGGTCTCGTTCTTGGGCTGGAATGGTCAGGAGGCTGGGCTCAGCTGAGAATATTGGCTAGAGCTCAGCCTGGCAACCTCAGGGTTCTCAGATTTTTTATATGGTGACTTGGGCTTTCAGTGAGCTAGGGTAGAGCTGTGTTGCCTCAGAAGTCACACAGTGAGCTTCCACCATGCTCTCTTGGTCAAAGTAGTTACAAGGGACTCTATACTCTAATTCTTGATAGGAGGAATATAAAATAATTTGTGGTCATTAAAAAATTCTGCAAAAGTTCTTGATAAATATTTGTTGGATGAATGAATGAATGAATGAATGAATGAATCTATATTAAGGTGTCCCTAGGTGATTGATTTCAAGTATCAGCCATTGAAGTCAAAGCCAATACTGAGGAAACTCTTCAAAGGATGACACTTAGATAAACACATGCCAGCTCAGTTAGAGGGTCCTTCCTGTTTTCTGCTCTGCTTCTTGTTCTCATGGCCTATGTAAACACATCAGTGAGTGAGAACATGAGTAACTCTATTGACTTTTCTAACACCTTGACTTCTTATCAAGTCACTGACAACAGACACTGGATCAGATGTGAGCAGTGCAGCACTGGGTGGCTCTCTTAGGCCGGATGTGAGGGTGCCCCATTTATCTCCATGTAATACAGCCTGCTATGAAGGACCAGATAACTCTACTGTCCTTAACAATGGTACTGATTGTAAGTGGGCATATGCCATTCTTATTACTTCACATTAAGTGAAAAGCTAAAAGATATGGTTCCTGCCCACCTCCCTCACAAAGGCTTAAAACCATCATAAGAACTTAAACAATCCTGAAGTTTTGATTTTTTTATTTTCTTAATTTTTTCATTTTTATTGAGATATAATAGACAATTAGTTGCTTGTATTTACATTGTACAATTCAATGAGTTTTTTTTCAATTATAGTTGGCATATAATAATATACCAGTTTCAGTTGTATAGCATAGTGGTCAGAGATCTATATAATTTGCAAAGTGATCACCCCCGCTAAATCTAATACTCTTCTTCCCCCTTACATATTTATTACATTATTAACCATCTTCCTCATGCTACACTCTACATCTCCATGCCTATTCTG
The DNA here is from genome assembly GCA_028627145.1 of Eidolon dupreanum. NCBI lineage: Eukaryota > Metazoa > Chordata > Mammalia > Chiroptera > Pteropodidae > Eidolon > Eidolon dupreanum. The sequence goes on along the minus strand of CM053504.1, from coordinate 31,433,409 downwards.
CAACTATCCATTTGTTCCTCTTAATCCCTTTGCCTTTTTTTGTCCACCCCAACTCCTCTCTCATCTAGTATCCCTCTAAATATTCTCTGTATTTATGAGTTTATTTCCACTTTTGTTGTTGTTGTTGTTGATGTTGTTGTTGACTTTGTTCTTTGCATTCAACATTTACATGAAATCATGCAATATTTGTCTTTCTCTATCCAACCCATTTCATTCAGTGTAATACCCTCTAGGTCCATCAAGGCAATATATTTTTCCATCCTCTCCCTCTTAGTCTGTGTGTGTCTTTTAATCTGAAGTGAATCTCTTGTGGGCAGCATATGTAGGGGTCTTGTTTTCTTACCCATTCAACCACTCTATCTTTTGGTTGGAGCACTTAATTCTTTTCCACTTGAGGTACTTGTTGATAGGAGTGTAGTTGTTACCTTTCTTTATTCCTGTTTTTGATACATGTTTTTCCTTTTTAAAGAAGTCCCTCCAACATTTCCTGTAATACTGGCTTGGTGATGATAAATTCCTTTATCTTATTTTTGTCTGGGAAGCTCTTTATCTGTCCTTCAACTCTAAATGATAGCTTTGCTGGATAAAGTATTCTTGGTTGTAGATCCTGGGTTTTCATCACTTTGAATATTTCATGCCAGACCTTTCTGTCCTGCAAAGTTTCTTTTGAGAAATCAGCTGCCAGTCTTATGGGTGCTCCCTTGTAGGTAACTAACTGCTTTTCTCTTGCTGCTTTTAAGATTCTCTCTTTGTCTTTAACTGTTGGCATTTTAATTATGATGTGTCTTGGTATGGGCCTCTTTGGGTTCCTGGTTTTGAGGACTCTCTGAACTTTCTGGGGTTGTATGTCTATTTCCTTCACAGGGTGAGGGAAGTTTTCCATCATTATTTCTTCAAATAGCTCTTCAACCTCTTGTTTTTCTTCAGGTACACTACACAGATATTTTTACCTTTAATAATGTCCTATGGGCTCCTTAAATTATTGTTATAGTCTGGGCTTACTGTTTCTTGCCATTCTGATTGAGTGTCTTTGGCTTTCCCATTCTCTATATAAGTCATTTGATCCTCTTTTTTATTCACTTTGTTTATTCCATTTAATTTAATTCTCATCTCAGATAATGTGTTCTTCATTTCTTACTGGTTCCCTTTTATAATTTCCATTTCAATTTTTATGTTTTTTATCTCTTTGTTGAAGTTCTCACTGAATTCATCTACACTTCCCATAAGTTCATTTAGCATCTTTATAACCAGTGTTTTGAACTCTGCATCTGTTAGATTGCTTGACTCCATTATTTCTGGATTTCTGTTCTGTTCTCTTATATGGTTTCTGCTTCTTTGTCTTCCCATTTTGGTGGCCTTTCTGTGTCTGTTTCTATGTACCAAGCAAAGTTCCTAAGTCTCCCCGTCTTATTAGTGTGGATTTGTGTAGCAAGTGTCCAGTAGCACAGTCCTGAGAGGGGTTCAGCTGCAGGCCAAATTTATCTCCAGCCTGTGTCTCTCTGGGGCCACCTGTTAAGATTCAGCAAGCCATCCACAGATGCTGTGCTTATAGTTGCCTCAATAGACCACATCGGAAACCACAGCCAGCTGCCACCAGTGTGATCTAGGCGCTACTCATCAAGGAGCACTTGACTCACAGAGGATACACCTGGATGTAGTTTGGGTGGGGCTATGAGTTGGGGGAGGTGGAGTTTCAGGGAATCCTCTGGGTGGAGTGACCTCTGTTATCCAGTTTGATGACTTCTCGGCTTTGGCGGTGCTGAGTCTGCACACTGAGAGAGGTGAGGGCTCAATAGAGGAACAATGGATACCGC